>CAWUFW010010826.1:0-590000 GCA_963921515.1 Calotriton arnoldi | reverse complement strand
GAGATGTGTTTAAACTTTCTGCAACCAGTTGGTACTGTGGTGAATGTCCAATATGGAAGAAACAAGACCTTGTATTAAAATAAAAACAGTTGCTGGGGGAGAAGAAAGGTTTTAATTTTTGCAAAATACTTAATTGGTAACAAGCAATTTGTGCATTTTTGCCCACATGATTCTTTAACTCTAGGTCACAATCTAAGTTGAGGGCCTTTCAATAATGTACGAGTGAGAGAGTAAGGCTCAGGACAGCCAGGACTGGTTTTGTCTTTCTGTGGGTTTCCCCATACAGGAGAAACTTATTGCATTTATTAGCTTTAATTTGAGGCATGTAATAAACATCCAGAATTAGATGAGGTTGCTGCATGTTTCACAACACTCAATGTCATGTACCGATGGCTCTCTGGTAATGCTGGGTAGTATTGGTACACTGATGGATTATGAAGTCTTGCGCATCTAGCAGTGATGCTAGTGAGATAATTTAGAAGTTCAACAGAGTGGGATTCTACAAATGACAAGGAGAAGACAAGGTCTAGAGGGATCCATTTCCATGAGTTAGCAACACTCGATCTGGAGGAAGTAGACCATTTGCTGATGGTTTTGTACAATCGCATGCAAGCAGAGGGAGACGTTTTGAACGCCTGGTGGCCTGTGGTATCAGAGGCAGCTATTCGATTCAGGGGCATTAGTAGGAAAAGAGTTACAGGTGTTCTTTCTTTCAAGGTAGTCATTAAGTAAGCTGCATTTGTGGCAGAAGCATGACTGGTAGGAGTGTAAGAAGTTGATATGATCAATGTGGGAATGGGGTTGTTCTGCTACTGTATCTTGAAGAATTTGCCACAAAAAGAAGGTCATGGGAAAGTAATTAGAGAATTTATCAAGCTTGAGATTAGAACTTTATTTCTGATGGGGAGGTTTGAGCCAGTGTTCAGAGAAGCGAGGAGCGTTCTTGTTCAGAGAGCTGCTAGCAGTTTTAAGTTGAGAGGAGAAGAGTATGTCCTTATGAGAGGAGACTTTGAGATATATATAAGAGATATGACACACCTAGCTTCTTTAAAAGCTGCTCTGCACGTCGCTTCACACCTCACCTCTGGGAGCAGATGCTCTAGCACATTACACATGTGCTCAGAACTTTAAAAAGGCTTACCATCAAAGGATGATGCATATACAATATTGGGTGCTTAATTTACAAATGCCTCCACTCTGAAACAAGACATTACATGGGTAAGGAACCTGTCCATGGTTGCACATCTACAATATGCAACCAGGCTTTCCTTTTTTCACACTCTACCCCCACACTCCTCCTTCAAACGTGAATTGAAAATACTTATTTTTGATAGTCATTTATTTTCTCTTGCTACCTAAATGGATTCTTTCCTCCACTTCGCAGAATATATTCCAAAAAACACATTGTTTCTAGTTCTTCTTTTATAGATATTATTTTGGCTCTCTGCCCTTAATCTACTAGATATCTGCGGTGCCTCAAAGTCTCTTTTCCATGACCATATTTTTGAAAATGTGTATTCTTTCATCTCATTTTTTATTAATTATTTTGCCTTTAAGATAGTCTATAGTGTAGTGTTGTAAATGGTTTTAATTGTCCTCTTCTAACACTACAACATATTTATCATTTGTTTACTATGTTTTCACCATAGCCAATCTTGATCATATCACTTGTGCGTTATTTTCTGTAAAAGCACTTTGTTGCCTAATCAAGATTAATATATGCTAAACATAATCTGAAAATATGTCAATAAATAAAAAGGCACGATATAACAGAGGACATCCAGTGCCGATGTGAATGCATGCACTGTTAGCATGTGGCTTGGGAATACTGTTAGGTTGTCAGAGGGGTGGTTGGTCAGGTCAACCCTGTGGTTTATGGTGAAGATTTTGTCAAAGAACAGGAGGATGTCAGTGGATTTCTAAACCGAGGAAAGATTGGAGAGATGGGAGTTGATGCACTGTTTGTTGTTTAAAAATACACTCTGCTTTTACTATTGGCTAATGGCATTGTTTGCAAAGAGTGAAGAGATGTTGCTTTAGCAATGTCTTGTTTGTGGGCATTACAGGTGAATCCAATGACTGAATGGTTTGCTTGTATTGCGTTTTGTAAAAGAGTTTACATTTTTTTATTGTGTCCCTGTTCATGATATTTAAATTCTGTGAAATGCAAACCGATTTTCCCAGAGAGGCACATTTTTGGACAGCACTCTACCAACACTTAGGACCAAGAGTGGTCCAATGTGGGCGATCCTTGGTACATCACTTTTTCAGCTGCCTTCGGTACCCTTTCAAGGACACATTTAAAAGGGCCCATTCAGTTTCCAGTTCTCGCTCAGTAGGAACTGCAGATCAGAAATCTTTTGATCCTCTTCTCCAAGAATGACATGCCAATATAATGCACTCAACAGACATAATTGACTTGAAGCTCTGTTTCATGAGGTGTTCAGCGACAGCAGCCAGTCAGAATCATTATGTTTTAAAGCAAGCATAGAAATAATCAACACAGGGGCATTGCTGAAGTGACATGGGCAAAGCCTTTGATGAAGGTCGATCGTGAATGCAAAAACACAGATAGGCTTTAAAGACCAGAATGTCCCAGGGAACCAATGGTAAGGCTGAGTCTAAATACCAAAGCCTTGCAATAAGAAAGTGTAGGAAGCTGGCTCTGTATATACTATACCAAAGTGAGGAATAGTGTGCACAGAGTCCAGTGGAACCCCAAAGGTAGGCAGAGGTAAAAGTAGATAGCACCTTACTCTCTATTTGTGGTAGTGTGGGTGAGCAGTAAGGCTTTATCAGAGGGTAGTGTTAAGGGTAGGGTAGGGTAGGGTAGGGTAGTGTTAAGCATTTGATGTACACACTCAGTCAGCAAATGATGTCACACACTCAAAGATTGAACTCAGACCAATTTGTTTGTATAAAAATATTCTTTTAGTTATTTTATTTCCTAGAACCAAGCAAGCCTGGCACAGGTAAGTGATTTATACTTTGCAGTAAGTACAGTTTGAAGTGTAGTAATAATACAGTTTGAATTGCAGTTGTATATATACTTTGGTTTGATTACAGTAGAACTACTAGTAATGCAATGCTTTAAAATATTGTACTTATACTTTGTATTTGCTTTTCAATGGAATGTCAAGTAGATTACTTTACAGATTACTTTTCTTACACACTGTAGTATACCTGGATACTACCCTGGGACATTTCCTGTAAACAGGTAAGTGAAAGCGTTTTTGTTATTTGGTTACAGTTTTAAAGACTTTCATAGATTTTCCAACACCACACTTAGAAACTTTTCATAGAAAAACAGCCAATGTTATCCTATGGGAGGTAATAGTGTTATCGGTTAACAGGTAAGTACTTTGTTGTGGGAGTTGGGTTTCTAAGGTTAAACTCAGGGGTCCCCCAGGGTCAAGGATGCACTCTTGTTACACCCTCAGCTGCACTAGGGCGGCCGGGTGCATAGTGCTGAGGCCCAATGTTATCCAATGGGGGATAGGGGGCCTCTGGTTGGTGGCTGCTTACGAGCAGGCCACAAGGAGTGGGAGCAAAGCTCATGGACTTAAGCTCAGGGCAAATGGGGGTTCAAGACAGCACAAAAAGTACACCCTCAGCGGCACTAGGGCGGCCGGTTGCAGTGTGCTGGTTTGTCGTCGGGTGCCCCGTTACTTTGAATGGGGAGTCTCCGGTTTGCAAACACTCTGCAGGCTCGGGGACAAAGGTCTTCTGGGTGAGACTACCACTTAGAGAGGTAAGTTGGGATGTTGGGGGTTGGTTAGACATCGTCGGTTGGACCACCCAAGGCTGTGGGGCGTCAGGTGCAGGGGTGTCTTTTAGGGTCGGATCTTATCAGCTCCTGGTCGCGGTTGGGGAGACCTTCCGGTTTGAGGCTGCAGGCGTCGGCTGGAGGCTTGAGGCAGGTCAGGGGTCACCGGATCTCGGGTCAGGATTGCCGGAGAGACCTCCTCTTGGTGTTGGGCCACTCAACCTCGGGTCGTGGGCGTCTGGTGCAGACTTGCCAACTATGCCGGAGCTGGAATCTGTGGGTGAACAAATCCGGTGTTCACAGGAGACAAAGTCTTTTCTTTTGAAGGCAGGGCAGGTACTCGGGGTTCTTAAGGTTGCTGGCTGCAGGACACACCGGAGTTTCGCTTCTATAGGCTCAAGGTGGTAACAGGCCGGTAGGGCTGGGGCCAAGTCAGTGGGCGTCCTCCTCTTCTTAGCTTCAGCACGGCTGTTAGGTCCTTCTTCTTTTCTTCTTGTGGTTTCTTGTCTGAGGAAGCAAGTCTCAAGGGTGCCCCTAAATACTAGATTTAGGGGCGTCACAGGTAGGTAAAAAGGTTGGGACCAATGGGTCCCTTCCCTGGGGTGGGTACACCCCCTATTATGCCACCCTCCAGTGGGAGAGGGGCATATGCCTCACCCTGGTTGGCTGGGTCTCCCCATCTGCAAGATGGCGGGGACTGAGAGTTGTGTTTCACCTCGCCTCCCCCACCTGAGAGGTGGAGTTGGCAGAGGTGGGCACACCTCCCTTCCTCACTTGGTTTTCCTGCTGGTTCTCCCGCCCAAAGTGGGGGTCAGAACCGGTGGTGACCAGTTGCTGAAGGCAGCAGAAGGCCTGGGGAAGCTTAGAAAGGCAGCAAGCCTTTGAAGCTTCCCCTTCGTGGACCCTGCCCATCCTGGGGGAGGAGGCTTGGCAACTCGTCCCAGGATGTGCATTGTTTCATGCCCCCGAGAGCAGCAGGCTCTCGACCCAGGGGTCCAGAAAAATGTCTGGTGGTGGCAGCTGAAAGCAGCCACTCATCCTGGACACTAGTGGTAGGTCGTTTTTCAGGGGGCATCTCTAAGATGCCCTCTGTGTGCATTTTTTATTAAATCCCACACTGGCATCAGTGTGGGTTTAATGTGATGAGAAGTTTGATACCAAACTTCTCAGTTTCCAGTAAAGCCATTATGATACTGTGGAGTTCATAATGACAAACTCCCAGCACCATATACTCTCAATGGCATTACTGCACTTACAATGTCTAAGAATTGGCTTAGACACTGTAGGGGTACAGGGCTCATGCACCTGTACCCTCACCAGTGGTATAGTGCACCCAGCTAGAGGGGTGGCTGATCTATGCCAGGGCAGTGGGTTGTAGGCATGGCACACAGGGATGTGTGCCATGTCGACTCTTCACTTTGTTCTGCACCAAAACACGCAGTCTGCAATGGCAGTGTGTGAGTGTGAACGTACAGGATTTCTAAGGGTAGCACAATAAGTGCTGCAGCCCTTAGAGGCCTTACCTGGTCACACTGACCTGGGTACCTGTGGTACCATTTACCAGGGACTGACCTGTGACCAGAGAGTGCCAATTGGGTTTGGTCTCCAATGCAGTTTTAGGGAAAGAACATAGGCCCTGGGTACCTGATTGGCAGGAGCCCAGGGCACACTCAGTCAAAGTACATCAGCAGTTCAGCAAAAAGTGGGGGCAATCATGCAGAAAGAGGGCACTTTCCCACAAAAAGTGGTAGTAATTTTACTCTGGGGCTAACTAGGACCAATGCTTGAAGATTATGTGGACTTTCGCAAGGAGACATGCCAGGGTTCTATGGGGAGATATGATCTTGCTCCTCAATCCCCAGGGAAGGATCACATCCCAGCATTCTGACCAGGATGTAGGCAACTGCACGAGAATGAATGAATGAAAACCCACAAATAGACCTTTCAGTTCCTATGACAGTGCATTTATCCTATCGAGAATAAAGGAGTGCGCTTTTAAGGACCCGCCTGAACAACATATGTTATGGAACCCTTTCAGAAATACTGTGGTATTACAGACGGTTGAAGAGACTAGTCAGATCCCTATATGAAAACACTCAACCAAGTATTACACTGCTTGCTATGTATTTAAATTTAGCATGTAAAAAGAATGCCAATTCCTTTACCATAAAAAATAAACAGACATGTCAATGACCTGTCTTACACACGCTTGGATGAGATCACCTCAATCTGGGTCATTATGGACACAGTCTTCCTGAACGTTTCACCTACAGATCATTGATTTCAGGTGTGTTAGTTTAATTAAATCAATGGAAGCAAAACAAGACTACAATACTCCAATTGAACTAGACTATCACACAAAATTCAATAACTGGAAACAGTGTCCGTAGTGACCTGGTGGGAGATTGAAGGAAGTGACCCGATTAGGGTCACCCGGGTCACTTGCGACCATCTCTCAGCCTTCCATACAAATGAAGAGTCGGTCAGACAGTAGAGAATACAAACCAAGTATATATTTATTCAGATACACTCGAGTGGAGCCCCGTCTGCCCAGTCGCTTAGGGGTGCCGCAGAGAGGACTGACTTCAGCAAACATAGCGATACATTATGTACATTTCAGAACCAAGGAAGACCCGCCCATAATGGAATTTTCCAGGCATGTGCAGCTAACACAAAGTACAGTAGGATGGGTTTTGATTCTGAGGCAGGGCACACAGTATCTTCTACCCAAGGTCACTCTGTCCGTGCCTGCCACTAGACTGGTGGGAGGAGACCTCTATCTAGTGGGAAAGGTATGCGCTAATAAGAACAGTGTATTCATTAGCAAAGCAAGGCCTAACCTTGGGGAAATGAAACTTTCCACAGCCTGTTTCGCAAGGAGACAATAAGCAGCTAATGGCATGATTCAAAATGGCGGCTAAACATAAAATTGTGCCGCGAATGCTAACTTACATGGAACAATGCACAAACAAAATAGCAAAAACATATTCATTTCATCAGACCCTCCTTTTAGCATTCGCTAACTAATTTATACGGTGGGCGAAAAAGACATAACATGCTTATGAAGGAAAGGACATCAATATTCGGAACGATCCATATACTCAGTGTCAGGAATAGAAGCTGCAAGAAATGATGTAGAATCGAAGATGCCCTCGTCAATTTGCATCATTTCATCAGTATCTTTCTGGAACATAACTGCTGCATTAGTATCATGAGCTGACATTTTCGGCTAGGGAGTGAGGATAGTGATACAATAGGAGCAACAAGCTGGGAGACAGTGTATGCAGAGGCAACAAGTGAAGAAAATACCGGCAACCACAGCCAGAAAAGTGAGGATCTTCCACCCCCAGGAGGTGAGTATGTTCCAGAACCACCCTGATAGGGTCCCAGTACCTGTCTCTTGGTGTATGTCAGGCGAAAGTCTATGCAATTTTTGTATAGCTACATACATGTTGGGAGCGTGATCAGGTATGTAAACACAACAACTGCTGCCAATGACGCGACAAGCCCCACCCCTATCTGCAAGTATGACGTCTAACACCATCCGGTCCTGCAAAGTGACTAATCTCGTAGCCTGAAGCTCAGCAGTGATGTTTGTCAGTATTCCAGCAGTTGTAATAATAACCCCCTCCACAACTCTTGTTAGCCGACGAAGTTGAAGACTATTAGCCATGGGGCCCCAAAAAGGTAGGAGGCCCTTTATGGCATCCCCAAACTGTTGTGCGGTGGTATCTGTCTGATCTATATCCTCTGTGTCAACAACCCTTCTGACTCGGGGAAAGTATGTACTCCTACGCTGCAGCTGATGATCTTTATGATAATTGGATGGAGCAACATACACAGGGGGAAGGAGGAAAGAGAGAGAACATCTGCCTGACCATCCCCTCGGAAGCCAGACATGAGCTTGGGATCCACAGACAAAATAGACATTATGGGGTAGGACCAACGGCGGACTATTAATCGTTCTCAGTCTGTAGGTGAAATTGCATTTACTCTCCCCAACTTTTACCTCCCCAGTCCCCTGGACACAGAAACTAGCTGTTGTGTTGGCCACAGACACTGGCATCGGTTTGTCCTTAGTAATATTGCGAGCTTGGAAAGATTTAAAATACTCAGAGGTGTTGAACCTTTGGAAATCAGCCATTTCCATTCGAAGCTATGTTTCGTTCTTCACTTTTTCGTATGTGCTCATACAGGATTTTGGGGACAATGTACCGAAAGTCCCTTGTCCTACCGGTCCTATGGGAGTAAACTAATTATGAAAACGTATATACTCTACCAAAGTGCGAAAATCAGCAGGTGTCATAACCAGAGTAGAGAGTTGGAAATGGTAGTGCACCATAATGAACAATTCAAACCAACCTTCACAGCTACCAATATATGACAATGGCAAGGACAACAAATTGTCGCTCTTATGAGTAACTGAGGGGAGCAATCCACAAACCCAACAATTAGTTGCATTGGACACATTATGGGCTTGATGCAACATTTGTATAAATACATTGTCTGTGTAAGACTTTCAATGCTCTTCTTTGTGAGGGGCCAAAGTAACAAAAATGTGCTCAGGGGAATGGTGGTATTACCCATCAGGGAGTGCACAGGGAATTTCTCCTCTAAGAACCAAGACATTCCAAATACTGTTGCTAGTACCATCACAACTATTAATATGCAAATTATTTTACTCTTTTTCGACCAACCCTTCATTAATCGCGGTGTGCAAATGGCTGTTCCTCCTCAGCCACAGGTTGACCAAAAGGATGCATGATTAGGCAAGAAGAGGACTGCAACGAAAATGATAATAAAGGCAAATGTTCCCAGTGTCCGTCTGAGCCTCACTGGTACAGGCTTCTATTGTTCATCAAACGTTGGCGCTCTTGAGCACCAGCGGTGGAGCTTGCTCAGTCCTAAGCTCACGATGAATCCCACGTCACACAGGATAATGTATCCCTCTTCTAGGGAGCACGTTTGGGCTATCCTGTCCAATGTCAGAACAGTGCACCAATCTCATGACACCCTGAACTAACACCGTTGGTACTATAGCAAAGTACACCCTAACTTACACAGTCCATCCCTGGCTAATCTGTCTTCTCCTTTGGTGCACTATTCCTCAGCCGAGGGCGCAAATTGTACCTGGTAACTCCAAGCACAGAGGGGTCAACAAACAGCGGCTCCTTAATGGCTCGAATTTCTGGAGGGACCGCTGCATTTAGCACTTCATCGTTCTCAGCATCCGTTTGGGTCCACATTAACTTTGCGTCGCTGAAGGGGACGAACTGAGGTACCTTCTCACATTCAGTGTCCCCAATGCCGTCCCTCACCCACTAATCATAGGGCAAGGGTATCCTGCTGCAGTGGCTGGCGTGAATCCAGTTCTTTCGGCCAGCGACTTTCACGGCGGTTCGATTGGCCAGGAGGACCTGTTCAGGTTCCTTCCAACGGGGCTCCAAGCTCTTCTTCCGCTGGAAGTTCTTCACTAAGATATAGTCCCCAGGCCGAATATCGTGTCCGGGCCCTTCTGGTGTTGGTGGAAGGGACTCGCGGACCTGTTGGTGAATAAAAAGCAAATTTTCAGTTAACTGGTAAAGGTAATCTGTCAACAATGGATATTCAATGTCAGAGAACCGACGAGGGCGCGGGACGCCCCAGACATTTGCCGGACGTCCAAACACGACCTCGTAAGGTGACAATCCTGTCCTAGAATGTGCTGTTGTTCTTGTTGACAAAAGGGCTAATGGTAAAGCATCTGGCCACTGTAACCCTGTCATCTCCTGAATCTTTGCCAATTTCAGTTTGAGACTACCGTTGTACTTCTCAACCAAACCTGCTGACTGCGGGTGGTTTGCAGCATGAAACTTCTGTTTTATGTGCAAACCGTCACAAATTAACTGAATGACCTTGGCATTAAAGTGACTTCCGTTATCACTCCAGATCAAACGGGGCAAGTCGAAGCGAGGAAAGAACTCCTTCAGGAGTACTTTTGCAGTCGCAATGGCTGTAATGTCTTTAATGGGGTAAGCCTCAACCCATTTACTGAATGCACAAACAACCACCAACACGTACTTCAAATTATTGACCCTGTCCAAGTCGATATAATCTAACTGAAGGACCTATAAAGGGAAAGTAGGTGGTGCAAAATTACCGGGTGGTGTAGGGGTACCCTTTCCAGGATTGTGCGTCATGCACACCATGCAGTACTTCACTAAATGTGCAGCAGTTCTCGATATGTTATCATTCTGCCATACAGGGTCTAACAACTTGCAAATACCCTTAGCACTAATATGGGCTGGGCCATGGGCCATGGTGACTACAAGAAGAACATATGCATCCGGCAACATCCATCTCTGCTTCCCTGACTTGTCAATCCAACACCCCTCATCGTTCAATTGTGCTGTACTTTCTTGCCACACTGCTAATTCCTCCACTGTGGCCTCACTCTGTATTTCCTTCACATTCTCAAGTGTATCCTCAAACATGGTGACCTCAGGCACCCACCTAGCGGGACCTGGTACGAACATTCTTTTCATCCTAGTCCGGGCTGTTTCTTTAGCTGTCTGATCTGCAAAAGCGTTCCCTTTACCCACGTCGTCAGTAACTTTCTTATGGGCGCTACACTTCACTATTGCCAATTTCTTAGGGAGTGTCAGAGCCGACAAAAGCCTATATATAAGGTGTCCGTGCTGGATCTTTGTACCATGGGAAGTAAGAAACCCTCTCTGGGTGACTACAAAGGCGTACTGGCTGTCAGTATAAATATTAACAAACCAGTCCCTCACTCAATTCGCACGCTCGTATTAGGGCAACGAGCTCTGCATCTTGGGCTGACTGATAGGGAACTCGTGATGTCTCAACTACCGTACGCAGCGTAGTGATAGCATATGCAGCCGTTGTAGTGCCATCTGGTAATTTAAAGCAAGAGCCATCGACATATAGCTCCCCTTGGGGTTCAGATAAGGAAACATCAGTCAGGTCTACCCGTCCTTTCGTCTCTTCCTCCGTCCGGAAGATACAATCATGTATGTCAATCTCCTTATTCTCAGAAGGGAGGGGTAGTAACGTGGCTGGATTCAGAGTGGCACATCGTTTGATTGTAATATGTTTGGCAAACAGCGTTAATTCATAACCTGTCAGACGTGCACTGGGGAGGTTCTGTGTCTTTGTCTTATTCAAGAGTGTATCCACAGCATGGGGTACCATGACTGTGAGGTCAGTATCAAGTATGAGTCCAGCCAATTGTCTTATCGAGACAGCCACGGCCGCGACCGCTCTTAGACAGCTCGGGAGGGCTCGTGCGACTGGATCATGCACAGCAGAGAAATAAACACACTGCCGTTGCCTATCTCCACATTTGTGTGCTAGAACAGAAAGCGCACAACCAGCCGCCTCATGGACATATAATACAAATGGCTTGCTGTAGATAGGCATGCCAAGCACTGGAGCCGAACAAAGCGCACTTTTTAATTGCTCAAAAGACTGCAGGCGTCCAAGGCAGGGGTTCATGCACATCTTTAGTAGTCAAAGCAAGCAGGGGTTTGGTTAGTAGGGAATAATTTGGAATCCACTGGCGACAGTAGGAAGTAATGCCAATAAAAGCGAGCACATCTTTTTGAGTTTGAGGAATGGGCATTTTAACAATAACACTAATACGCTCCGCAGTTAGCTTCCTACCCTCCTTCGACAGTAGGTGACCTAAATAGGTGACCTCCTGTCGACAATACTGAAATTTGGAAAGGGACACTTTATGTCCATGGTGTGCCAGGTGCAACAACAATTTAACTGTACTGTCCCTACAACCTTGTTCTGTATCAGAAGCGATGAGCAAGTCATCAACGTACTGTAGCAATACATTACCTGAGTGGAGTGACAAAGATTCCAACTGACCTTTCAATGCCTGACTATAGATGCTCGGACTTTCTGTATAGCCTTGAGGAGCACAACAGAACCTAAAGCTTTTACCAGCTAGTGTGAACCCAAACAGATATCTGCTATCAGGATGAATAGGAATACTAAAGAACGCATTTTCCAAATCAATGACAGAAAAGAATTTAGCAGAAGAGGGAATCATTGTCAGAAGAGTGGTGATGTCAGGACCACCGGAAACTGGGGAATCACTATTTTATTATTTTCACGCAAATCGATCACAAAACGATAAACATCTTCATGGTCATCAGAGGAACCTGAGGGTGCCTTTTTAAGAATCGGAAGAATAGGGCTATTACAAATATTAGCAGTCGTCTCCTCAACCACACCTTTCACAATCAAATCCTGTACGATCTGCATCAAGGTTCACTCTCCTGCCTGTAGTATTTTATATTGAGGGACACGAGGTAAAATGGCACCATCCTTAACTCGTATCGAAACAGGCGATATCTGCAACAATCCCACATCTGTGTCGCCTGTTGCCCACAGAGTGGGTGGTACGTCTTTAAACTCAGCAGGAAGGGGCGCATCTGTGGACAAACACTGCTTAGCGCACACCACATCCGGACCTATTGTCATATAGACACCTTCTGGAGAACAATAAATTGTGGCATGCAACTTTTTCAATGAATCCAGACCCATCAAATTCTCACCACAATTAGATGTCAACAAAAATGGCGAATCCACAGTGAAAGGACCTATGGTCAATGCAAGAGGTTTTGAAATGGGGCTTACAACCGGTACACCAGAAAAACCTACCGAAACATTATTTTGGCCAGATAGAGCCGCCCCAGGGACCAAAGAGCGAGAAATAGAACTGTTCGTTGCACCTGTATCCACCAAAAATTCCTTAGCCAAGCCATGCATGTTCGCAGTAACATAAGGACCACGCTGATCTACAGATATCGAAACTGGTCCCTCACTCTGTCCCTAGCTGTCCTAGCTGTAAGACATTCCTGTCACCTCATCTGTGTCATAATCATCATGATAATACTGTCCGCCCCGAGGGTCATCAAAGTAATTATCAGAACTACCCTGCGAGGCCGCAGCATTCTGAACCCTGTCCGCTCCTCCAGCTCCACGACCTTGTCCGCGAGAACCTTGTCCTCTAGGGACTGCCACCTTCTGCAACAACACGGGACACTCGCTACGCCAGTGTCCCTCTTCTTTACAATACGCACACTGATTCAGCCCTACAGGCGTAGCATTCCTGCTAGTATGTGGAAGCTGCCGGGCCAAACCACCACGTCCTCTACCCTTCCCACTAGAAGCCTGCTACAACAACACCTTCGTCTTCAAATCCTTGTGTTTCTTCTCCGTCCTCTCCTTATCCTCATTTTCCCTGTGCTCAAAGTACTGTGCCATATTCAAAATAACAGAAGGAGAAGAGGTGGGCCAGGTGCTTTCGGAAGCCTGCAATCGAGTCGCAATCTCAGGAATCAAATTTGAAACAAATCTATTAACTAACAATCGGACACCTCCCTCAATAGACAAATCCTGCCCACTCTAATCTAGAAACACATCTTCAAACAGAGTGAAAAAATCAGACACACTCATCTTTCTTCTGACAAGCCGATAACTTGTCCCAATCAACCTTTCTCAGTGGAATAAGAGAATGCATATACATGATAATGCGGCCTAGCAAAGCAAGTATGTCTGCTTTAGGCTTCTCACCAGGCTTCCTCTCCTGATCCCATACTTTAATTTGATCCCAGGTACCACCCAATCCCGCAACATGATCCTGTGTCTGAACTTGTCTCCAAATATCAACCGGAACCAGCAAACCAAAAAACATTTCAATATCCGCAAGTGTCATTACTGTTGAAGAGGCTGCCTCAGTCAATTCTTTATAATATGCAGTAGGATTTTTCCTAGGGTCAGGTAACTGAGTCTTAAGGGACAAAACCTCACTCCTTTTCCATGGAGTATAAACCCACTGTTCTTGGAAACGGGCTGCCTCACCTGGTCTGATAACAGCATTATGCTGATCCCTTAACTCTGGTATCTCGGGATGATATATAGGGTTAACCTCCCGCATCGGAAACTGAGATACTGTGGTGGGGCTCTTCTCAAGCAGCCTACCCCAGTAAGCAATCAATGCTGTGACACTACTAAAAACTTGGCCAGGCTCCATATTACTAGCATATACACAATCTTTAATACCATGTAAAAACCGCGGTGCTGCATGGTTGAAACACTGATCCCACAGACCAATCAGAGTAGCAAACATATGCTTAAGGGCATGCTGCTGTACAAAAGGCTCATACTCTTTCAGCACATTCCACACATCCTCCACACTGTAAATGGGATTTCGAGCCCACTGGGCAGCCTGATTAACTACTACCTTTTTCTCTTCATCTCCCACAACAGATCGTACTAACATTCGCCCCATGCGTTCCTTAAATTTCCTCCAGTTTCTATCCTCAGGGCCGCGTACTGGTGTCCCACTACTCAGTAATGTCGGAGGATGAAAGAACAAAGTGGGAGTAGCAACAGAAGTAACAGGCACCAGCGTCGCTACTGGCTGTGTCGTAGGTGTAAGGGCTGGCGAAAGGGACACTGAAACAATAGGTGTGGCAGGGGTACTGACAGTCATCGTTGCCGCGGACAGCGAGGACAAAGAAAAGACAGGAGGTGCTGTAGCCAAAGCAGTCTGATCAACAGTAGCAGGAGCGTAAACAGCAGAGACAGAAAGAGCTGGTGGCTGAGACTGGGAGGGAATAGCAGGGTATATTCTCTGCGGGGCATATGGAGGTGGGGGTCTAGTATCTAGCAATCCTTCCACAAAAGTATCATTTTCTTCTCGGGTTACATAAGATTTATCAATATTTAATCGAAACATCCTATCTGCAAGCTTGATCCCTATCTCTTGCTTTTCTCTATCATGTGCTACAGCTTTCGGAGTCAATGTTTACATTCTCATCTTTCGTGCCCCTTTCTCTGCTTTCATTCGCCTCTATTTAGCTTCCTTTTGCCACGTTCAAAGAGAATCAAACATAGACTGTCTACTTGGCAAACAATTTTTCCTGTAAGAAACCAATCTTTTGCTCATCAAAAGTACCCGTTAACGGCCACTGTCACTCGGCATTGTCCCTCGTATAATTGTGCCATAGCGTACTAAACATAATAGGGCCAAGGCCATGCTTCACATACATATCAAAATTCGGAGTGCCTTCTGGAGGCGCTGGCTGACTTTCTTCCAGTCGAGCATCAGCACAACAACGACAGCCCAAACAAAACAGTTTGCTGAGACCAGCCATTCTCAAAAGAAAACAAGTTCACTACTTATGCCTGGCAAAGTATTGGCAAACACTTTTCACCAAAAATCGGTCCTCAGACCGTACCAAATACAAACCAAAATGGTACCATATCCACAAGAAACTAAAACAAACTCACCTGATATATGCAGGTCAAACGAATTTATTCTCCAATGCCGACTCTCCAAACCTAACGGTCAGATCCAAGGATTTCACCGTTCAGGACTCCGGTCGGGACGACCACTGGGCGAGGCACAGTCTGGCAGGACAGAAGGGGCAGCTGCGAGTTCAGGAACTCTCTCTTGCAGGGATCCCTGATCCGACCGTCCGACCCGACGATAGCACCGTCCTCCCCACCCGTCCGCGGGAGGTGATAAGTCACTCACCCGAAGGAGTCCCTGTTCAGGCGCCACCTGAAGGAAGTGACCCAATTAGGTCACTCGCGACCACCTCTCAGCCTTCCACACAAATGAAGAGTCGGTCAGACAGTAGAGAATACAAACCAAGTATACATTTATTCAGATACACTCCAGTGGAGCCCCGTCTGCCCAGTCGCTTAGGGGTGCCGCAGAGAGGACTGACTTCAGCAAACATAGCGATACATTATGTACATTTCAGAACCAAGGAAGACCCGCCCATAATGGAATTTTTCAGGCAGGTGCAGCTAACACAAAGAAGTACAGTAAGATGGGTTTTGATTCTGAGGCCGGGCACACAGTATCTTCTACCCAAGGTCACTCTGTCCGTGCCTGCCGCTAGACTGGTGGGAGGAGGCCTCTATCTAATGGGAAAGGTATGCGCTAATAATAACAGTGTATTCATTAGCAAAGCAAGGCCTAACCTTGGGGAAATGAAACTTTCCACAGCCTGCTTCACGAGGAGACAATAAGCAGCTAATGGCATGATTCAAAATGGGGGCTAAACATAAAATGGTGCCGCGAATGTTAACTTACATGGAACAATGCATGAACAAAATAGCAAAAACATTAATTTCATCAAGGTGGTCACCCATAATATGTTTAATGCAAACACCAAATATACAAAAATCTATGAAAAAGAGCAATGCACCCCAATATTTTCTCATGTGGCAAATTTACAAGCACAACAAAGTACAATTTAATCACTCTGCAGCCAAAGGAGGAACTGAGATATTTGTTTACATTATAAGCGCCAACTTGGTGCACTGCACTAGTGCTGGGTGTAGTTCACCCCAGGGTTCACGTCACCCAATTTGGCATGTATTTCACAGTTCATTAACAGTGTCTTTGACTTTAGTGCATCCCCCAGAGCACTAAAATACCAGCAGTAAAGAAGCCCCTTGAAACTTCTCATTGGTAGGTTACCAATGAAGGTGGCAGCTAAGGTGGTGTACACAAATTACAATAATAACACTCTTATTAATGGGAGTGCTGCAAACTGAGCTGCGCAATGAAAGCACTTGAGTCTTGAGAGTTCCAAACATTCCATAAATTCTCTTTGAGGATACCAACTTAATCCCGCAGTTTGCCATCACAGTACCAGAATAAAAAGTACAAAGAAAAAAATTATTTTGCTTTCAGATATAGACATACCGAAGTGAACAAGTCACATTTACAGAGACCAATGTTTGTCATGATGACATGGACAAAAATAACTTGTTGACTCTAACCCTACCTTTGACCTCTGCCAATCACGGATTCAATGCCACATAAGAGGTAGGGAAATAAGAAATAAACCGTTTGGGAATTAAGTAAATATTTATCATTTGTTAGTGTTTAGTGGAATATACATATCTACAAATCCATGACGGCGCTTTACAATGAAGGTCAGTGTTTCTGGAAGAAGAAACAATCATCCCTGGTTAAGAAACACTTCTTTGGGCTCCATGAAACAAACATATTCGCTTTTAACCTCTACTGTGGAGCAGCAGGTTTGTTTTAGTTTTCAAGCCCAAAACCTAGACATGAAAGTGTTACTTCACAGACTGTTTTCAAATGCGAGTTGTTGAGACAATCCTTCTGCAAGTCATCCATCTGCCTTTGGTGTCTCAAGGTAGACTTTAAAATGGAAGGAAACAATCATCGTAATCCCTGCCGGAGTCTTTGAAATGGCCACTGTGGCATGTTATTCTAATTAACCTCTCAACAATTTTGGACACTTGCCTACTTTAAATTAAATCTTGCTAACAGTCATCAAATCCCAGCAGGGTCCAGGCGTTCTATCTCACAGGAACTGGAGTGCTGTCAAAGGTTTCTCAGACTTCCGCTTGTCTTTAATGAAGAGCATGCAAGGCGACATTTGGTTAAATTCCTAGGTTCATGTCTGGTTAATTCCTCATGCCAGCGTTCACTCAGAAGAAATGAACCAAAACAAAAAAAATCAAGCACGCCCCACCAGTCAATGGGCAATGGTGAAGGCCACACTACCTTCCCAGTGCTGGTGTCGGCCATTGGCGGATACAGAGGAGGCACCTAAAGGCCCCTCTGGTTCAGAGAACCAGGGAGAGTCCTTTAATATTTTTAAAAATCTGACTGCTCGGGAACAGTGTCAAGAGCAGTAAGATTTTTTTTTTTTAATATTTCTTTTTTGTGTGTAATGACGATCAGGGCGCGCTGACGTCATTACAAAAAGTAAAAGTAAAACAAGCCGATGGGCTTGTTTCCTTTCACTGCATCATTGCTCAGGGGGGCATATCTCAGCCCCCGAGCACTGATTAAGGTGGGAGAGGTATGGTTGGAAAGGGGAGTATCCCACGTTTTCAATGATAACTCTTCCCAGTGGATCCCTGCTTGGGGATCGCCATAGGAGAGCGATCTCCCAGCAGGGATTCACACACTAGCACCAGGGATTTTAGGGGAGTGGCACCTTGGGCAAGGGTTTGTGCTCCCACCACCAACATGGTAGATCAGTCTTTCTGCCGTCGCTGTGGGGCAAATGGGGGCGATTACCCCCGATCTGCCCCTCCCCCCCACCAGCAGGGGACAGAAAGCGCACTGCACCGGAGGAAGGTTTTATTTTTAAAATCTAGGGGTTGGGCTGCCCACCAAGGGCATAGCCATGCCCCCAACCCGATAAGATAGTCTTTCTGCTCCAAGGGGGGCAGATGGGGGTAATTAGTCCCCACAGGGAGGGCTGAAAGCCCACTAGACGTCAGGGAATTTAAATATAGGGTTGGGGCGCCCACCATGGGCATGGCCATGCCCCCACCCCAACTAAATGAGGTAACAGTCTTTCTGACCCCTGGGGGCAGATGGGGATAAGTACCACCATTCGCCTCTGTGTCTGGGGTTGCATTTACGTATGGTAATTAAATATTACTTTACATTAAAAAAAATGTTTTTACAAGAAATACAAATTCACTGGGGAAAAAAACAAGAGTTAAAGTAACATTCTAGTTAGGTGAATATGTTGTATGTCAATGACAACATTAACGTTTTGAACTAAAAAAAAACAAAAAACTGAAATTTCACAGTTATAGTTTGCAGAGTTAACTAATTAGTGCCCCCGCCATGCACTGCTTATGACCTCATATATTACATCACTGATGACCTGCTCTGTGACATCACTGATGACATATCAAATGACATTGATGGCTCACCCAAGCTGCTTTTGTACACATTGTTCTATAAATGGGTATAGCATTAGAGCTCTGAATGCAAGTACAAAATAGCACAGAAGAATATGAAGCATCATTAATGCCATCACAGAAACAACTCCCTTAGGTGTAGAAAGCATGGGTTATGTGCCACATTGTCCCTTTACCATACACTTCACTGGTACTGTAGTTCACGTTAACAATCAACCACAGATATATGGGTAACTCTCATTGCATATGGTGTTCAATCTGTAAACAACTGTTCACAGAAAGCAAAGTTCCTCAAAATACTGAGGGTCTGTTCCAAATGGACCTGGCAGTCACCGAACCTACATTCAGAAATGAAGTTGATATAAGTTGTGAAGTGGGTACTGTAAAACGTATTCGCGCTAGGGAGAGAGTTTACCCTCTAGCAGACTGTTTGCAGACAATGAAACAAACTCTCATGAGAAAAAATACTAGAATATTAAAAAGTATCTACTAAAAAAGGTGTGCACTTTATGCAACACTTGGCAAAAAACACACCATTCGCTTAAATAACCAGTGCCTGAAGGTGCTAAAGATTATACTACCTGCAGCCTTCAAACTGTGGTGAAAGTTTTACAGAGAGCTCATCTTCTGAAGCAAAAGAAGCACATGTGCATGGCTTAATACCTGGTGGACACAGTCTCATATGATAGGGTTAAAATTGTCATGCTGAGACTATTCGATCTAATAACTCAAGGCTGCTTACAATACTTAGTATGTAGTACGAAGAATGTTTGCCCTGCTGGAAACTTCTTCTGCAGTGCTAACAAAAAGTGTGTTTGTGGAACATAATGAACACAAATCTTCAACTGTCACCTACACACAGTTTCTCTTCAATACAAAGATATATAACGTGTTCAATACCTCTACACACCTATGATGCATTAGAAGCACATGCGTTTTGCAAGCAGTTACACCCATTAGCTGGAGACAGGCTGTACAAAATTATGTAGAAACGTAATGTGGTACTTACCCGCCACTATGTGAACTCTAAAACAAACCAGCCCACTCATTGGATGATGTCATAAGTGATATCATCAATGATGTCACTTGAGTTGTCATCAGTAAGGTCATAAATGATGTCATAGAACATGTCATGAGTGATGTATGTGAGGTCATAAACACAGCATGGCGGGGGCGCAAGTTATAGTTAGCTCTGCTAATTAGAACTGGTGAATTTCTGTGGGTTTTTGAGTTCAAAACGTTAATGTTGTCACTGACATTCACCTAACTATGACGTTACTTTAACCTTTTGTTTTTTGAGTGAATAAATATATATATATATATATATATATATATACACACACACACACACTCGAACTCCTGTCACAGTTTCAAAAACAGGCACCGACACTGCCCAGGTTCGTACACTTCAACTCCAGATTTATTGTAGCAAAAATACGGCTACGATGGCAAGATGCGTTTCGGCAGTCTCAGCTGCCTTGTTCACTACAAAGGATAGTCACATGACTGTTGTTTAAAAACTGCTCAGCATTCAGTTGCTTCACACCCATTTCATGGAGATGGAAAACATACATCTACAGTCGCATTAATTGTAATTTTCTCGTTACTTTTTCTTCTTTCAACATAATTACTGGTGTTAACTTGTTACTTTTTTGTATTCTTTTTTAACCTTTTTCACTTTTTATGCTCGAAATTTATTCCAAACTCTTGATTTATTTTCTCAGTGTTTCAAACCGTGATTAAGTGCAAGTGCTTTAGATTAAATAAAGTGCAAGTGCCTAATAAAAAAAGTTAATCTATATTGCATCCATTAGATCCTTATGTACTAAACGCAGATTATTGAAAGTTCATTATCAAAAGTTCTTAACGAAATGCATAAGTATATACACCCACATATCAGTTGTTACCATGAACAATGCGTGGTAAAGACCTTTGCTGAATTACAATGTTTTGTAAAGGTCAACGCGTTTTATTACAGGAGTCTTGCGTGGTAACAACTGATATTCAGGTAAACAGGTAAACATGCTGCTCTATGTGTAAAACCACTAGGGCTTGGAGTGCGGATTGAATGCCTTCTATGCCATACTGTCTGGACATTGTTCTTTACATGCTTCTTGATGTAGAGTGCAGAATCAATCTAAAAATCTAAGGAATTGACACAAAGTGAGAGACAAGGACAGAAGTCTTTCACGTTTACATCGTCATTCAGGGCTGCTCACACTTCAAAATATGATTACATAGCTAGGAGGCATAACGCAACCTGATACACATGGGGTTTGCAACACAAGCATCACTGATCAAATCACCCCTACGAATCTGCCTTCGGCGACGGAAAAGTAATTAATAGTTGAGTTTTAACTAAATCCAACGAACAATCCTTTAGGAATATGGCAAGATGTTGGTATAAGAACAATCATTTAAATGTTTATTGATACCATTATTGTTACTGTCAATAATGTTTTTGTTGATTTGATATCGCTGGAGCGGAGCCATCTCCACACATATTCCTGGACAGTGGAACCCACAACATTGTTTAAGTGGCGTCATCCTTTGTGCGTCATCCTACAGATTACAAAACGGCATCATGATATCAGTGGACAAAAGGGCTTGAAAGCACAAGGCACCCCCAGGAGGGTCACTCTCAATCCGGAAAGAATAGGAGCAGCATGGCGAGGAAATGCCCTCGAGAAGGTCATCGGTTCACTGCCCATCAAACACAGCTTGCTTGGGGGCTGCCTGAGCTGTACTAATCAGCAGGAGAATGTGTTTGAACAATTATTTAAAAAGAAAGTGGTTTGCCTTTAACTGAATATCAAATTTACAGTTCACAGAAAGCTCACAACACCACGTGGGTTCGAATTTTCTTTTTAAACCCATTTAAACTGAATGGATGGTTTCATTTTGAAGCAAATGTGAGTACTGTAGGCAAGAATAATGCGTGGTTGGATTAAGCTGCGCTTGTTTGTTGTTGCTAAGGGCATCAAAGTGTGTACTAAACAGTCGTTTCTAACAACAGATAAACCTGCAAAGGCGGTTAGGGGAAACAGGAAATTTCAACGGAATATTATTAACTCAGCCTGTCAGCGCCCTCTGTTTTAAGTATTCATTTTTTAACGCAGCTTGGTCGTTTGTCATGAGGATTCGGGGAGACAAAATACATTTTCCATAAACAACGTGGCGTACGGTTAAGCATAAAATCTGCTGTGTTAGGCGCTATTACAGTCCTACCATATGTAACCCGGGTCCAAGATTTTTACTCTCCCTCTTTTAGCATGCATATTCTGGTTAGAGACAGCCCCCTTCGAGGACCATGTTAACCCCGCAAACCTCAAGACGTTAAATGTGCATGTGAAATCCTATAATGAACTTAGAAAGCTCTGCCACTAACTTACAATGAAAAAGAATGCAGACCTAATATTGAAGACTCCACGTCACATTCGAGTTTACATCCCCAAACATTCCATCTTATTTATTAAAAAAGCATTTTTAGCTGTGTGACAGATGTCAGACTTGTGCTAGCGCCCCCAATATATATATATATATATATATATATATTTTTTTTTTTTTAACATGTTTTAGGGAAAAGGGAACAAGCACTTTAGCGCTGGTTAGCAGTGTTAAAGTGCGCAGAATTTTAAGGCCAGCAAAAAATGGAAGTCTGAAGGCAAAAAGTCAGGGAGAAACCATGCCAAAGATGCCAGTTCTAACACATATCTCCCCAAGCTGAAAGTGGGGAGAACTACCCAACCCTTTGGGGTTTCTCTTCACTTAGGGGGAAGAACCTGGAGAGACCATGAGCATTGCTGTGGTCTGTTCCAAGGCGGAGTTCCACCGTAAAGTCCATTCCCTTAGGGAGATGGACCACCTCAACAGTTTGGGATTCTCACCCCTAGTCTGCATTAACCATCTGAAGGGTCTGTGGTCTGTCTGAACCCGGAAGTTAGGACCAAACAGGTATGGTCTCAGCTACTTCAGCTCCCAGACCACAGTAAAGGCTTCCCTCTCTATTGCACTCCACCTCTATTCCCAGGGAAGTAACCTCCTCTTGATGAAGGCTACAGGTTGGTCCAGACACTCTTTGCTTAGCTGTGAGAGCAAGGCCCAGCTGCCATGCTCAGAGGAGTCTGTTTGCACAGTGAATTCTTGGGAGAAATCAGGGGCCTTGAGCACAGATGCCATGCACATGGCCTCCTTCAGGGTGTCAAAAGCTTTCTGGCACGCCACTGTCAAGATCACCTGACATGGCTGTTTCTTGGAAGTCAGGTCAGTCAAAGCGACAACAATGGTGACATACCCCTTGACAAATCTCTTGTAATAGCCAGTGAGGCGTAAAAAGGCTCTCATCTCTGTCTGGGTCTTGGGGGCTTCCCAAGTCTGAATAATTTCAATTTTGGCCCGGAGGGGCAGCACCTTGCCTCCTCCCACTTGGTGACCCAAGTAGACCACTGACCCCTGACCTATCTGGCACTTACTGGCCTTGATAGTCAGGCATGCCCTTTGCAGACCCTGAAGCACTACCTTGAGGTGGCACAGGTGGTCCTCACAGCTAGAACTGAAGATCGCAGGGTCATCCAGATAGATGCAGCTGAAGATCCAGCCAGGGAAGGTGGCAGGGGTGTTCTTCAACCCGAAGGGCATTACTCAGAGCTGGAAGTGCCCTTCTGGGGTAGAGAACGCAGACCCCTCTTTGGTCCCATTGGTCAAGGGAATCTGCCAGTATCCAGATGTTAAGCTAAACGTGCTGAGGAACTTGGAAGCTCCTAGCCGATCTATGAGCTCATCAGCTCTGGGGATGGGGTGCGCTTCAGTCTTGGTGACTGCACTGAGCCCATGGTAGTCCACACAGAACTTAAGTTCCGGAGTGACACCTTGAGGGGCAGCCTTGGGGACCAACACCACTGGGCTGGATTAAAAGCAGTCTGAGGGCTCAATAACCTCTACCTCCAGCATCTTGGAGACCTCCTCCTTAATGCTGACTTTCACTATCATGGGTACACCATGCAGTGAGTCCTGGGGTAAGGGAGATTAAAGAGGCAAACTGCCCCAGCAACTGGCAGCAGACTGTTGTCCCATGGTCAGTGTAGGGGAGAGGCTGACACCCTCCACTGACCCATCCTGCTCCTTGGAAGAAAGGAGGTCGGGGGGAGGTTCACTCTCCTCTTCCTCCCAATCATCCATGACTAGGAGAATGGTTAGCTCCGACCTCTCGAAGTGGGGTTTGAGGCAACTGACGTGTAGGAGCCTTAAAGGGTTCCTGGGAGTCTTGAGGTTCACCAAGTAGGTGACATCATTCTTGCGCTCCTTCACCTCATAATGCCCAGACCAGCGGTTTTGTAGAGCCCTGGGCTCCACAACCCACACTTTTTGACAAGGCTGAAACTCTATCAGAGTGCCATTCTGGTCATAACACAGTTTCATGTCCTCCTGGCTGGCTTCCAGATTTTCCTGTGCTAGCTTCCGGAAGCATGTCGCCTGGTTAAGGGGTGCCAGCATGTAGCTGACCACATTCTGGGTGACCTTCCTGGTAGCTTGCTCCCAGCTCTCCTGCACCAGACAGAGGTCCTCTCACAGGGTGCTCTTACAGAAGTTCAAAGAGGCTGAAGCCAACCCCTTGTGCTGTAGCAATCAAAAGGCATGGCAGGAGGATGTCCCATTTCCACCGCATGGAATCGAACAGGCTCATTATCATGCCTTTTAGGGTCCTATTGAACCTTTCAACAAGCCCATTGGTTTGAAGGTGGTAAGAAGTGTAGAACATGTAGGTTACCCCACACTCCTTCCACATGGCCATTATGTACCCCGACATAAAGTTGGTACCACGGTTAGATACCACCTCCTTGGGGAAGCCCACAACGATAAAGATCCCCCTCAGTGCCCTGGCTACCATGGGTGCAGTCACTGTTCTTAGAGGAACAGCTCCAGGTACCGGGTGACATGGTCCACCAAGACCAGAATGAACTTGTTGAGGCCCAATGATGTTGATCCCCACCCTTTCGAAGGGGCTGCCAATGACAGGAAAAAGTTGCAGAGGAGCCTTGTGCTACCCTCCTGACTTGCCACTGGCCTGGCAGGTAGGACATGACCTGCAGAATGCTAATGAGGCCTTCCTCATTTGAGGCCAGTAAAAGTGAGTAACAAGCCTGTCAAAGGTCTTGTTCTGCCCCAAATGACTTGCCAAGGGTATATCATGAGCCAGCTCCAGTAGGAAGGCCCTGTAGCACTGGGGAACCACCAACACACGGGTTGAACCTGGTTCAGGAACTTTAGGCTCACTATACAGGAGACCATTCTCCCAGTAAATAAGGTGATCACCAGAGGTGTCGCCAACTGCCTGGGTTTCAGCCTGCTGCCATAGACCCACAAGAGTAGTGCACTCCCTCTGCGTTTTGCAAAACTCCTCCCTGGTGTGACCCTCTTCCTGCTGACAGTTGGCCAGCTCAGGCAGGTTCTCCAGATCACCACATCCTCCCCTGTAGGCTCCAGCACGTCCCCCTCAGGGTCAGTCTCCTCCCAGACCATGGGAGTTTCAGAAGCGGGTTTCCCGCACCCTTTGCCCTTCCTCTACTTCGCAGGCACCTGGGCCATTCTTCCAAGCTCCAGGTCCTCCAGACTACTCTCTTGGGCTGCTATGTGGTCAAGCACACCCACTCAGGCAACCATAACATCTCCAAGTGGGACCTGAGCTCCGCCTCCTTCCAGATGGTATGTTCCAGGTCATTGGCAAGCAGACAAACCCACAGGCATGGACGGACTCACATTTACCCTCAAGGAACCTGAGACCCCCCCTCCCCCACTCAAAGGGAACTAGAGCCACTGGATAGTGACTCTCATTGTCGTCAGCTGCAACACCTTGGTGGAATGCATTAGGGACTACCTGCCTTGAGGTCACCAGATGACATCTTACGGTTGTCATACTGGCTCTAGTCTCTCTCACAGCCTCCACCCTCTGCACACACAGGCTCTGCAATAGCAGGCCTGGGCCATGTTTAAAGGGCTACTTAAGTGGCGCAATCAGTGCTGCAGGCCCACTAATAGCAATTAAATTACAGGTCTTGGGCACCAGTAATGCACTTACTAGGGTCTTATTAAATATGCCAATTGTGTATGAAGCAATGTTAACATGTTTTAGGGAAAGAGCACAAGAACTTTAGCACTGGTTAGCAGTGGTAAAGTGTGCAGAATCCTAAGGCCAGGAAAAACGATGTCCGCAAAAACAGGAGGTCTGAAGGCAAAAGGTAAGAGGGAAACCATGCCAAGGATGCCAGGTCTAACAGGTTCTGTATATTAATATAATGGCCGGGGGCGGGGACTTCCAGGCGCCCTTACCAAATTTATGGGGCAGGTGTCAGAAAAATGAGAAGAAGCCAATCAGAGGAAAAAACTCCTGTCCATAAATCTGGGGTACATATGAACTGAAAACCCAGTTGTAAGAGTAAGGCAGCAGCACATTAGGATAGTGTTCTATCCCCTCTGGTTTATAGAATGGACTTCTAGAAGGTTGGGGAACAGACAAGCTTGCATAAAACCATGCTTCTGCTTCTCTTTTTTTATGAAAACACCTATGCCAGGGTGTCTCCATCCTTTTCTGTAGTGATAGCTATTGCTGCTCAAGGAAAGTCCTCCCAAACTATTAGCACATTTTATCATTGTAAAATAGTGACCACATAGGTTAACTTTACACTACAAACACCCTAAACAAGACTATCAGTAGTCACCATCCAAGCAATTCAGGTGAGGTTACCAGTAAAACAGTCAGGATAAATTTTATCAGTATTAAATACCTCCACCTGACTAATGAAACAATAGTTAAAGCATCACGTGCCCTCCAGAACAAAGAACATAACCACACCAACAGGCCTCCACAAGACAGCATGAATTATCATTCGACTATCAACTTTAAATGTGTTTGCAATTACGAACTTTTCTCTTTATCGACAGATCAGTTTCGGAAAATACACATTTTTCTATCAAATACCACTTTCCATTTTTGACGAACAAACTCAATTGTCCTGAAGAAAAACCTTTTCTGTAAAGACATAATTTTTTACTTCAAAATATCAGTCTGTTCCCAAATACCGTATCATTTTCATTGAATAAGCACATGTACAAATGCCTTGCATGGGTTGAGTCTGCTTTAAACGCCCAGGTATTACTGTCATAGATCACATATGCTCACCATAACACCAAGGATGCCCGGTATATGCCAATCAAGACCAACATTACATCAGGGCCACCATTGTGCCAAGGCTGAACACCATGATGGCAAAGATGCCCAGCATATATCAGGAATGGCCATTATTATGCGGGGGTAGGACACCAATATCATGAAGGCCTATAAAGTAGGCCAGTCATGCTCTTAATATGGTTGCCAATATGCTAGGAACCAGGAATGCCAAAAATAGCCAAGGACGCACATTAAAATGCAAATGGCACTATTATGACTTGAACAGACACAACGGTGCCAGAGAGGAGCCCCTTATAATGGAGGCTACCTTATACTTTTGATAGTCCTTGACACCAAACATTGCTTCTAGAGAACGATACTGTTTATTAGGGAGGGCTACAATGTCACAAACACACACATAAATATGCACACATATATACACAGAGATGGGGCTCCTAATTGTCTCAGCCGTTTATCCATACACTGTTCTCTTCAGCTCTTGGACTGGTCATGCTGCCAAGTAACACATTTTCACTCCTGCTCCTGTAGTCCCACAATTTGGTGGGTAAGTGCTGTTCACAGCTCAGTCTACTGCTGGCACTCTTCTTTCATGGCCCACTGTTCACACACATTGAGAAACTGATAGAGCAGCTCCTACAACATGCCCAATCTCCTTGTGACCGAGCTAGATTGACAGTGGACACAGATGTTAATATTAGAGACCCAATAGGCGGACAGAGTGTTTTTATTGTTATCATGAGGCTATGTCATTGGGTTTGGCTGGCAGTCGCTCTAAGGTCTTGAGATGAGCAGTGTTGCCTTTTTTAATATGCACACACTCTCTGAAGGAGGTACTGGGCTTGGCTACACCTCCGAGAGCTACTTTGAGGTTCATGGTGAGCTACCAGTCGCTCTCGAGCTAGTAGTTGGAGACCCTGATCTATGCTATGCATAGATGCCTCACTCTCATCCTGCACCAGAAGTGGAATTCAACACGAAAAGTGGAAGTTTCAAGGGATGTAAAAGTATGAAATTGTTATGTTTTTGTTTGCACAAAAACTGTATCCCAGTCAATACCCCTGAAGAGTTCAACAATCGCTAAGTGCAGTTACAAACGACCTTGTGAAAGTAATGCTGCTAAAGAAGGTATCTGTAACCAATTGGTGAGACAATGTTGACTTTTTTGGGAGATATTTTCTGCTTAAACCATTCTCCAGCTGTATCTTATGTGATCACGGTACTTGAGGTATGCCCTCAAGGACAATTTTCACAAAGACAACCAGCAAAATGCCTTTTGCGTGATATGCATAATTTGTGTGATAATTTCTAGGCCTGGGCAAAATTTTAATTACGCTAGATTAATCTGCGTAATTTTGGTAACTCTCCGTTGTTCTTTGACTTAGAATTACCAGAAATTATGCGATTACGCTATGAAAATAGAGCTAAATGCTGGGTTACTGTCCTCAAAAATTCTGTGTAATATTGTATAATCTTGCTGCAATTATGCTACAGCAAATTACACGAGTTACGCCCACCCCTAAACATTAAGTGTACTGTATGAGGAAAAAATTGCACTCATCCTGTTCTGCAAAAAAGTTTGCCATTTTGTTAATCTTCCACTGCTTCTCCTAAATCAAATCACATGGAATCCCCTTCCAAGTCAGTCAATGCCCTCCTGCCAAGTACTAACTTGAAATCGTTGTAGGAAATAAGAAAAAAAAAACTATAGTTTCAACTTGAAAGATGAATGTGTTGAACAATACCTGCTCATTGTTTGCTTCGAAGAGGGGCACGACTTCAGTCTATTTACACACGGTTCCAAAAGCACCCCATAATTTTCCACATCGAAATTACTATCATAAAGGTAGAGCCTTGTTTATTATAATAACAGACCGTTCTTCCTGGCGATGCACAGCAAAAAGTAATCCCCGTTTGCCACGAAAGCTTATATTATCCTAGATTAGTTGTTTTACGGTGAATGATGGGTTTCACACTATGCTAAATGCTTACTTTGTTGTCGTGAATGGGGGTTAAGGGAGAGCCGTCATGGCCTCGAAGTGTGTGAGGGAAACAGAACTTGGCCTTCATGACAGCCCGTCTACCAGCTGTACAGGTTGGAGTCTCGCATGTGCGCGTGGAAGCGCGAGGCTTCCAAGCTGTTGTGGAGGAATACGACATGCGTCTCTGACGAAAGTATTGCAAAGGAATGAACGAGGGAGACGGGTAAACGAGTTAAGTACTGCATAAGAAGAAGCCGGAGAGAGAAGACGGCAAAAAGAGCGGCTGGGAGAGCAGAGATGGCTGGCTGCTCACCAAAAATGCGGATTTATTTTGAGCACCACCTCGCTGCAGTAACTATGTGAAGTATGCAGCTCACAGGGTAACAGATAGGATGGAAGCTTGAGTCCGAGCCAGCAGCGCATTCACAATGATATCATCAGTTCGGTAATAGCCCACAAACTGTACAAGATACCTCTTGCACAATGTTCAATGATATTCATATTAGAGAGCTTTCTGAAGTGGTTTATATAAATTATTTCATCTTAGACAGCACAAGTGCATAAAAAGAGGGGTGATGGCTTCGCCCTTGCAACAGTTTCACGGGCTCCCTGCCTGCTGCCCAGCATTAACCATCTGTCTTAAAACTGAATAACCGAAGATGCTGTGCAGACCTAAGTAAATGCATAAGTGAATAAAGGAGTTGAAACTAGAGAATGAGATGTTATTGTACGTGGACCCCGATTGACTAACACCGAAGAAATACTAAAAAAAACAGGTTTTTGTTGTTAATAAACTTATGCAGAAATACCAATAATGCACACACGTCTTCATTTGCATAATAACGAGCTGCAGTATAACCCTTGGTACAACGCAATACACAGCAGTAACAGCCCTGCCAAGTACCACGCATCCAGCGTTAGACTAACGCATTTCAGTGTGGTGATCCGCATCACCGCACTGAAATGCAGTCACGCATTATAGCGACTCCTCAGCTGTTGAGTCGGGGCGCTGTTAGCACCACTGTCAGAAAGCTTGCTGTAGCGCGTGGTCCACGCTGCTTGCGGCAGGCTTGGGGGCGGCTGGCTCAGCTTGATCTGGGATGGCTTAGGCAGGCTACAATGTAACAAGCAACTTCATTCCCCAGCATTCGATTTACTGACGCGACGTGCGTCACGGAGAGAGTCAGTCTGCAGATGCAGCCCAATGGCTACCGCCGAGAGAGCAAGGAGCGGACAGACACTGTGTTAATCACACACATAGGTGGGCAGGCGGCCGGCGCAGTAGTTTAAGTTTGTTAGCACAGCCCGGCAGCTGCTGCTCACACCACGTGTTGTTTGTTGTGTCCACTGTGCCGTAAATGTGACGACTCGCGGGTGGCTCGAGTCCTGGGCCGTGGCCGCTGCCTGCGGCCGAGCCCGTGCAGCGGGGAATCGTCGCACGTCCTGGCCTGTACCGTGACAGCACTGCTCACTACAGAGACAGTAAGTGTCAGTTAGTACCTTCAATCATCAGTTTTGGGGTTGTTATAACATGGAGGTTACGTAGCTGCTGGTTACAGCTCAGATGATTATCAAAAACAATGGCTCCTGTGGACTAATGGCAAGAAAATCTCAATAAAATAACGCACTATGGCAATGTAATGGGTTATTGTGATGTCAAAAAGAGAAGGAGTCGAACACACCTTAGATTAGTATTTCATTCATAATTCTTGTTTATATAGTTCTTTGAAGCAAAATTACATTCATGACATTTAACAATCAATTGATTGTAGTGAGTGGTGTCCCAGTGAAAAAAAGGAACCTAAACAAATAAACCTAAATAATTTGTGACATATTCGTGACATATATACAAGGTTTCCTATATTTCATGAAAGCGACCATTGAAAGATATATATTATATAAACCACGCTTTTATACAATGATAAGTGCTGGCTTGTAATGATTGGCTTTGAAAAAACTGTCGACGGCGTTTCGACCCTGTGTGCAATGTAGGGTCTCTTCAGGACCTAAGATACTACTATCTTGGCTCTCTTCATGCAATGGAATCAATGACTGAAAACCATTCAGCCTCACATGGAATCTGAAATAAAATCACAGCTGGATACGGTACCACAGGAAAACATGGAACAGAAATGGCATTCAGCTTCCGAAAAAGCTGCATAATGCGATACTTGCCATTCGGCTTCTGCAAACCCATAATGGGTGAGATACACAGACTTCCCATTATCTCCAACAGAATCCCTTGCCCAATTATTGAGTCAATCACAGGAGTAATTCCAGCATTGGCATCTGGAGACAAATTGTATTGTGTTATTAGTCCCCGAGAATAACACAGTACAATTTGTCTGTTTTAATTACAGAGGATTCACAGATCCAATTCACGGATATCCATCAAACAAAGTAAAAAAATGAAGGCCTTCCACTGGACGAGGGATCCATTTTCCGAGTAGTCTTTAAGGTCTGCAGTTCTTAAGCTGGAACCACTATTCTGAGTGATCTGACTGCAAGAGAAAATTGTCTCTAGCGGCCACCATTTTAGGACGCAGAGCACAGTCCCTATTTCCTGAAAAAAAATACAAAGACCATATTAAGGAGGCAGGAGAAGCACATCATGACCCCCCCTCCTGCCCCCCCAGTCTATATAGGAGGGAGCGGGCTTTTGAGGGGCGGGGGAGAGGGAGTTTAAAGGGGAACAACATGTTTCGGCAGGGTCCGCAGACTCTTTTTGGGATCACAGTACTCCAACCACTAAAATGGAGCCAGAGGTCACCAATACCCTTCTCGGTACCGGAGACTCAAGTCCCATTGAAGGTGTCCCAGCAGTGTGAACTCCAAAAAGGATCCATTGATGGGGTAAACTTCATGACATGGTGCAAGAAGCCCAGGACAAGCTTTACCAACCCATGCCTTTCCATTCGGGGATTAGCGTTAAGGGTTCCAAACAGAGGATATACGGAAGGTGATTAATGTATCACAGAAGCTTGCTTTTGTGGAACCAAACCAGGGCCCACAAATACAAAAAAAACCTCCCCCCAAAAAAACCACCAACCTCTGTGGGCCAACCCCTATGTGCAGCAGGTGTTGGCCGACTGTGGTGGGTTGGGTGCAGGCCGTACAACCAACCCCAGCAGCCAACAGCAATGCATGGAGGGGTTGGACATTAAGTATGTAAAAAAGAAATCCACTAAACAGACCATTTAAAAATGAGTTATGCTTCTGACTCAAACGCACAAAACCACTGAAATGTTCTACAACTATAAATATGGGGGAGCTGCCTAGCAACTCGGATCCCTGCCTTGAAACTACAAGAAGGACTGCCCTGCTGGACCCTTGAACTGCACAAGAGAGGACAACACTCCTAAGGACTGCACCTGCTGCACATTTTGGGCTTCAGCAAAAGGAGGACTTTGCCTCACTCTCAAAGTGTGAGGAGTAAACTCTCTAAAAGCAACAGGTTGAAAGAGCACCACCTCCATCATATCCACCAAGAAGAACCCAGCTGGACAGTGTTCAGTGGACTTTTAAGGATTTGGCCAGGTGCAATGTGGGTCTTGTAGTCCCAACTTCCCAAGGAGCAACTCCGAGACTCTGGAACCTTGGATTGGTGTTGTGGACCCTCAAAGACCCAAAAAGAAACATCTGGAGAAGAAGGACGGCCCAGCTGGACCCTTGGACTGCACAAGTGAGGACTGCACCCATAAAGACTGCACCTACTGCACTCACAAGGCTGCACAACAAAAGGACTTTGCCTGTCTTAAAGGATAAGTAGTGGACTCTCTGATCAGCAACAGGTAGAAAAGGGCCGGAGGACTACCTGCAACATCAACAACAAGGACAACTCCAGCTGACAAGCTTCACCTGGATTTTACTTGGATGACCAGGTGCATTGTGGGAGTTGTAGTCCCAGACCACAAGAGGCAAACAAGAGCTTCTGAATCCTTGGCTGGTGCTGATGACCACTTTCCTGCAACAAGAAACACTTCTGGAAATAAGTGTAAAAGTGTTACATTGCAGGCGGCCTGAACTCTTGACTTTGTCCCGGTCCAGCATGACTTTTTTTTTTTTTTTAAACTTTTAGGGCTATTTGCTTCTAAGAGCTAGTTTTACTCTTAATCTTAAAAAAAATCATATCTCTGGTTCCCTACATTGTATTTTGTTTGATTTGGTGTCATTCTACTCATAAAAATATAACATATTTTCTGCATTAGTGTTGGATTTTTATTGTGTGTTGTGTCTTACATATTTACTGCTATTGGTGTTTTTAAATACTTTACACACCTGCCACCAAAATTAAGCCCGTCTGCTCACGGCCAGCTACCAAGGGTTGAGCAAGGGAATAATTTTTTGAGACCTTGACTGGACCTTATATTGGGATTGTGGCCTTATTACTAGTGGTAGGTACCTACCTACACATACTAATACACCACCTTCCAACATTGAACATAACTACTAATAAACTGCTTTTGCAGGAAAAATGAAACCAAATAATATGAACCATGGTCTGTGGAGGCTTGATGGAAATAGGGTTCTTACCCAACAACTGATTTGCTGAGCCAATGACTGTTGCGTCATTGCAACTGTCTTGCTGCATTTATAAACTACTTTTGATACTGCCATTATTTAAATCATGCTTGAGTGCCTCAGCTGTTTTACTAACACAGATGGAGTGCCCTGATTTTTTCGATCTCTCTTCTGAAAAGCAGAATATTCAACACTGGTCTTCCCTCTTTTTATACAACCCACAGTTGACCCATGAGACACCATTCGGCACCTACTTGTCTTTCTTTTATTTCATATCTGTGATCCATTGTAGGTTATTACCATAGATTAATGTTCAACCTCCACATTCATGTTGATAACTTATAGAATTTCCTAATACTCTACATGAGGTACCCTCATGAGCTTTTGTTCTCCAGGAATGGGATCTCCAAGTATATAATAATTGGCTAAAACTCACACTCTCAGACGGCGGTCATAACGTTTGGCACAATCTAGACTGAACCTTGGTATTGTTCTACTTCTATTTTGACCATTCAGAATCATGGTCTACCTTAGGACTCCAACATCTAAAGGATCTTGTAGGCCAATGCAGTGGTAACAGCTTTTTAGTTTTATCAATTTCTTCAGATCCTTTGTATGTAACAAAATCATGAGCTACACCAGCTTTCTTCCGCTTTCCTCTGTCCAACATATAACCAACGCAACAAAGAACACATAGCCTGGACCTGTTGGCTTTGCCAGTGCTACCTTGACTAGTGACAGCCCCAGTCTTCACTGGCAAGTAGCCTATTTCAATTTCTTTTCTACTAAAAGAAATTCTACGAACTGCTCACTAATTTCTGATCGCATGACAAACAGTTGGGCAATACATCTTCCTTCAAGCAACCTAAATCTATTGACTAGAAGCTCTTCAGGTACTTCCATGTATTTTAGAATTTTGGTTTTTATTAGCAAAGTTTACCAAAATTCAGAAAACATATCCTTATGATACAGTTCCTCACAGCACAATATAGCACTATTATATTTTATTGACTCCATCTTTCAACAAAGACTGCGGTTATCTCTCTTGATGGCTCGATCAAAAGCTTAAATTGTTTTAAAATGTTACAATACTCTATCAACAAAGGCCACTGACCGACCAGTTTGAAAAATGATCGCTCTAGAAATTGTACTGTGGATTTTGGAATTAATATTCGCCGGCTTTCTAACTTTTTGTATGAAATTTGGTGCAGAAGAGATTCACCAGTGAAACAAAAGCAGGTGTTTAATTCATAGGTGAAACCCAATATATGATTATGGTGAAAGAGGACTTCCTCTAACTCCATCGATAAAGCCCTGAAAATCAGAACTGCAATACTGCTAAACGCATGATGGCTGTTACAGCCTGAACTACTGCATTAATAAAGAAAGCTGAAGAAATTTAGCAGTTTTGTTCCTATGAAAAACAACTGATTTTAAACCTAACTTTGGCGTAATCAGAACATTTTGTAACTAGAAATAGTGATTAAAGGACAAGTTACCTTCGGTAACGCCTTATCTGGTAGAGACAGGATCTAGCCACAGATTCCTTATCTTAGAATCCTCCCCAGGCGCCGGACTGGATTTGGAACTTTTTTCAGCAATACCTCCGCATGTCGGCAGAGGGTGCTGAGCGCCTCGCGAATGTGACGTCAACGCAGTCCACATAAGCCCTCCCCCGACGTGCTGACGTCAGTTTCTTTTGGGACTATTTTCGCACCAACAATGCTGAGCCACTTAGAGAAACAGTCTCTGGAGACAGTTTGCCATAAGGAAAAAATGTTGTAAAGTACAGAGTGAACGAACAGTAGAGTATGCAAAAAGCGAATCTAGGAGACAACAGGGCCATCAGTTCGCAGAATGGGGAGAATGGGTGGGTCGATAAGGAATCTGTGGCTAGATCCTGTCTCTACCAGATAAGGCGTTACCGAGATGTCACTGCGGGTAATGAGGACTGCACAGTCAATACCGTTTTGCTGATAAAGCCCCTTTATTTGTATCTCTCAGCCAAATGAAATGTCGTTATACTTTAACACAAAACTGTCCAACGGTTATATTCTTGACATATAACGTTTTATAATACGTCCTTTTCTTCCTTTTAGGAAGTTCTTAATTCCTTTTTTCTCTTTACTTCTCTTCCAGGATCTCCTCCCCAGCCTCTCTTGGAGTCCCGTCAGGAGATTCGCTCGGCCTCAATAAAAATAAATAATGTCGGGGTAAGGCACTTCACTTAATCCTTTCTAAAAGTGGATAGACTACCACCAAGAAGGGAGGGGGGAAAAAAAGTATGGCCACGGGGCTCATCTAACCACATATAGACGTGGGGGTTTTCAGTCGAGGTTTTATAACAGCACAAAAAGAGTGATGAGCAGAGAGATGTGTGGCGCTTAGTGATTCTTTATCTAAGAGGGTTAGCCACAGAGCCAGGTAAACATAGAGAAAGAAGGAAGGCTAAGTTAGTCAGTGTTTCCCTTCCCTCCTTCCTGTATTCCCCAGAGCTGGCCCCGTACCAGACTCAGCCACGTTTCTACTGAAACGTGGCGGGCGGTTCGTCTATCGATATGCAGGTTCCTCTGGTTCTGGTCCGACCGGCACCGGGATCTTCTCGCAGTTGGGGTTGGGAACTTTTCCGTTCCCTGGTAGGGGTGCTCTCTGCACTGCAGAGGCCTCTGAATCCTGCTCGCTGCCAGTTCCTCGACAGAAACCAGGTCGGCTTTGGTTCCCGTCTCGCTGTAGGAAGAATATTAGAGCATTCTTCTGGACTTCTTCTGACGTGCTCTTCTTTTTCTTCCAGTTTCGCAAGCACCCGTGTTTCCTGCGGACCGACCTTAAGAACGCAGGTCAGCTTCGTGATTGGTTCTTCGTTGGTCACGTGACCGTCTTCATCCGGTTCATGAACGGTTGCTTCTTCCAGGCTGGACGAGGAGCCTAACGAGCATGGATGCAGAGGGAGAGAAGATTGTATGTGTAAGTCCGTGTTCCACAGAACCGACCAGGGTATTGTGTCGTCCTCTTCATGGTCAAGTTCTACCACTGGTTTACACATCCCCTCCCTCAAATGTTCCCGTTCGGGGAAAAGGGGCATTCTAGACTGAAACTCCGCATTGGCGTGGGCCTTACCACTCCGATGACGGACTTCAATTTGGAAAGGTTGAAGAGAAAGGAACCACCGGAGGACCCTGGGGTTGTTACTCATATCCCTGCTCATCCAAGTAGGGGGAGCATGATCCATATAGAGGACAAAGGGGCGTCCCTCAAGATAATATCAGAGTTTGTTGACAGCCCATTTAATAGCAAGACATTCTTTTTCAATGACAGCATATTTTTGTTTGCGAGGGAATCATTTACGGCTAATGAACAGGATCGGTACATCCAGTCCTTCAGCAGTGTTGTAAGATAGGACCGCCCCTATGCCTGAGTCAGAGGCATCTGTCTGGAGTATAAAGGGTTTAGAGAAGTCTGGAGAAGAGAGGCTAGGACTGGACGTAATGACGCTTTTAAGGTTATTAAAAGCTTCATTAGCTATCGGAGAAGGGTTCTGCAGACTACTTTTAGGTGAGTTTTTCTTTAAAAGGTCAGTGAGGGGGGGGTTGCTATCTCTGAATATTGTGGAATAAATTTTCGATAATAGCGTAACAGTCCTAGAAAGGCTTGTACTTCTTTCCGAGTCTGGGGAAAGGGAGCATTTGCTATAGCCCGAACCTTCTGTTCCTGGGGTTTGATAAGCCCGTTTCCCAGTAGATATCCTAAGTATTTGACTTTATGAAAGCCTATTTTAGATTTGCGGGCATTTGTGTGCAACTGGGCTCTCTGTAATTCGTGTAATATTGTTTGTAAATTATGGAGGTGGGTGTCCCAATTAGGGCTAAAAATAACTATATCATCTAAATAGGCCGATGAGAGCTGTTGATGATTTCTTAGGACTTCTTTCATCAGCCTCTGGAAAGTGGCAGGGGCTCCGTGAAGACCAAAGGGTAGAACGGTGAATTCAAAGAATCCGTCAGGTGTGGAAAAGGCCGTTTTCTCTCGGTCTTCCTTTTTTAGGGGAACCTGCCAATATCCTTTGTTAAATCTATAGTGGTAATATATTTTGCTTCTCCTAGTTTTTCGATGAGTTCGCCCACTCTGGGCAGGGGATAAGCGTCACATTTTGATACTCTGTTGACTGCCCTAAAGCTATACAAAATCTGATAGATCCATCTGGCTTTGGAACTAATACGATAGGAGAGGACCTATTACTCTTAGAGGGTTGTATAACCCCCATTCTCAACATTTTATTGACCTCTTCCTTAACTGCTTCTCGCCTGGCTGCTGGTAATCTATAAGGTTTTTGACGTACTACGACTCCCTTTTTGGTGACTATAGCATGTTCAGCTAGGTTAGTACGGCCCGGGAGATCCGAGAAAAGCGAGGAGTAAGGGCGTAACAGATCCTGCAAAGACTTCTTTTGACCCTCATCCAACTGATTGTTAATAACCAACTCCTTCAGGGTAGTGTCTCCTATTCCATTTAATCCAAGAAACGGGGCATGGCCAAGCAGTATGGCCGACAGGACATGAGCTCCTTCGGCTCCCGACCGGCCAGCCCAATTAATCCTGCATAATCCTCTCTACCGCAGCCCACGCGTGTAGATTGCAAGCGGCGGAGATCCCGATACCGGCTGGAGCCCCTTGGAGGGGGAGAGGGACCGGGAGGCAGCCTGAGTGCGGCGCTACGCGTTCTGGGCCCGCCGTGCTAACCTCCCGAACCTACGCGAGGCCGGGGATGCGGCCTACACCTGCCTGATCTACGCCGGACATCGCGGCGGGAGGCCCTGCGGGATGTCCCGCCCCCATTAGCAATACATCGGGGGCCCGGACCGGCCTCTATCTGCCCTGGTGGCCCCGGCGCCTGTGGGGGGGGGGGGGGGGTGCCAGGCGCTAGGACGAAGTTTCTGGATTGCACCCGGCTGGGATCCCGCCAGCGGCTGGAGCCCCCTTGGAGGGGGAAGGAGATCGGGTGACAGCCTGGGAGCGGCGCTGCGCAATCTGCGCCCGCCACACTAACGGCCCGAATCCACGCGAGGCCGGGGATACGGCCTACACTAATTTGAACCGCGCAGGAAATCGCGGCGGAAGGCCCAGCGGGACGTGCCGTCCCCATCGTAGACGCATCGAGGGATCGGTCCAACCTTTGCCTGGCCTTGTGGATCCTACGCCTGTGGAGGGAGTGCCGGGTACGCGGCAGAAGTCCCTGCATTACACTCTGGCCTTGCGCCCCCGTGCCGGCCCTGGGGTGTCGGGGGCCTGACGGCTGGCAGCGGCCGCCCTGAGGTATCGGGTGGTCGCCTATCCTCCTGGCGGGGGTGGAGCACCTGTGGCAGCGTGAGGTGGCACCTGGGAGTGGCTCCCCCTGTGGACCGGCGAACCTGCGACGAGGCGAGACAGACCGACTCGCGAGCCCCCTTCCTGTGGCGCCTGGCTGATCTGCCCTGCCAGTACTTTGCGGCCCTGGCAGGCCTTATCTGAACACTGATAGTAATCAAAAGGAAGAGCGAGGAGGTAGAAGGCCAGTTCACTTCCCCTGGGTATAGTATGATTATCAAAAGGAACTAGCTACTGGATAAGAGCTCCTGATATGTGTATGCAATGCAACACAATTGTGTTTTATAGACGACCCTCACTCACCAACCTAGTTGGTGACATGCTTCATCATCGGGTCCCACCCAAGGTACCGAATGTACCTTGGGTGTGCTGCAACGCCTGGATACAGCGGAGCTGGTTGTGTGCCGTGAGTGTGCAGTGAAAGTGAGATGAATGTGGTTTAAAAAGCTGTCCGTAGGGTCCCGTTTAAGTAACAAGAGGACTATTTTAATGTATGGGCCCCCGGCAGTGGTTAAAAAACGAGAGGTGGATATCTGTGGAGTTAACTAGGCTCCGATATCCTGGTCAACATGTTTCAGCCAGTCTCTCTGTACTAGGCTGGCTTTCTTCAGGACCTTATGTGAGTGAAAATTTAAAATGGTGGTCTAAAACTAAATCTGTAAGAGACCATCTATGTGGTGCACTCGCTAAGGTGCATTATGTGGTAGAGGATGATTTCCTCTCGCGACGCATACCTGTAGTAGGGGGTAAAAAAGGATGACAAACAAACATACACAATAAAACATTTAGATGATGTTATTTGAACACATCTATTAGTGTGAGTCAGGAGCGTGGTGTCCGTGCTCTATTCGGATAAAATTCGTAGTGAGGACGGACCGTGGCGTTTTTGTGCATTGTAATTAAAACAAAACAATGTTTACGCCTCTTATATATGCGTTATCGGGTGAAAATCAATATGCGATCTAACAGGGTGGTAAATAAAAAAATATGGAGATAAAAACAACTTTATGCTCACTCAGCAATTGTCTGAGAAATGCCCCATGAGTTCCGAGGGGGGGGGGGGCCCGACCTATTGTCACACTCTGTGTGTTTTAAGAAAGGAAAAGGAAAAAGAGTGAAGGCACATACATCGTGGAATATTGGCGTGCCGTATTGCTGCGGGACTCCTAGTCCCTCTATGGCTGGAACCCCCCTGAACAGAGCCCCACTTACTTCTTCAAGATCAAAGGCCCGTCTCCGTACCTAGTCTGGCCGCATCGGGACTCCGACGGTAAATGACTGGTACGGGGTGGGGGTTTAAATACCTTAGCAGCTTCTGCCGGTAAAAGCAGGTTTTCTCTAATAGCCTCCAGGTGCGGGTGATCAGTATCCATTCCGTGCACCTGCGAGAATAAACAGAGAAGAAAGCATGCGCACGTGTATGGTTGTTTACGTTGCGTGTGAAAATAAAGTTAAATAAATTATTTGTAAATAAATAGAGTATCGGGTAATTCCCTGTATGATGTAGTTTAACTTTATAATTGGAGTGGAACTTCTAATCGGCTGTATTAGACTGGAGAAAGCGCGCTAGTAATATTGGTTATTAGGGTATGTCCCCATAGAAATGAGAGGACTCCGTACTGGGTCTGCCTCCTGGGAGGCGTTAACCATATGCGCACGGGTTTTGTATCGTGCGTATATTCAAGATGTAACTATTAGACAATATATTATGAGTTAGGGAGGCCGATGTTAAATGGGACGCCTGTTAGTTGCAGACTCGTTATTTACATGGATTGGAAGTACATATATTCCCCTCTGCATGTTGCAGTGTATAAATGAGTCATACATAAGAGAATGGTCATGATAAGGACACAAGGTGTTAGTGAGAACATGGGGGTTTTAAGCTCTTAGTGAGTGAGGGATTCATGTATTTACAGCAAATATACTGAGAAAGGTAGTCAAATGTGAATACTATTCCACGGTATATTGTCATTCAATCCTGTGTTGTTAGTGGAAAGACGATATATCCAACGTTGTTCCTTTTGCAGAAGGGTTTTCTCATGAGTATTGCTATGGCATGTGATCTGTTCTATGATGGTCCACCTGATGTCATTAGGTGTATGCCCTGCAGTGAGGAAATGGTCTGTGAGTTTGCTCAAGTTCTTTTTGCAGCGTATAGTGCTGCGATGTTCCACAATGCGTGTCCTGACTTTACGGCTTGTCATGCCTACATAACGTAATTTGCATGGGCATTCAATTAAATAAATTACATTTGTAGAGTTACCGTTTGTGTGTTTGGTTTGGTGCCAAGTTTTGTCTGTTTCTAGATTTAATGTCTTGGTTGCTTTAGTCAAATGGCAGACGCTGCAATCACCACAGGGATAGTGACCTACTATCATTGGGAGGCCCCATGCGTTCAGTATGGTGTTGGTCACGGGGGTAGGTCTTGCCTTTGGTCTGGTAGAGACCAGGCGGTCCCTGAGGCTGCCTGCTTTTTTATAAGAAAAAAGCGGGGGGTCCCATGAAAGGTTACCAGTATTGAGTATGCGCCAATTTCTTTTAATTATTTTAGCCACCTGATTGGAGGCCGCATTGTACGTGGTAACACAGGTGAGTGGAGTCGGAGAATTATCCCGTATATTATCTTCCAAAAGGGATTCTCTCGGTTGGTTCCGTGCCCGTTTGTTGGTAATACGAATGATTTTATCTGGGTAGCCACGTTCCCCTAGCTTCTTTGCCAACGCTGATGATTGTGTTTTGTAATCCTCTATATGGCTACAGTTGCGGCGTATGCGCAAGAATTGGCCATATGGAAGGTTTTCCCGGAGAGGCCTGGGATGGAAGCTTCCAAATTGAAGCAAAGAGTTTCTGGAGGTCGGTTTATAGTAGGTCGTGGTCTGGAGTTTACCCGCTATGGCCATGATGTTGAGATCCAGAAAAGCGATATTGGAATTGCTGGCACTGCTGGTGAATCGCAGGAAAGGATCCCGTTCATTCAGCCATTTGAGAAATAAGTCAATGAATCATTAGATCCTGTCCATATCAGGAGGATGTCGTCTATGTAACGGCGCCAGAATTGAATATTTTGGCTGTATGGGTTATTAGCTGGTAAGATGTGTGTTTTCTCAAAATGATAGACAAAGTCCAGCCACACTGGGAGCAAAAACGCTGCCCATAGACGTTCCGTTCGTCTGTAAGTAGAAATCACCCTCAAATTCAAAATAATTCTGTTTGAGGGCTAGCGTTGCGCATTGCAAGATAAATTCTCTTGGCGTGGTGTGTTCCCAAGTGGATTCTTGTAGCATAGTTCTGAGGACCCTAATGGTATCGTCCTGAGGGAGACTGGTATATAGGCTTTCAATGTCCAGGCCCACTAAGAGTTGGGACATGGGATCAAAGTCGATGTCCTGGATCAAGTTCAATAGATGTTTTGTGTCCTTGATGTACGTGGACGACTTCTGCACCATAGGGTTTAGGAAAAAATCACAGAAACGTGATAGTGGTTCCAATAAGGAATTGATTCCTGACACTATAGGGCGACCAGGTGGTGGTGGTCTTGTTTCCTTATGAATTTTTGGAACTGTGTAGAAATATGGTATTTTCGGTTTTTTGGTGCAGAGGAAGTCTGCTTCCTGTTTAGAGATCTTATTAAGTACCTCTGCTGTCTCTACCAGAGAAATGATGGTATTCTGTAGTGTGGTGGTAGGGTCTTCCTGGAGTCGTCTATAGTTTCTGGCGTCACTTAGTAGTCTTCTACATTCATTAGTGTAATCCATTTTGTTCTGGATGACTATACCACCCCCTTGTCCGCTGGTTTTATGACAATGTGGGGGTTGTCTTGGAGATTATGTACAGCTTCCCTTTCTTTTTTGGTGAAGTTGTTGAAAGGTTTAGGTTGTTTCAGTTCCTCAATTTGTTTGAAGACCGCCTGTTCAAAGGTGGCTACTTCAACTGGGATGCATACTGGTGGTGGTAGAAAAGTGGACTTCGGTCTGAGTCCTGTTTCATTGATTAAGCGTGTTGTCTCGGTCGACGGCTGCTTCTCAAAGAATGACTTTAGTTTTAATTTACGGAAAAAATCGGCCAATTCCACATGAAGTTGGAATTTGTCTAGACGGGTTGTGGGCACAAATGAGAGTCCTTTGTTGAGGACCCCTTCCTCTGCCACAGAGAGTGGAGTATCTGACAGATTAAACACCAGGGATGGTGTGTGTTGATTAGTTTTATTTATCTCATCCCCCTGTGTCCTGGTCGTGGTTCCCTTGTTTTGCTTCTGGTTGCCCCTGCTGGTCCCTCTTCGTCCGACCAGTGTACTTGGGGTTGATTTCGTCTCCTTCCTCTGGTACGCCGGCCTCTCCCTAAAAAAGGAGGGCGTAGGTTGGGTTGGTAGAAGGCCTGTGGGCCGGGTTGGTACATTGGTGGCCATCCGAAGAATGGGTTCTGTGGTGGCGGATTGAATAGTGGTGGGCCATAATGTTGGCCTTGGTGATGATATGTGTCCCATGGTTGTCGCCAAGTTGGTGTTCTTCCTCTGTTTCGCATATTGTGTGTACTGCCAGTACTGGATCCACTGGAGAAAGAACTATCATCCTCTGAATTGTCTGATTTGTGTTCCTGTCGTTGGGGTATAGAGTAATTTTCATCAGCATATGGATAGGCTTTGTTATATGAGAACCGTTTAAGGTCCTTCTGAAATTTGTTAATTTTAGACTGGGTAAGGTACTCCTTATATTCTGTCACTTCCCTGTTGGTTTCTTCCAATTTTTTCTTAAAGCATGTGAGAGTAGTTTTAAAATGGTTCTCGGTTGCTTGAATGTCAATAATCATGGCATCGGAGAGGCGTTTTGCGGTCTTTATAATTAGCACTAGCCAGTCCCTGGTACAGTGCCACGCTATCTGTGCCCAGTCTTTCCTGAAGGAGGCATCCTCCAGGAAAATCCTGGGAGCATTGGTCACTAGTAAGCCCTTAGGTGCTGTATTGGTACGGAGATACTCTGTGAGGATTACACCATGTAAAATGGTGCGAATTCTATTGCGCTTTTGTTCCGTGAGTTTATCCCAGTCAGTTGTCTGGGCTATTGCTTGAGATATGTTGACATCAGCCATTAGGGGTGGATTAGAAAGAATTTCACTGATCTCTTCTTCAGCGAAGGTTAGGCCGGGGTTCTCCGCCATGGTAAGAGGCGGTGGTAGTGGGATATACTCTTACAGCTGTACGCTGCTGATAATGATAGTAATCAAAAGGAAGAGCGAGGAGGTAGAAGGCCAGTTCACTTCCCCTGGGTATAGTATGATTATCAAAAGGAACTAGCAACTGGATAAGAGCTCCTGATATGTGTATGCAATGCAACACAATTGTGTTTTATAGAAGACCCTCACTCACCAACCTAGTTGGTGACATGCTTCATCATCGGGTCCCACCCAAGGTACCGAATGTACATTGGGTGTGCTGCAACGCCTGAATACAGCGGAGCTGGTTCTGTGCCGTGAGTGTGCAGTGAAAGTGAGATGAATGTGGTTTAAAAAGCTGTCCGTAGGGTCCCGTTTAAGTAACAAGAGGACTATTTTAATGTATGGGCCCCCGGCAGTGGTTAAAAACGAGAGGTGGATATCTGTGGAGTTAACTAGGCTCCGATATCCTGGTCAACATGTTTCAGCCAGTCTCTCTGTACTAGGCTGGCTTTCTTCAGGACCTTATGTGAGTGAAAATTTAAAATGGTGGTCTAAAACTAAATCTGTAAGAGACCATCTATGTGGTGCACTCGCTAAGGTGCATTATGTGGTAGAGGATGATTTCCTCTCGCGACGCATACCTGTAGTAGGGGGTAAAAAGGATGACAAACAAACACACAATAAAACATTTAGATGATGTTATTTGAACACATCTATTAGTGCGAGTCAGGAGCGTGGTGTCCGTGCTCTATTCGGATAAAATTCGTAGTGAGGACGGACCGTGGCGTTTTTGTGCATTGTAATTAAAACAAAACAATGTTTACGCCTCTTATATATGCGTTATCGGGTGAAAATCAATATGCGATCTAACAGGGTGGTAAATAAAAAAATATGGAGATAAAAACAACTTTATGCTCACTCAGCAATTGACTGAGAAATGCCCCATGAGTTCCGAGGGGGGGGGCCCGACCTATTGTCACACTCTGTGAAAGGAAAAGAAAAAAGAAAAAAGAGTGAAGGCACATACATCGTGGAATATTGGCGTGCCGTATTGCTGCGGGACTCCTGGCGGGGGTGGAGCACCTGTGGCAGTGTGAGGTGGCACCTGGGAGTGGCTCCCCCTGTGGACCGGCGAACCTGCGACGAGGCGAGACGGACCGACTCGCGAGCCCCCTTCCTGTGGCGCCTGGCTGATCTGCCCTGCCAGTACTTTGCGGCCCTGGCAGGCCTTATCTGAACACTGCCTGGAGGCGACAGCTGTGTGAGGGGAGAGCCCTTCCTGCCCCGGGTGCGGGGACCACCGGCTGGATCCCTGAGACATTGACCACACTTACCTCTCTTGCCGGATAGCTGCGAGGGGACGTGCCTTTCCTCGGGCCGCTTGGGCGGTTGACTTTCCTGGAGACGGCGATGATAGTGACCTGGTAGGGCAGTGACCTTACGGAGCCATATACTCGCTACGAAACCGATCAGTCACTCTGGGGCTCCGGACCGATACCCGTGCAGCGGTGAGTGGTCTTGGGCCTGTGGTTGGCCCTCCGGGTCGGCCTTGTCCTGGTGCGCTGTGAACTGCGATCCCCCACGCTGCTGGATGGGCCGCCTGTGAGACGGACGTGTGCTTGGTGATTGTGGCCTTCCGAGGTGAATCTGGGCCTGGTGACTGCGGCGCCTGCGGACCCCTGCAGGATCCTCTGTTGACTGCGACATGGGTAAGGACAAGGTGCCCCGTGCCTCTAACCCCAATACCATTACGCAGTATACTACACAACGCATCCCCACGTAGCGCATTACGCGCCAGTCGGGACTGGATGGAGACGGGGACGAGCAGTCTCGAGCTGAACTCCTGGAGGCGATACAGGGATCCCGCACTGCCCTAGAGAAACAAATAGAGACAGTCTCCATCGACGTGAACCTGTTGCGAGCGGATCTTCGAAAGGTGGCGGATAAGGTCTCAACGGCGGAAGGAGACATTGTTCAGCTTCGTGGGGATGTGGCCTCCCTGAAACAGCAGGTCTCCCAGCTCACCCAGACTGCCGGGGCGTTGGAGCGCCGAGCGGAGGAGGCGGAAGGTAGGGCCCGTCGCAGCAACATCAGGGTCCTAGGTATTCCAGAACGCGCGGAACAGGGAAATGCGGAGCGATTTCTAGAGAACTGGATACACACTAAATTATGCCCCAGGGGCCTCTCTGATGTATTTGTGATAGAGCAATCCCATCGGGCGCTGGTCCCGCCGCCGCCCTCGGGGGCGCCTCCTAGGGCCCTCATTGCTAAAATTCTGAACTATAGGGATAGAGACTGTATTTTGAAAGCGGCAAGAGACTCGAAAGACCTCACCTTTGATAACGCCAAAGTGTCCATTTATCCGGACAACACCCGCCAAGTCCAAGAACAGAGGAAATCTTTTCTTGGTATTAAACAGCGCCTGCGGGATCTTCACCTCCAGTACATGTTATTGTATCCTGCGAAACTTAAGGTGATAGCCCAGGGCAGGGCTCATTTCTTTGATTCCCCGGAGCCGGTGTGGGAGTGGCTTGAGGTCAGGGGAGAGGCTCTCCCGCAGCATGAACAAAGAGGTTCCCGGAGCAACTGGGGGTCCAGACCCCCGAGAAGCCGCGGGTCCAGGCGCAGGCATCGATCAGCAGGCGACGCCCAGGAGGAGCACCGGCGGATCACGGTGGGAGACGACGGAGCCCTGCGAGTGGACTCTTCGGATCCAGAGGTCTCTCCCTCACGGCCGGCGACGGACACCCCTGAAGGGAGACTGGTGCCAGAGACTCTCCCGTCGCCTAGTCATGAGGTTCCAGAGACTGTCATGGACCCGCCTACATTATTAACAGACCCGGCTTGAAGATGGTACCCTTTTCCTTCCTGTTTCCTTTGCTCATGGGGCCGGGGGGCAGAAGGCCGGACATTAGGGGCCCGATGTTTATGGTATCGCAGGGCCCTTGGAGACATGCTTGCCGTGATAATGTCTCTGCCTGACCTCGTTTTCTTTCTCCCCCCCCCACTTCTTTCCTTTTCCCCCTTTATTCTCCTGTTTTCTTTTCTCTTTTCCCTTCCTGGGGGGCTTGAGTGGGAACGTCCAGCTGAGTAGATGGCGGCTGCGCCTCGTGGGCGCTGCCACTTAATTTGGTCCTGTTGTTTTACATGCTTTAATTGGGGCAGTTCGGTTATGGACGTATGCCAAGCGGCGGCTGGCCTGAGTCGGGAGTCCGAATTGGGGGGGGGGTGTTTCCTATGTTGTTTTTTCTTTGCATTGTAGCTTTGGCCCCGTTTGGGCTACTGGGGCAGCTGTGCACGTCCTGGCACCAGCGTGGGAAGGGCATTTCTGCATGTGTTGTTGTCAGTAAATTGCTCGGGGGAGGGGTGTGGGTTCTTCTAGGTGGGAGTGTTGGGGTTCTTTTTTTAGGCATTGTATGTACAGATCCTGAGGCTCGGGGTATACAGGGCAGCACGGGGCGGAGAACACATGACGTATGGCCACCTTAACGTCCAGGGGGTTTAAATTTTTAAGCTGGAACGTGAGGGGACTGGGCACGGTCACTAAGAGATACAGGGTCTTATCCTTCCTCCGCAGACACCAGGTCTCGATAGCGTGCCTCCAGGAGACGCATCTCACCGATGAAGGGGCTCAGAAATTAGCGAAGAAATGGCGGGGTCAGGTTTTTCACTCCTCATTCTCTTCCTACGCCAGGGGAGTCCTTGTTTGGGTGGCCCCGGGGACCCCGTTTGCCCTCCAGTATGTAGAAGCTGATATTCATGGGAGATATTTGCTCCTCAGAGCTAAGCTAGACGGGAGGGACATTGCAATCATGAATACCTATGCACCCAATACCGATGATCCGGACTTTTTTCAATCCCTCCAGGAGGTTCTGGTGTCCGAATTGGAGGTCCCATTGATCTGGATGGGGGACTTTAACTGCGTCCTGGACTCCGATCTAGATAGGTCCCCACCCCGTACAGGAACAAAACCAAGGATGACGGTGAAACTCCGTGAGGTCATGGAAAATATTGGGGCTCAGGATGTATGGCGCCAGGGGCACCCCACTCAGAAAGTCTACACTTGTTTCTCACCCACTCACAATACGTACAGTCACTTAGACCGGTTTTTAATCGCAAACCCGAGCACGGCCATGTCCCTCGAGGTGACTTATCACGCACGATTCCTATCTGATCACTCCCCTGTGGCGTGTGTGGTTGGTTGGGGCCGCCCGATTAACCGTCCACGAGTCTGGAGGCTCCCGGCAGAGGTCCTCGAGGACCCTGTGGGGAAACACCACCTAGAAACGGCCAAAACGGATTATGTTGACCTCAATTGGAACGGGCCGGACTTGTCTCTAGCTACGAATTGGGACGCCCTGAAAGCCGTAGTGAGAGGGGCATGTATGAGTCTCACATGTGGGGTGCGGAAGCAGCTCCAACGCGAGCTCCAGGGAGAGGAACGTCGCCTCTTGGAGGTACAGACCTCCGAGACCCTAGACGCAGGGGGGGGGGGAGGATAGGGAACGTGGCATCCGGGAACGCATCCACGACACTTGGGATAGACTCGACAAATATACACTCACAAATTATAGAGAGGGGGACAAATCGAGCCGTCTCTTGGCATGGGTGCTGCGGCAGGAACACGCCCCGGCGGCGATTGTGGCTTTGAGGGAGCTTGCGGGCGGCCTTGTCCATTCGGAAGTGGGGCTGTTGCGAGTCCTACGATCGCATCTGCAGACAGTGTATGCTGCGGACCCTACCATCACCGAGGCCGCTTATCTCCCTTATCTCCAGGACCTGATCCTACGATCTATTCCTGAATCGACGCGGAAGGAACTTGACGAACCCCTAACATTGGGGGAGGTACAGTCCGCTCTGCAGCACCTCCCACGTGCCAAGTCCCCGGGTAGTGATGGGTTCCCTCCGGAATTTTATCAGGCATTCGCGGCTACTCTCCCCCGTCTCCTGCTGCAGGTCTATATTGAAGCATTTGAGTGTGGACTACTCCCACCCAGTATGACACAGGGGGAAATCTGTATGATCCCAAAGCCGGGAGGGGATGTTCATGAGCCCTCATCGTATCGACCGATCACCATGATCAATACGGATATCAAAATCTTATCCAAACTTTTGGCTACCCGTTTGGCGCCCTATATGTCTCACTTGGTCCACGAAGACCAGTGTGGGTTCATACCAGGACGCAATACGGCCATGAATCTACGCCGGCTCAACCATGTCATCCATGAGGTACGCGACCGGGAGGATCAGTTGGTCCTGGTCTCTATTGACCTCGCCAAGGCGTTCGACACAGTAGATTGGGGATATCTCCTCGAGGTTCTCCGCGCTGTGGGGTTGGGTCCCAACTTCTGTCTTTGGATTCGTATCCTCTACACGGCACCCCGCGCAAGGGTTAAACTTGGGGGCGAGCGCTCGGAGGATTGGCAATTGGGACGGGGCACTCGTCAGGGGTGCCCCCTCTCACCCTTGTTGTTCGCCCTGGCTATTGAACCCTTTGCGGTCCGGATCAGGGCCGAGATGGACCAATGGGGGATCAGGGTGGGAGACACGAGCCACGTTATCTCCCTTTATGCCCTCTTTTCCTTGGCTTCTCCCCGGGACGCGTTGCCGATATTATTGTACCAGTTGGACCGGTTTGGAGAGGTCTCAGAGCTGCGGCTTAACTGCAGTAAGTCCCTGGTCTTCCCGCTGGCGGGATGGACCTGGGTGCCCTTGGAAGAGCTCCCGGATTTGGGACTGCGCTGGGAACCGGCGGGCTTTCGTTACTTGGGGATACAGGTGGCCCCGACAGACGCGCAAGCGTTGGCCCGGAATGTTGACCGCACCCTTGCCTCTTTGCGGCAATCGGTGACCTTTTGGAATACTCTCCCCCTGTCCTTAATGGGCAGGTTGGCCATCTCTAAGATGGTGATGCTTCCTAGGATACTCTACGTCCTTCAGAACTCTTTATGCCCATTGCCGTCTTTAAAAATCTGAACACAATGCTTACGTCCCTCCTTTGGGCGGGTCGCCGCAGCAGGGTAGCTCTCAAGACTATCTCACGAAGTTATGAGGAGGGTGGGCTGGAAGCCCCTCGCTTCGATCTATATTACTATGCGGCCCAATTACTGCCTGCGGCGCGATGGCTCACAGACGAGGACAACTGGGAGAAACGCCTCCTCTCTGGCAGGGCAGATACCCCGGCATTGCAGGAGGCGCAGATGCGGGGCAGGGGGTCGGGGACATTTCTTCCCTACATTGTACGACACACTGCAGGTGTGTGGCAGCGATTTGCGGAGAGGGTCTTACAAAAGGCCCCCTTCCATAGGGAGCTTTCGATTTGGATATTGGCTCCCTTTATAGACATGGGACGATACATGTCCTTTCAATCTTGGAGGGAGGGTGGATGTGAGGTACTGGCAGACCTCTTTCCCAGTGAGACTTTCCTTACTTTCGAACAGGCGGAGGAGAGCTTTGGCTTTGGACAAGGCCAGTTTCTACACTATCGCGGACTTCAAGATGTGGTGAAAACCACCTGGCCGCAGTACCCAGACATTCCTACCCCGACCCACACCCTAGATATTCTACTTACATGTGGTTCAGGTCGCAAATTGATCTCTCTTCTTTACGCAGCTATGAAGCAGGATTCCACCCCCCCGGTCCCACCATCGCGGGCGGCCTGGGAGACAGATCTTGGTGTCCACTTGGACGAGAAACAATGGGCACACATAGGCTCCCTCACACGTACAGTCTCCTGTAACGCCAGATTTAAACTGACGCACTTTAACTTTCTACATCGCACCTACCTCACCCCGGTATCTCTGAGACGTCTTTCAGGTGACAGGGGAGACCGATGCCCAAGATGCGCTGCGGAGAAAGCAGGTTTTTTACATATGGCATGGGATTGTCCCAGGGTTCAACAGTTCTGGGTAGTGGTGGTGAGTAAGATTATCACTGTGACGGGTATCCAAGTGGAAATAGCACCCTTGAGTTGCTTACTGGCGTCTGTCCGGAAACCTAAAAAAAGAAACTTCCCTATAAGCTCCTACAATTAATGCTGGTGCTTGCTAGGCGCAGGATAGCAATTACTTGGATGGGGCAGTCGAGCCCAGAGGTCCCTATCTGGCTTAAGGATGTTCGGGAGTGGACTCTAGCGGAAGAAGCTCACATGAAACTCACCCGAAGCTAGAGGACGACCTAATGGTATGGCGTGAAATGTGCATTTCTAGGCTGGCGGAGGGGGAGCCCTCCTCTCCGGACATCACTGATAGTGGGGGGAGCGGGTCCGATGGCGATGAAACACCTAACTGAATCGAGGGGCCAGGGGTCGGCCTCGGTGAGCTGCATATTGTGCACTTGGGCTTGTCCTAAGCTTTCCTTTTTTGCATTGTAATCTGTTTCTCTACGAATATTGTTCCCCATTATGTCTCTTCTTCCCCGTAGGCTGCCAACTGTACTTGTGTCACCCGTACTATCAACGGTATATTGCTGTACGCTATGCCAATGCCAGTTTGTTGTTGTAGTTGTACTATATGAAAAATAACAAAGTTTTAAAAAAAATAAAAAAATCCAAGAAACACTTTTTTAGGGGGTGGCCCAAACCATTTCTTTAACATATTGATACAGTACACTTGTTCCTTTCTATATCCCATTTTTATCCTATAGGAGGTTTCTCCTACCCTTTTAATAATTTGATAAGGACCTTTCCACTCAGCTGTCATTTTTCGCTTGGAGGTAGGCAGGAGGATTAAAATCCAATCATGTACCTGATATTCCCTCCATTGTTTCCCTTTATCATAAGATTGTTTTTGTTTTTTCTGGCTTCTCTCTAGCTGGGTGTAGGCTAACTTGCGCAATTTTCCAAGGCGGGATTTAAGGCTCTGCACATATTCTATTAGCTCTTGGGCTTCTACTCCTTCTTTCTTCTCCCATGTTTCTCTGGTTATTTCCAACAAAGTTCTGGGCTGTCTGCCATAGAGAAGTTCAAATGAGGAGCATCCTAGGCTACTTTGTACTTGGCCCCGAATGACAAAGAGAGCCAAGGGAAGAAGTAAATCCCAGTCCTTCCCTTCTCCCATGAGTATTTTCTTTAGAGTGAGCCTAAGAGTTCCATTATATCTCTCTACTAACCCATCGGTCTGGGGATGGTAGACCGAGGTTCGGAGATGTTTAACATTCAGGAGATTACATAGCTCCTGCATTAGTTTAGAAACAAAGGGGGTACCTTGATCCGTGAGGATCTCTTTAGGAAAGCCGACTCGGGAAAATATTTCAATGAGAACTCGAGCAATATTTCTGATAGTGGCTGATTTAATGGGGTATCGCTTCAGGGTATCATGTAGCATAATCGACAATAACTAGGCAGTAAGTATGTCCCTGTTCACTTCTTGGAAAGGGTCCTATCAGGTCCATTCCTATACATTTAAAGGGCTGCCCTATAATGGGCAAAGGGTGAAGAGGGATGGCTGGGGGTCGATAGGGATTTTTCCGTTGACAGATTTCATAACACTTGACAGTAATTTTTTATTTCACCATGAATGCCAGACCAATAGAAATATCGTAGGACCATTTGTGCGGTTTTCTCTGGCCCGGTGTGACCGGCTATTAAATGTGAATGGGAAAAAAAAGGATTTGTTCTCTAAACTCCTTGGGTACTAATAGTTGGGTTTTAGCCCCTGGTTTTTCTACTCTATAAAGAAGTGCTCCTTTTTTTATATAAACTAGGGGAACAGATGCTCTGGATTTTCCACCTCTTCCTTAGCCCTGTCCCAGGCATTCCGCAACGTGGGGTCCCGCTTTTGAGCTTGCACAAAATCTAAATCTGTCTGCCAGGGCTCGGCTGTAAGTAGTGCCGTTTTGGAGTGTCTAGGTTCTTGGGGGAGTTTAGCGGAGTACGGAACATAGGCAGGAATTCAGCATTGTCTGTACCTAGGATTAAGTCCTGTGGTAGTCTGGGAACGACCCCTGCTTGAATTTTTTTTTTTTCCAGTTTGGTAGTTGCTATCTCTTCTGCTATAGGATATGTTCTAATGTCCCCATGGACGCAGCGAATTTCTACCTCGCTATGAGAAAGAACCTGTGAGGGTTTTATCCATTTAGAGGGAATAACTGACTGACGACACCCTGAGTCTAGTAAGGTTTAAACCTGTTGACCCTGAATGTATAGACTTACATAAAAACAGTGTCCCAATTCCTGTGTATATAGAACACTCTGTGGAATACAGCCAACATCCATGGGCTCCTCCACGGGTTTCCTATTTGGGCAGGCTTGAGAAATATGGCCCCATTCCCCGCAGTCAAAACATTGGGGACTTTTAAATGAGTTTGCGGCCATGGTTCTAAAGGTCCTGACCTTGGAAGGTTCTGTAAGGGTTTTATTTGTTTTCTTCTCGTTCTTGACTAGTATAGGGTTTCCTCCCCCGGTCATATCCCCTACAGTAGGCCGAGGTTGTCCCCTGGAGAAAGTGGTGGCCATTTTGACGGCCTGTTCAACCGTTAAGTCTGTATGTTGTTTTAGCCATTTTTGGGCGGCAGGAGGCAGGGCTTCTAAGTATTGTAATAGATAGATCAAGTTCATTATATCTTCTTTAGTATTTTCCATTGTCTAAGCCACTTATCGGCGGCTAATTTTAGTTTAAAGAAAAGTGTTTTGGGGTTGTCCCCTGGGGAACCAAGTTCCTTTCTGTATTTCAATCGATATGCTTCGGCATCTAAGCCCAAATGATCTAAGATAACAGCTTTTATTTCTTCATAAGAGGTGGTGCCATAGGGGTTGACTATTTGATAGGCAGCTTGAGCTTCCCCCACTAACAAGGGGGCCAAGAAGAAAGGCCATTTGTCCTGAGGCCAAGCACATGCTCTAGCAGCTCGTTCAAAGTTTAGAAGGAAGGCATCCGGGTCTTCCCATGGCACGTACTTCTGGAGGGATAAGTGGGTCCCAGCTGAGGGGGATCGAACAGCCGCAAGGTTAGAGGTCAATTGGCATTGGTCTTCGGCCACCTTATGTAGGCTGGCCACCTGCAGCTTCATGGAATCTTTGAAAGTTTCCTGATCCGCCTTAGCGGAAGACATTTGTCGTTCGAGGGCCCATTCTAACTTCCTTTGTCCCTGTATCAGTTGCTGCACAAGGTTTTCCATTTTTATCAATGGAATTCACGCTGCCCGTATTCTCCACCACTTGTCATTGCGGGTACTGAGAAATGCACAGTCAAAGTTTTGCTGATAAAGCCCCTTTATTTGTATCTCTCAGCCAAAAGAAATGTTGTTATACTTTAACACAAAAATGTCCAACGGTTATATTCTTGACATATAACGTTGTATAATAAGTTCTTTTCTGCCTTTTAGGAAGTTCTTAATTCCTTTTTTCCCCTCTTTTTTTCTCTTCCAGGATCTCCTCCCCCAGCCTCTCTTGGAGGCCCATTTCAGGAGATTCGCTCGGCCTCAAGAAAAAGAAATAATGTCGGGGTAAGGCACTTCACTTAATCCTTTCTATAATAGTGGAAAGACTACCACCAAGAAGGGAGGGGAAAAAGGTATGGCCACGGTGCTCATCCAACCACATATAGAAGTGGGGGTTTTCAGTTGAGGTTTTATAATGACACAAAAAAAGTGATGAGCATTGAGATGTGCAGTGCTTAGTGATTCTTCATCTAAGAGGGTTAGCCATAGAGCCAGGTAATCATAGAGAAAGAAGGAAGGCTCAGTTAGTCAGTGTTTCCCTTTCCTCCTTCCCATATTCCCCAGAGACGGCCCTGTACCTGACTCAGCCATGTTTCTCCTGAAAAATGGCAGGGCAGCGCGTCTGCCGATATGCAGGGTCCTCGGGTTCTGGTCCGACCTGCACCAGGATCTTCTCGCAGTTGGGGTTGGGAACTTTTCCGTTCTCCGCTAGGGGTGCTCCCTGCACTGCTGAGGCCTCTGAATCCTCCCCGCTGCCAGTTCCTTGATAGAAACCAGGTCGACTTTGGTTCCCGTCTCGCCGTAGGAAGAATATTAGAGCATTCTTCCGGACTTCTTCTGACGTGCTCTTCTTTTTCCTCCGGTTCTGCAAGCACCCGTGTCTCCTGCGGCCCGACCTTAAGAAGGCAGACCGGCTTCGTGATTGGTTCTTCGTTGGTCATGTGACCGTCTTCATCCGGTTCACGGACGGTTGCTTCTTCCAGGCTGGCGGAGGAGCCTAACTAGCGCGGCTGCAGAGGGAGAGAGTATTGTACGGGTAAGTCTGTGTTCCACAGAACGGACCAGGGTATTGTGTCGTCCTCTTCATGGTCTTGTTCTACCACTGGTTTAAACGAGGGTAAGTAACTTGTCCATCTTATAGAGACATCTAGCCGCAGATTCCTTAGCTTAGAATCGGATACCCAAGCAATACCATCTTTGGAGGAGGGCTGCAAATGGATCTCACCAAAGATCCCCCAAGTAGGAGAAGCCGGTCCAAAGATAGAAAGGGACCAGACTATCTGAAAATGATAGGTGAAGCAAGACGCTTACAGAGAGGACTGATCTCCAAGAAGACTATGAAAAGCCTGTAGGGAGTAGAAAGCTATAAGACCATAAGATCACGGTATAGGACTCGTAAGAGGAGCCCCGAAGGGAATGCAAGCTCAGATTGGGGAATGCAGAGGGACCAAGGACAACAGTCCGTAGAGTCCAGGCTCAAAACCAAATAGAAGAAGCATACAGAGCGTGCTCAGCCACAACAACATAGACAATGAATAAAAAGCACCCGCCAATCGTCAAGGAAACTATTCTGAAAAATAGATTTCGAAGAAATAGACCTCCAATGATAGAATGATGGAGAAAAGAGAAAGAGAACAATGAATGCTGAAGAGCATAGCTAGGAAACAACAAGAACGGTAAAGAGAACCGGTCTTACATAGAGAACCTTAAAGGTATAAAAGGCATCTTCTGAGAAAGGTAATGGAGACGCTCACTGAAGAGAAGGAAGGAAACAGACAAGTACAACCAAGAATGCTGAAGCAGGTCACCAAGAAGGGTGTATGTAAAATGCAGCGACATACACCATACAGTAGGCCAGACGACCACATGTGCACAGCACACAGATATATATACCAGAAGTAAAAGACATCTACAAGAGATCCATTCAAGAGGTAGGTATATACATGCAGAGACATATAGATCCAAAGATAAATGTATATAAGGATAAACACAAGTCATACCGGGGAGCGAAAGTATACGCACTCCACCAAAGGTAACCCATGTCCTCCACCAATGAGCGGAAGAACGAGAGGTGGAGGAATGAAGAGTACTCCAATAACAGAGGTAATCATGGGAGGACGGAGATAATACATCCTACCGTTGTTAAGAAGAATTTACGGCAGTAACTGAGGTGAAGACAGAAAAGAAGGCTGGAAAACAGCAACACAATGCCACCTAAGAGTAGGAACTGGAGGGTAGTGCTGATGGAGCAAGGTAAATAAGAAATTTTTGAACCCCTAATATTAATGCTAATAATTAATACTATTAATTATTATGATGATTAATCAACACTTTACGTCTCTTATAGACATCTTTTATAAGTGGTAACCGCAATTTATGTGCAAAAGCTAACCTACTTACATTTGTCAACGTGAAATAATATTAACATAATGGTTTGCGTACTAATTAAAGTAATGTTGCATGATTTGTACTATGTAGTAAACTGTATTATGGCTAAAGTATGCGGATGGTAAGTAAACATAGCTTTATATGTCGCTTTTGCTAGGTAACACCTAATTGGGGTACGTAGAATGACGGGTGGGAAACGAAAAGGCTTATTTTCTTTATTCTTAACTGTTATTGTGTTTGTTTTCATGATAGTTCGTTCGGGCCTGCTAGGCCGCGCTGTAAAAATGGCTGCCGAGGCAGATGGGCTTAATGCGCAAGTGCAAAATGGCTTCCAAGTGGAAGAAAGCTGCGGAAATATGTCACGTGATTTGAAAGTAAAGCCCGGAGTGAAACAAGTCAAGGTCAGCGTGACCTGTCGCCAGATGGGTGCCAAAAAGGACTCAGCGAGAATGTATGAGAACCAAAGATGCAGCTGTGAATTAACAGTGAACTGTTTAAAATAAGGATACAAAAGAAGATACATGTGAGGAACTGTCAATCGGATTGGTAATGTCCTAAAACCGTGTGAAATGACAAAATTATAAACATATTCGGAACTGGTTTGAGCAAGGAGGGCAATGAGGAGATGCTTGCCACCCCTCCAATGGACCAATTAGCGTGAATCTCACCCCCAAAGATTGAAACATTTCTGTTTAGTAAGCTAGTAATAGGGTATAAGAGGACCTACTCTTAAGTAGGAGGAGCGCTATTCATACATAATTTTTGAGCACTGGACGTTGATGCTGGAGAACTGCTGCTATTTTCCATAGGCCATTTTCTTTTAAAATAATTAATCTTTTACTTTTAAATCTGACTGGGAAGGAACGAGATCGTTGCGGGAAACCTGTATAAGTGGTCCGTCGAGGAGGCCTGTTTAGCGGGACAGTCAGTCAGTTTTTGGGAGTTCTATGCTGTGATCTGCAATTTATCTGCTGTGACGAACTTTATTTTTCCATCTAAAAGGGTATGCATAAATTCTTTAAAGTTTATTTCTTATAATGGTAATAAATGTATTAAATTGATTAATAAATTGAAACTTATCCATGCATTTTAAACAAGTAGATAAACTTTATTATAAATTAAAAACTACGAGTCTGTGGTTCTTTAGCTCAATAATAAATGCAAATGTTTTAATAGGTTAAAGTGATTGAGCTGGTCTTAATCACCATCAACTATTTCTCACTAGTTGGTCCATCGACCAAAGAGCGGAATACCTTGATGTCTTAGAAACAGACAAGATTAAAAGCTAATTATGTATGATGTTTGAGAAATTATCTTGTCAACTTTAAAAAGGTATCCCGTTCTCTTCCAGCAGTCATTAACTTTTTCTCCTAGGTAAAAGAGGATGAGATCCAGGGAATTGTTGAATGAGTGAATGTTTATGCGGTGTTATGGGCCCCACCGTCATATTAGTATAATTGTTAAAAAGTGTTTCCAACCTGGATGTCATGTCCAAAGGAGAAGAAATTATATTAGTAGCGCTGGATCAGATTTCTTGGTAGCAGAGTTATGGTTAATATAGATTAGTTTGGTGATTATTGATTATTTCATGTCTAACACTTCATGTTGAGTCGTATTACGTTATATGCAAGTCAGAAATTTTGAAGCTTCCGGGAAGTAGGAAGTGGACACGTGTGGCAAGAGAAGTCACATGGAATAGTGCATTGTCTGGTTTTCAAATTGGTGATAACACAGGTTGTGTTATGGTAGGGACATTTTCTGTATAAAGCGTGTATGAGTGAAATAGCAACCGGTTTTCTTGTGAAACTCTGGCCTTAATTCTCAGGAGCAGTGTAGTCTCCACATGTGTTTTATCCCCAGAGAAACGGGTTTACCCCTTGCTTGAAAGAAGGGTAAGGTAGAGGGAAGTGCTACACTTATCGAACGAAACTGTATTCTTGTACGATAGAGTAAACTATCACTTTTGTTTAGCGAAAACAGACAATGGAAATGTGTTTTTGATGTCGTAACTAACCAGAAACAGTCGAGAACAAATTGCCGATAAATTTTGTAAAGGAGGGGTCAGGAGTAGAACTGACGTTGACAAAAGGCCGCGCTGGGATTGGCCAGTGCAATAGAAACACGGAAAACGCCCTGATTGGTGCGTTGGTGTGAGACGCGCTGAGATAGGTCTGAATAGCAGTGACGTAGAGGCTTCGGATTGGTGCGTTGGTGTGAGACGCGCTGGGACAGGTCCGAATAGCACATAGAGAGCAGAGTTACGAGCTTGTAGAAGGGAAAGAAATCGTGAAATATGGCTTATTATGAATATGGTAGAGAGAAACCGTCATGGATGGCGAAAATTAAGAACTTCTTTAAGAAAGACAAAAAGGTAGTGACTAGAGAGGGACAGGTAATTCCTCCGCCGAAAACACCAGCTTCGCATATGATGCTGAAATACGGTTATCATACTTGCATTTGGTTAGAAAATTGGACAAAATATACTCAGAATGATGGAGTATTGGCTTTTCCGGAGAATGGTTCGTTTAACGTAGCAGTACTTCGAAATTTGAGAGAGAAAATGACAAAGCTTGAGCCAAAACCTAGACCGACACAGTTTGAAGCGTTAGGTGAATGGGAAGACGAGATGTATGAACGAGAAAGATACAGAGGTGCAAAGAATCATGGTTTTGTTCCTGGAAGGTTGTAGGGAGTGAATCATGAGGACAGAATGAAGCGTTGGAGATATGCAAATATGACAGAAGGTTTGTTTCCAGCTTTTACAGTTGAAGAGGGTACAAGAAAGAAGTGTACAGAGAAAAAGAAACATACAGTTACAGAAAGGTACGGGTATGGAGGTAGCGAGACAGAGGATGAGTTGCTGGAAGACATTTTAAACAGAAACCCACCTCCATATCAACAAAATTCTGCGGTGGTGACACCCAATGCAGCGCCAATGGAAACTGGGAGGAATAAAAGTCCATAACATAGATATGAGATAAATAGGTCAAATGAACAGTTAAAAACTCCACAAAGTGAAAAATGTGACAGCGACAATGCAGCCGAGTTAGCAAAAACTACGAAAGAATTGACTGAGAAAATAAGAGAGTTAACAATGAACATGGAAGCTGTGACTGTGCCAGTGACAATAGGACCAGTAATACCAGTTTTTGAGAACCAGAAAATAGATGAGCATTCCCGTGTCATCCCAATGAACTCAAATTTGCAAAGAATGAGAGAAGGAATGGAACTAGAAAATGAAGGGGCAAGAAATTTGGTCAGTTCAGATAGACCGAGCCCACCTACTAACCTGACAGTAAACGAGAGTGAGATAAGAAGGATTCCTATGGGAACCGAGTCTGCATCAGAAACACCAGAAAGGAATAAAAATTGGATAGAAATAAATAGTACACCTGTAGGTCCAACTCCAGATGAATTAAATGAGTGGATGAGAAATTTGCAGAAGAAAGAGACAGAACCAAAACCATTAGATGTAATTAGGCTAAAGATAGATATGGAAGAATTCATTTTAGGGACTATTGGTACAGAAAAATTGAAAACATACCAGGACGACGAGATAATGTTCTTGTGCAAAAGCATTACTTGGAGAGCTAGAAATCTACATGACAAATTGGAAGAGACAGAGAATGAACTAGGAGTGGAATTTGTGAAAGTCAGGAGTTTACAGAAACCGTATAAGGTAGATTTTTGTGAGAAAGATATAGAAAATCTGAACACATCAGGACGGTTAACCCAGATAAAATAACTGATTGTTTTGCTGAGAAAGTGGGGTGATGCGGACAGATGGAGAAGCAGGTGGACTAAAAGGAATGAGAGAACAACTGACAAAGCGTCTTTGGCTTTTGCGGTGACAGACAAGGAGTCGGTTGTAAGGGAGTATCCCATGAGAGAAACTCCAGGAGGTAGTTATGTACATGTCCCCTGGTCCAGACAAGACATACTGTCATTTACAAATGACTTTCCAAAATTGAGAGAAAAACCTGTAGAATGGTACAGACAAGTGGAAAGGTTTGTTAAAGTTTCGAAGGTGTTATGGGTAGATTTGGATGGGTTATTTGACATTGTAGTACCAGCCGATTTATGGACAGAATGTAAAATTACCATTGATTGGCCAACTGTAGAATATCCCAGAGACGCAAAAACAGGAGCGCCAGGTCCCGAGGTGATGAGGAAATATGATCAAGTTATTACCTTTTTAAAAAACAAAATTCCACCCAAAGAAACTGATTGGGTAAAAATTGACAGAACCACACAGGAGAGTAAGGAATCTGTACATGCCTACTATGAGAGGCTACTTTTGGTTTTCAAACAGTATAGTGGTTATGAGACTCTGAATGAGAAGGACATGAGTCATTTTGTATATAGATTTGTTTATGGACTGAAACCAGAAATAAGCGAAATGATTAAACAGCATATGATATGCTGGCAGAATAGTACAGTGGACGAAGTGTGAGGTATGCTAAGTATTGTAGTGATGACATTGAGTGTAGACTGCGCAAATTAAAGGAGAAACAATGTGGGCGCAAGTGAAAGTTGCAGAAAAACAAGAAGCTCAACTGAATAATCAGGTTAATGAGACAGGACACACTAAATCTAAACCGAATATAGGTAAAGGCAAAGGCCAAATGAGTATAGAAGAAGCAAAGAAAAAGTAGCCGTGCCACAACTGCGGGAATTTAGGGCAATTTAGAAAAACGAGTGTAAATTTCCTCCAAAAGCTAATATGGAAAATCAATCATTAAATCCACAGGTGCAGAGTGAGGTGAGTTACCAACAGCTGCAGCAACCGCAGGTAGTTACTCAGCAGAGTCAGGTGCCACAACCACCACTTCCCAAGAGTGTAAACCCACAGAGATACAGTGCAGAGACAGGATTCTACGGAGGAGAGCAGGTAACACAATTGCCGCGCGCAGCTGCGATATCGCAGTATTGGTTACGACAGGATGGGAATGAATCGGATGAAAGTTTATGACGGTGCCTAGGAGAGGAGGAAGAGTGCGTGCTTGGCGCAACTCTAGAGGTAGATTAGTCAGGTCCATTTGTGGATGGAGAAGTGAATGGTGCAAATGTAACATTCCTTGTGGACACTGGAGCTACCCGTTCTACTGTTAGATCAGTGGAAATTCCAAACCTTCCTCTCTCAGGTGAATATATCCAAGTCGTTGGTGTCTCAAACCAGCAAATCAAGGCGCCTCTTACCAAATTAGTAGAAGTAAAGGTAGGACCACTCAGAGAAATGCACCGATTTGTGGTATGTGATTACAGTCCTGTAAATTTACTTGGACGTGATCTACTTTGCAAAATGAATTGCACCATCTATTGTACTCCGGATGGGATTGCATTTCAGACACCAGATGAAGATGTATTATATAAAATGACAATGGCAGAATTAGAATAACTGGAAACACGCTGGGGCCCCCTGTAGACAGGATAATTACGCCCTGACAGGGAAAAGAGCAAACAGGTAAATACTAACCAGGGCCAGGTTAATAATGAAATGGTGCAGACAGAGTGATCTCAGTCAACAAGAAAGTCAGGATGACCAACTAACTTTATACAAAAATATTTATTTAATGATTATAAACAATACGATAAAAAAACACTATACAAGACAATTAATTAATAAATAAATACACTTGATCAACAGAAAACAAGATATTGCATCTGTTCAATTATTTTTGTGAACAATTCTGACTAATCATCATCATTTAAATGTAAAGTCATTATCATAAATCAAGAGAAGAATAGGACAGAACAATTTTATCTTAAGCAACCAGAAGATGTGTCGTGATATTCAGAAACTGGCGGAAAATTGTGGAGCTACGCGCGTTTCGGCCATGCCTTCGTCAGGTTTCCGTCACATACGGTCACTGACACAACTAAGACCTAAATCTTTTTTTCTCTTTCTTTCACTGGAGACAACACTAATGTTGGATATAAGGTAGTTAAAATCCCAATTGAGTTAAAGGAAACAGTAAAACAGGAGGTATGGGATTTTACAGGCGAAGACATTGGGTTAATGAGAGGAGTAGACCCCGTTAAAATTTCTGTTAGAGAAGGAACAAATTACCCAAATACTCCACAGTATAAACTGACGCCAGAAATCATTGAAGGAATAACACCTGTAATAAATAAAATGATCGAACAAGGAATTTTGAAAGAAATAATGAGCAGTCCATTTAATTCGCCCATAATGGGACTGAAAAAGCCAAATGGAACATATAGAATAGTGCAAGATTTACGAAAGGTTAATAAAATTGTTGTTCCTTGTTGTCCAATTGTACCAAACCCTGCTGTAATACTGTATCAGATTCCACGTGAGGCAGAATGGTACACCGTCATTGATTTGTGCCATGCATTTTTCTCTATCCCGTTACATCCAGATAGCCAGCCATTATTTGCGTTCAGGTTCGGAGAGCGTATTTTGGCATGGTGCCGAATTCCTCAGGGGTACACAGAAAGTCCCTCGATCTTTAATCACATCCTAAAGAAATCATTGGAAAATTTAAAAATGCCTGAAAAATCTGTGATGGTTCAATATATTGATGACCTACTGGTGGCATCAAAAACAAGAGAAGCATGTGTTACTGACACCATTGCTTTACTGAACCATCTAGCAGGAGGAGGACATAAGGTGTCCCCATCAAAATTACAGTTTTGTCAACAGGAGGTTCAATACCTAGGTCATAAAATTGAAAAAGGAGTGCGAAAGGTAACGACTGAAAGAATAAAAATTATCCGAGGAATGAGAGCTCCAATGACACAAAGAGAGGTGAGAATGTTCCTGGGAATGGTTGAATATTGTCGACAATGGATAAGTGGATTTTCGCTAATTGCAAAACCATTACAGCGATTGACAAAAAAGGATGTTAAAGATCCATTTGAATTAAATGATGAAGAAATGAAGGCATTCAGAGAACTAAAAGCGAGACTGTGTGAAGCACCGGCACTGGGAAAGCCTGACTATGAAAAAGATTTTGAACTGTATTGTAGTGAGAGAGATGGGTGTGCACTTTCAGTTTTAGTGCAAAGACATGGAAATATGAAAAGACCTATTGCATATTTTTCAGCTGTTTTAGACCCTGTAGCAAAAGCGTTGCCTGGATGTCTGAAAGCAGTAGCTGCTACTTGTGTGAGTCTGGAACAAAGTGAAGGCATTGTGATGGGAAACCCACTGAGAGTATATGTTCCACATTCAGTCGAAATTCTCTTGACAAGAACCAAAACTGAATACATGACACATAGTCGGCTGACTAGGTATGAAAAAGTGATTTTAAGTGCAGACAATGTAACCATTGACAGATGCACAAGCGTGAATCCTTCGACATCATTGCCGGATGAAGAGAGTGAATCAGACAAAGATGAAGTTGACCATGATTGCCTGAATGTACTTGAGTATTGTACAAATCCAAGGCCAGATATCAGAGATGAGCCTTTAAAAGAATCAGATTATGTAATGTTTGTGGATGGCTCATGCTTGAGGACAAATGAAGGAGTTTTGAGTGCGGCGTATGCTGTATGTACAGTAGCTACAGTAATGGAAGCATCTTGTTTGAGAGGGATACGTTCCGCCCAAGTGGCTGAACTGATTGCTCTAATTCAGGCATGCAAACTGGGAAAGAATGTCCGAATCACAGTGATCACGGATAGCCAGTATGGCTTCGGTTTGGTCCATGATTTTGGGCAGATCTGGTCCCAAAGAGGTTTCTTGACGTCTGCAGGAACTCCAATTCGAAATGGTGAGTTTGTGAAGAAATTACTTGAGGCGATACAGCTGCCTAAACAAATTGCGGTGGTGAAGTGTAATGCGCACAAAAATGAGGAAGACTACATAACCGTGGGCAATAAGTATGCCGACGAGATAGCTCAGTATTGTGCTAAAAATGTAGTCTCGCTGAACAGAAGGAGAGAAAGAGCATGTTTCATGTCCTTTGCTTTTTACTAACCCTGTCGAAACATGGGCTGAGGTGAGACAGTTACAGGAAGCAGCAGATGATGAAGAAAAAGATAGCTGGATAAAAGCAGGATGCAGGAAAAGGGAGGAAGATGATGTTTGGGTTTATAGAGATGAAAGACCAGTTATGCCTGATAGCATGATTTCTGACATGGCACGGATGTACCATGGACAAGCTCATATCGGAAGAGATGCAATGATCCGACTTTTCAGACAAACCTGGTATAACCCAAAATTCAGAGCCATAGCTGAAAGTCTTTGTCAAAGATCTCTTATCTGCCAACAGATAAATCCAGGAAGGAAGACGGTAGTGAGTCTAGGAACAATAGGACGAGAGGGAGGTCCTTTCACGAGAATGCAACTGGATTTTATAGAAATGCCCCCAAGCAATAGACTGAGGTATGTTCTTGTGGTCGTCTGTTTGTTTTCTCGTTGGGTGGAAGCCTATCCGACCAGAAGGAATGATGGGATTACAGTAGCTAAGCTTCTGCTGAGAGAATTCATTCCAAGGTATGGTTTTCCAGTAACGATTGAAACAGATAGAGGAACACATTTTCAAAACGAACTAATTCAACTGATATGTGAAGCTCTTGGTATACAACAGAAATTGCACTGTGCATACAGACCAGAGGCTTCTGGAGTGGTAGAACAAGTGAATGGAACAATAAAGAATAGGTTAGGGAAAATGTGTCAAGCCACAGGACTCAAATGGCCAGATGCCCTACCATTGGTGTTAATGACTATCAGAAGCATACCTGATAGAAAAACAGGTCTGAGTCCCCACGAAATAATCATGGGACGAGCAATGAGACAAGCACATGTACCTGTCAACAAACTGTTGACTATAACTGATGATCTCGTGTTGGATTATTGCAAAGGATTGGCTGATGTGGTACATTCTGTGTTTCATCAGGTTGGACCGGATGCGACCACTCTTGAAAGAAAACCAGCTCATGATTTGAGTCCAGGAGATTGGGTCCGCATAAAAGTCCACAGAAGAAGAAACTGTTTGGTTCCTCGCTGGGACCAACCACGACAAGTGATCCTGGTAACAACAACTGCAGTCAAATGTGCAGGAGTGAAAAACTGGGTACATGCCAGCCACACTATCAGAGTTCCAGATCCTGAAGCTCGACCTGTAAGTCGACATCTGGAGATATCTGATACCAGTTCAGCATCCGATGCAGAAGACGAAACAAGCAGGGTTCCAGATCCTGAAGCTCGACCTGTAAGTCGACATCTGGAAGACCCAGGTACAAGTCTAACAACAGGAGAAGAATTTGAAATAGCAAAAGTTCCAGAACTTGAAGATCGACCTGTAAGTCGACATCTGGAAATATCAGACACCAGTTCAGCATCTGATACAGATCAATCAGACTGTGATGAAAAGCTAAAGAATAAATGGAACATTGACATCATAAATGAAGAAACTGAACCAAGAGAAAGTGACAGTGATCAGCCAAGCACAAGTTATGGTAAAAATCCTACAGAAATTGTCAAATTAGACAAGGGAGGGATAGATTCAAATAGAGAGATAGAAGAATCGGAAGAACACCGAGGAGCAATAGGGACAGATCAACAAACAAATGAACAGGGAAATATAGAAACAGATAGAGAGATCAACGGAAATTCGGAAGAACCTCGAGGAGGGATAGAAACAAGTGATCGAACAGAAAAGACACAGGAAGAAAAAGAGCTAGATAAAGAAGGTGAAATCATAAAGTTCAAAATAAGAGGAAATGAAGTAAGGTCTGAAACAGAATCAGAAGAAAGTGAAGGAGAGAGAAAACAGAGACTGGGACCAAGAAAAAGAACTTGGAGAACTGAACGAGAGGAAAAAGAAAGTGAACCGAAAAGGCTGAGAAAAGGAGATAATTGGCCCCACGAAGTCAAAAGATTGAGATACAAAATCATAAACAGAGATAATGCAGAACAAGTAAATGAGATAAGTCAAAAAGAACAAGAAAAACAAAGTGGAAAACAATTGCAGAAAACAAAAAGAGTAAAGAAGGCTAATTTGAAATATAAGTCACCTGAATGGCTATATATCGCATTGACATATCAAAGAAGAAGAAATCACTCACGATAACTCAGAAGAAAGCTACAAACCAATGAGTGAAAGTGAAGTGCAACAAGTTTGAAGAGATTGAAAAGAAAGAAAAAAAAAACGGACTGGACATTAAAAACCTGAATAAGACAAGGAAGAGTTCTGAGAAGAACTAAAGAGAGTACCAAACGAGACAAAGTGAGAGAGTAGAGTGACTAAAAACGTCATTCTGAGGTGTGGTGACACATTTTCTGTACAAATATATATATATAGGTAATAGAACAAGATGGTAGACAGAGAATAGATGTGCGTTTTTACGTAGATGGTGTAGAATGTGTTTCTTTTGTACAGGTTTATTAATGTTCGTATGGCTTATCTTAGCAATCACCATTCCAATTAGATTAGCTGTAGAAGAAACGCCCATATTAGAGAACAACACAAAGAAAGATAAAGAAGTTAACATACAGAACACAGCCACATTAATAGACAGTGTAGAGTTACATAAGGATAGATCCATAACTGATTTTTCAAAGAACGTTTTCACAAAATTATTATATGAATATGTAGAAACAATGGATGTAAGAGATTGTTATGTTTGTATGCAATTACCTGCGTCTGTTTCCGAAGGTGTGACCTATCATCACCTTCCTCTGACGTATGGGATAACATGTAGTGTTTTAGCTAGTTTGTTTTATAGAACAGGTAGATTAGAATATTATTATACTGACATAAATAAGATTTTTGCAAAAATTCCTATAATTCCTGAATTGAACAAGGTGAAAGGAGCAAAGATGTTTGGTGAATTTTTCTTAGAAAATAAAGAATTGACATCAGATGATGTAGTTAAACACAACCTTACCTGTGAGTTAAAGAAAGAGGAAAAAGTATTTTTAGAGATGGTAGAAAGCAGAAGAGTAAAATTTCAAAGAAAAGTAGTAGAGGAAGAGATGAAAACACCCCTATAGACATTTGAAAGAGAAAGTAATGATAAGAAAAAGACAAATGCAGCTATGACTTTAGATTGGCCCCAACAGGGAAAGTTGTGCATCAGTAGAAATAGAACCAGGTATGATAACTATTTCGTGGGTTCCAGTGACTGCCGAGACAATTATAAAATTTTAGGAGGATGGGGATTCAAAGGAGGAAAAGATCCAATATTTCCAGGGATCTATTATATTTGTGGAAACAGAGCTTATTACAGGTTGCCGGACCATTGATATGGGTCATGCTACTTAGGCCTGGTCTTTCCAAATATTTTTCATGTAGAAAGAGAAGGAAAGGGAACACACGAAATGGGTACAACATTCACACGTAGAAAAAGGGAATGTTTTTCAGAAATAGTGGGTGACATTTTTGGACAATGATACCAGCAGTGGGAATATCTTTGAATGCATTTAAAATTGGAAATTGTCCACAGTAGTAGATCGTTTATCAACGAATACTGCTGGAGGGTTCTTGATGGTAAATACCGAGATGGTTGCCATGAGAGCTATGGTGATGCAAAATCGACTTGCCCTTGACATTCTTTTGGCAAAAGAGGGAGGAGTCTGTGGAATGCTGAAAGTCCAACATTGTTGCACTTACATTCCAGATAAAAGTGAAAATATACAAAAGTATATAAAGAATATTACTAATTTGCACAAAGAACTTGTTCCACTGGAGGTTGAAAATGCTTGGGAGAAGCTTGGTAAGAGTTTTTCCTCAATACCAAAATGGTTCACTGAAATAGGTAGTTCTATTGTAGGGAAAGTTTTGATATCAGCAACAGTAGTAATTTTAGTGGTGTTATTTTTTAAATTTGTCATTATATGTATTAAAAGGAGAAAAAGACAAAACAAAATGAAAAGAGAAAATAAGATAAATAAAGAAAGAGAACGAGAATTAGGTGAAATAGAACTGGAAGAACTAAAAGAAAGCATGTATGAGAGAACAAAAAGACAAGATGAAAGGGATACAGATGTGTAAAACTAACCAGAAGCAAATGGACAAGAAACAATGCTATCTGTAAAATTGTGTAACATGGTTTTTTGTGGTGATATTAAAAATCACCAAAGGGGGGAGTTGATGGAGCAAGGTAAATAAGAAATTTTTGAACCCCCTAATATTAATGCTAATAATTAATACTATTAATTATTATGATGATTAATCAACACTTTACGTCTCTGATAGACATCTTTTATAAGTGGTAACCGCAATTTATGTGCAAAAGCTAACCTACTTACATTTGTCAACGTGAAATAATATTAACATAATGGTTTGCGTACTAATTAAAGTAATGTTGCATGATTTGTACTATGTAGTAAACTGTATATGGCTAAAGTATGCGGATGGTAAGTAAACATAGCTTTATATGTCGCTTTTGCTAGGTAACACCTAATTGGGGTACGTAGAATGACGGGTGGGAAACGAAAAGGCTTATTTTCTTTATTCTTAACTATTATTGTGTTTGTTTTCATGATAGTTCGTTCGGGCCTGCTAGGCTGCGCTGTAAAAATGGCTGCCGCGGCAGATGGGCTTAATGCGCAAGTGCAAAATGGCTTCCAAGTGGAAGAAAGCTGCGGAAATATGTCACGTGATTTGAAAGTAAAGCCCGGAGTGAAACAAGTCAAGGTCAGCGTGACCTGTCGCCAGATGGGTGCCAAAAAGGACTCAGCGAGAATGTATGAGAACCAAAGATGCAGCTGTGAATTAACAATGAACTGTTTAAAATAAGGATACAAAAGAAGATACATGGGAGGAACTGTCAATCGGATTGGTAATGTCCTAAAACCGTGTGAAACGACAAAATTATAAACATTTTCGGAACTGGTTTGAGCAAGGAGGGCAATGAGGAGATGCTTGCCACCCCTCCAATGGACCAATTAGCGTGAATCTCGCCCCCAAAGATTAATGCGGGAAACCTGTATAGGTGGTCCGTCGAGGAGGCCTGTTTAGCGGGACAGTCAGTCAGTTTTTGGGAGTTCTATGCTGTGATCTGCAATTTATCTGCTGTGACGAACTTTATTTTTCCATCTAAAAGGGTGTGCATAAATTCTTTAAAGTTTATTTGTATAATGGTAATAAATGTATTAAATTGATTAATAAATTGAAACTTATCCATGCATTTTAAACAAGTAGATAAACTTTATTTTAAATTAAAAACTACGAGTCTGTGGTTCTTTAGCTCAATAATAAATGCAAATGCTTTAATAGGTTAAAGTGATTGAGCTGGTCTTAATCACCATCAACTATTTTTCACTAGTTGGTCCATCGACCAAAGAGCGGAATACCTTGATGTCTTAGAAACAGACAAGATTAAAAGCTAATTATGTATGATGTTTGAGAAATTATCTTGTCAACTTTAAAAAGGTATCCCGTTCTCTTCCAGCAGTCATTAACTTTTTCTCCTAGGTAAAAGTGGATGAGATCCAGGGAATTGTTGAATGAGTGAATGTTTATGCGGTGTTATGGGACCCACCGTCATATTAGTATAATTGTTAAAAAAGTGTTTCCAACCTTGATGTCATGTCCAAAGGAGAAGAAATTATATTAGTAGCGCTGGATCAGTGCCCACTACAGGGAAATAAGGGCAACCGTCCAAGAACCAACGCCACCAACTGAGGAAGGGTGCCAGCAGTCGTTAACAGGCAAAACGAAGAATAAACGGCAGGTGGGAGTCCACCATGAAAAAGAAGACAACAACCACCAGGGAGAAACAAAACGGCTGGCGGAGACCAAGGGCAACACATAGGTGATGCAGATAATTACACATTGCCCAACCCATGGAGGCTTGAAAACAGGTCAGAAACATGACCAACGCTCCATGGAAACTTGAGAAATGGGTAATAAACCAAACTAAAGCTCTAGACGAAAACAGAGTATAGAGTATAAAGGGAAAAACCCCAGGGGGGGGGGAGAAGCTCCCAACACTGGAGGACAGTGCATAAGCAGCAGAAATACGTAGTTGGACAGAGCTAGGATATACCCAAAGAAAAATAAATGATATACTCCTACCAAAAAAGGGGTACGCAGCCTAGCCCCTTGTGAAAGAAGGATACCAAGACATGGATCCAACAACCAAAGGGACTGGGTCCCCAAGCAACAGAACTTAAAAAGGACAGCTGACGCAACAGCCATCCCAGGGATGCGATGGCAGATGGGTATACAATCCCTCCAGAAGGAAGCAATAGTAGCGGCTGTGACCCAATTAGATAGGTGGAAACACCTAAAGAGTAAAAATATACACAAAGAACACCAAACTGATGAAGATTAACAGCAGCAGGGGCACGGTAAAGGAAAAAAGGAGCTTGCCTAGAAAACGGTACCCAGGCTAAGAGTCTGCCTGCCTGTGGTATGATAATCATCCCTAAAGACATAAAGAGAAGAGAAAAAAAGAAGTTGAAGTCACTATAAGGGATACTAAAAGTATAGGTAACTCACAAGATGCCCCTAAAGCATACAAAATAAGGTCCCCGAAAAACAGGGAACAAGTTCATAGTGCATCCGCACAACGTAACAGAATACCCGATATAAAGTCAGTACTTGGGTAGAAAAATCAAGCGGCAAAAGGAAGCTGTAAGAACAGGCCCCCACGATGTCGCAAAGTAAGATATGTTTCAGAGGGCTGGAAACCAAATCCGTCACTGACAGAATAATTAGAAGAAAAGCACCTGCAGCAAGCACGTGTACCCTTAGAAGGGAGGGAAGCACTCCACCCTATGAAGGCTGGTAAGGCTGGTAAGAGCTGGAACAAGGGAAAAACAATGTGTCCCGACAACCTAGTACAACAACAGAGTTAAGACTCCGCACCACCATGACTATCTCTGAACCGGCGTAAAGTTCAGTCAGCTTGCACACCAAAAAGGGAGGTGCCATCAAAAGGCAGGTCAATCAAAGTATTCTGCACAGCCTCCGAAAACCTGGAAGTACGCAACCATGCACGCCGACGTAGGGCTATGGAAGAAGCCATAGCCCGACCAACAGAATTCATGGTATCCATACCATAGCGTATGCTAAGTGTGGCAGCTTGTTGCCCATCTCGGACCAAAGGAACAAGAGCGTTCTGGGCTTCCTCTGGAAGGGAGGGCAAGAGGCGTTCCACTGAGTCCCACAAGGAGTGGGAGAAGCAGGCAAGGACACAAGAAGTGTTCAGAGATCGCAGAGCTAGAAGAGAAAATACGCCGACCACAAGCGTCAAATTTCCTGGCCTCTCCTTCCAGAGGGACATGAGGAATAAAATTAATATTTTGGGTAGCTAAAGCAGCCTGTACCAAAAAGCTCTGATTAGATGGATGTTTAAGGAGACAGGAGGGATCCTCCAGGGCTGGGTGATGCCTGTGAGAAATAGAGCGATCAACAGGGAGCCATGTCTCAGCCTTAGCCCAAGCCCCCAACAGGACATCGAAAAGGCAGTCACTATAAGTAAGGACAGGCTCTACGTTAGACTGGTCAGGATGTAGAACGCCAAGTAAAGGATCTGTTGACAATTCCACAGAATGAAGTTGTAAGTCGAGTACAGCCGAAACTCGATTGAGCATGTCCGCCAGAGCGTAACTCGCCTCAAAAGCCAAACCAGGAGGAGACAGGAGGCTGGAGAAGATTCTAACCCACTGGCATCACCCAAGTCAAGTGACCAGCTAGACTGCATAGAGGGTGGAACCGTGTCCGAAATGGGAGGGGGACACATCACACAGGGAAGGGAGTCAGACGGTCGGCTCCATCGGTGCTGCATCCAACGCCGTAACCGAATCCAGTTGATGCTGAGAAGATTATGCCTAGACGTTGGAGGGAGCGTTGATCGGCGTCGATGGCACCACCATTGGAGACGGCGGACAAGAGCTCAATGCCGACATTGGAGTCGCCAGACCAGAAGCCGAAGGTGGGAGCCCCGAAGGGCTGTGCACCGGCATCGCTAAGGTATTAAAAACAGGAGGCCGACCTGAAGCTGAGGGTGAATTCGCCGGCAGGGACGTAGGCACAACCTCACTCTCTTCCGTGGGGCCCCAGTGAGCTCCAGAGGGAGGTGACGACCCAAAAATAGAATGAAGAGATTGAGAATATTTTCTCATCTGGGTCAAAGATGCCTGAGGATAGGTGAGGAGACGCGGGGTGGACTCATGCTTCAACACTTTAACAGCAGAGCAGGGACCAGCAGTAGGCAACGAAGGTGGGAGGCACCGCGACTTTGACCACCGATACCGAGACTTAACTAGATGGACGGTCGGTCCATGGAGCAGATAGGGGACCGAGGATGACAAGAAGACTTCGATGACTGTGACATCTGCGCCGCAAGGAGCGTCATGCGATGCTCCCTTCGCACCTTCACCTGACAAGAGTCGCATTTGTCGGAGTCATGGTGCTCACCCAGACACCACATGTAAACCGAGTGAGGGTCCGTGGCGGACATTTGTCGTCCACAGGACTCAAGGCTTGAACCCTGAGGACACAGAGAAGGGTAGAAAAAGGGAACACTGCGCCGCCGACGAAAAACGTCAAGTAGGCCGAAAAACAGGCAGAGGAACCGTAGTGCGGATCCGCTTTATTAGCACGGAAAAGAAGGAACTGACGTCAGCGCTTCGGGGGAGGGCTTATGTGGACTCCATTGACAACGCATTCGGGAGATGACGTTGCTACGGAGCCGCTCGGCGCACTCTGCCGACAGGCAGAGGGTACTGCTGAGAAATTTTTTCAGATCCAGTCTGGTGCCTGGGGAGGATTCTAAGATAAGGAATCTGCAGCTAGATGTCTCTGTCAGGTATCAAATTCTTTGCACACCGAGCCTTAGGTGACAAGGTCAATGCGTTGATCGTGAACCAAGGACAATGTGTTGGAGCTGCACTCATGCATTCAAAAATGTTAGGGCTGGTGTCTCAAAACAAAAACTCCACAGATTTCATTATTTCAGACACACTGGGCTGGCAGAGTGGTATTTGCATTAAACTAGTAGCAAACTTGTCTCAACAAAAAGGCATAGGGGATATTAAACTTACCAGGGAACCAATCATCATCATCAGGAGAATAGGACTGACCCAACCAAAATGTCTTATTCCAGCAGCCTGCTGGCCATAATAAAAATGTACAAATAAGAAAATACGCGTTTTCTGAAGCGAAAAGAAATTTAAACAAGCATTTGCAATGCAATCGGTCTCGCCTTTGAGACCTTATAAGTATTTACCGATGCAGCACATTTTCGCACATTACTGCAACATTAACACTCGCCATTACCATCATTCCAGGCTAACACCATTACAGACGGATTGTTCTCATCACTCCTAAGAAAGTTTTTCCGCTTCTTTAAATTATTAAACCCATGCCAGGACCACTAAGAACAGTCCAGCCCAAACTGCCAACAAAAACTGCAAACTACCCTCACTCTTGTGATTGCCAAGGTCAACTAAGCCTTGGCGCTCCCTCCTTCATAATAGGACTAAATTCAACAAATACAAAACGACACAGAAAAACTTCTGCACCACCTTTATCCCTCTCCCCCCAAGAGAGTACAATGCCAGTCCTGCAAACACTTTACTAGCTAACTGTAGCTAGACATTCTAATCCCTTTGCATCAACCATAGAGAGACTGTCAAGGAAAAGGACATCTATGCCTACAAATTATAATCAAACAATATAGCAGTAGAACTCGTTGCTCACCTAGATTTGAAGCATCCAAAAGCATTTAAATATCAGAAGAGCGATGACAACATGGTTGTTCCCAAGAAAATTACATCAAGCGCAGACTCTGGGATAGGATTCTGGGACAGAACTCAGAATGATTAACCTACCAATGTAAGCACGGTTGAGAGCTGTGGGATAGTACAGACCACCACCCTTACCAAGAGGACAGACACAGGCATTCAATCCAAACTGGGCAGCGATAACCAACATAACCTTACAATGACCTGAAATACGGATGGCATATGATAACCACACGTCTCGTCAACACAAAGTTACCTCAGCCACTCTGCAACTGAAGACAAGTAAGCTACAGGACACGAGACTCCAACCACAACCCCCCACCAGACTTCACAGGCTTAGTAAACTCCCAACACAATAAAGAGACCACCAGAGCTATTCGTAGCGGTCAGGCTAACAATTTAGGCATGTGCGTCTTTCACACTGGATCATCCATCACATACATGACAGGGGAACACTTCCCAGATCGGCTCAAAGCGAACAACCCTGCCATACACACATACGCGCGTTGTAGTGCGATACAGGCGTTGCCAAAGGCTACAGCGCCCCACATGCTATGAAATAAAACTAGACCAGGGTCAGAACAAACTTTATACATAAACACAAAAGACTAGTACACTTGGAAGGACAACACGTCAACGGTTTAGACGTAATGTGACGACGTAAAGGGTGGTTTAAGAAGGTGTACTCCTGCGGGCAGTCATAGATATGCCCAACTGTCAATCTGATAATTTAAATTATGGCCCAATTCCTCACAAAATTGCACTCCATTAATATCGTGGAGTGTCACGGCTAGGCTACGGTCTCTTACCTTGGCTGTCGTAGACGCTCACGTAGGAGATGCCCACGGCCACACACCACAGCACCAAGCTTGCCATGTCCGGGAAACTCTGCTCCTCTTCCGCTACCAAAAGCCCCACGTGAAGCGGCAGCTTCTCTGGCAGCTTGTGTCCGTTATCGAATCGTAGCGCCTTGTACCCCCGTCTCCTGCCGGGCAGAGCCCTGCCGCCAACCCCATGAAGGGGCCGAAATCCCAGCGCACCCGGCACAAGCAGCGCAGTCGCCACCCGCACGAGTCCTCGCGCCCAGCCTCGGCTGCAGAGCGCGCGCCAAGCCAGCAGCAGCGCGTGCAGCAGCTGCCAGCCCAGCGTGAGGAGAGCCGCCAGCGCCGCCATGGCAAGAACGTAAGTATCCTGTAGGGAAGCATTGCCCAAGACCGCCCACACTCCTCGCATAGGCTCCCAGGTCACCGAAGGAAGCGCCAGCTGATCAATGCCAACGCAGCAGTCTGTCTGTCGCCATCTTGGATGTAACCTTTCAACTCTCACCCCTTGCTCTAGCACATGGAGCTGGCTCATTGGAGGGCAGAAAAAGGGGCTGACGTTTAGAAACCAATGAAAGGGTTCCAACGGAGGCTTTACGAGAAAAGAGAAGTACAGGTTGTGTCTGGTGCAATCTCCGAATAGACTGCTCTTCTTAAAGGCAGCAGCAATTGGGGCGTTTTAAGTGTGTGAGAGTGTAGAGGTGGGCGGGGAGGGACGGGCGAGAAGGCATCGGACTGCGGGAGGGGGGCAGAAGAAAGTAGTCAATGCAGTAAAGGGGCCAATAGCCATGGAAGGACACAAATGACGACATGGCCGTCAGGAGGAGGGACTAACAAACCTACAACCAATCGGAAGGCAGCATTTAAGACACAAGCCAATCAAAAAGATGGGCGGAGCTTCCACGAAGCTTCCACACTATACTGAATACTGCATGCCTCGCAAAGCGAGCAACGCATGCGCTGCAACGCTAGGCGAGACCTAAAAATGCTGATAGTTTGAAACTGTTCACTCTGCCAGGAGACTCTGGAGGGTTGGGGAGGTTCTTGGTCAGCGCCTGCAAGGTAAGCTATCAAGATCTCCCCCTCGCCCACGCTGCCCCGGAGGACGCTTGCACTGAGACCTTACTGAGCCTGAAGACATTACTCATGGCCTGGGCAATGGCAGACCTTCGGGGTAGTTTTAGGGTAGGTGCTGATCTTGCTGGAAATGAGGACCGGAAGTTGGCCTCTCACTCAAACTGGACTGTCCTGGATGCTGCTCCTGCACCTCTTGGTGCTCGGTGGGGTCTGGTGCCACTTTGTAGTCACGGATCTTGGGGATTATACCAGAACCTGTAAACCCATCGTTGAGCATTGCTGACCTCTGACACCAGTACGTCTCTGCTGTGTTCAGTCAAAGCTGTGTGTGCGGCATGCAGCCTAACTCTCTCCCTTCCCCTGGAGACCAATGTTTGGCACTCTGAATCTGGTTTAGCTGCGTCTGAGGTATGTTGCACAAGTGCTGGTAAAACTCACAAGTGTGTGCCAGGAGTTGTGGAGCAGTGATTTCGCCCTGTGACTCCTTCAGTTGCCAATACTATCAGTGCCGGAATGACCTATGCGGCAATCCAACAGTGCCCGCTGTAGCGCGGTGGGGCCTGGGTATCAAGGCCGCAGCAGCGCTTAAAGAATGGCACGACAGGTGCTTTGGTTACTATGACCGGAAGACCCCGAGCGGTCTCCGGCCGTTTATTTATCCCCTCGGGGCGAGCCCGCCCCAAGGGGTGTGGGGATGCGTGAAATGGCAACAATGTAGTAGAGGGCCCGGGTGGCTCTCTACATCCCTCCTTTCTTTCGGCTCTAGACCATCACGTCCTCCCAGTTCATGGAGAAGTATATACAAAGTCTGGCAGTTGCTGACTTGGCGCCGGATTCGGCCGGAGACCATACCTCTGGCTCCGGACCCTGCAACCAGCCGACACGCTGGATGGGACACCCCCAGACGATCCGACCTCGGGGTCCTGACTCGACAGCCGTGTAGGGTCAGCCCAGTCCTGGCTGACTGGCCGGGGTACCGCTGGTGGGGTACTCCCCATGCTGGGCGAGGAAGGAGGGGAGAAACTTGGAAAAGAGTCTTGATCATCAGACGCTTCTTGATTCAGCACCCTCTTGGTGGTCTTCTAGAAACTGGACACATTTCTCGTTACTGATTGCTGTCCCTTGTTAGCAGTGACCATGGTCCCTTGAACACCTACCACGACCCATACTTCTGGCTCATATGGTGTCCGGAACTTCCACCCGGGGTGTCGGTCTTTGATCACCACCCGGTCTCCCACTTTTAGCTGAGGTTCTTGTGCTCTCCTGGCTTCGCTGGCCTTTCGATTCGTTGTCTCCCTAATTGCTTGGACGGCGCCATCATCCCGCTCCACGGGTACCCACGTCGGGTCTGACGGGATACTATCTCGGGGAGCCCGTTTGAATAGTAGATGGGCCGGAGCACACTTGGTGGTGCTGTGAGGGGTCTGTCGGTATGCGCCGAGAAACTGGTCGAGAGTTACTTCGGCGTCTTCTCCACTATCGACTGCGATGCGCAATGCACGGTTCAGTGTCCTCATCAGGCGTTCTACTTTCCCGTTTGCCTGGGGCCATAGCGGGGTGATCTTCCGATGTCGAATCGCCTGGCTCTCAAGGTAGTCCTGAAACTCTCGGCCCTGGAACGGGGGTCCATTGTCGGACTTAACCTCTTCCGGTAGTCCCATCATTGCGAAGGTTCTCTCCAGGACCTTCTTCACCTGGGGAAAAGCTGTCGACGACACCACCTCAACAATGGGGAACTTCGAGAACGAGTCAATCATGACCAGCATGTGACGTCCATCCGGGAAGCTCCCAAAGTCCAGGCTGAGGTGTGTCCAGGGAGCCGTGCTTGGTTCCTCTGTGATCACAGGTGCCGGCGCCGGGTCTACTCCGGTGATCGTGCATGCGTGGCACTGTCGAACCATCTCCTCTACCATGGAGTCCATCGCCGGGAACCAGACCTTATCTCTCAACCTGGCCTTGGTCTTCGCCATTCCCTGATGGCCGACGTGGGCCAGGGTGAGGATCCGCTTCTGCAAACTCTCCGGGACCACGATCAGGTGCCCTCTCAAAATGACTCCATCTTCCCCCACACTGAGTTCGTTGCGGTCATGCCATAGCTGTTGGCGGGCATTGCTAACCTCCGGCCGGAGGACGCGGGCTCCATCCATGAAATGGGCCCATCCGTTGTTCTCCAGTGCTCCTCTCACTCGGGAGAGAGTGTGGACTTCCTGGGTGGCCCGGCCAATCTCGGCCAGGGTCATGGCTGTGGGACACGCCCCTTGTGACACCATATTAACGAAAGCTTCGGTGCTGCAGGCGTCCACCGATGGGCCTGATGGCATTGTGGACTCCGGGTGACGGGACAGATAGTCGGCAGGGTTGTGGGCCCCTGGACGATAGATCACTTTGAAGTTGTATGCCTGCAACTGCACTGCCCATCGTTCGATCCTCGGGGGCGCTAGCCGGGATGAGCCTGCAAACAGCGGGAGCAGCGGTTTGTGATCAGTTACGACATGAAACTCCTGACCGCACAGATATAGGTGGAAGTGTTGGCACGCCCATTTGATGGCCAACGCCTCCCTCTCAATTTGGGCATATCTGGTCTCGGTGTCCGTGAGAGCTTTGCTGGCGTATGCAACCGGCTTCCACACTTCCGAGCCATGTTCTTGAAGGAGGACTGCTCCTAGGCCCACCGGGCTAGCGTCGACGACCAGTTCTGTTCGTCTCCTCGGATGGAAGTAGGCCATTACTGTCTTGTCCAGCAATCCTGCCTTGATGTCTTGGAACGCTTTGTTGGCCGCTGGCGTCCACTCCCACTTGTGATCATGGCGTGTAAGGACCCGTAGTGGCTCTGACATGGCTGCGAGATTGGGGATGAAGCGCCCACAGTACGTGGACATGCCGAGGAAACTCCTCACCTCGGTAGGATTCCGTGGCGTACTGGCCGCTCGGATGGCTTCGGCCTTCTTCGGGTCCACCAGGAGCCCTTCTCGGGTGAACGTGTATCCAAAGAAGTCGACACTCTCCTGATAAAACGAACACTTGGACTTGTGCAGAGTCAGCCCGCAGTCTGTCAGCCTTTTTAGAGTGGCTCGGAGGTGAGAGTGGTGTTCCTCTAGTGTGTTTGAGAACACCAGTATATCGTCACTGAGGTTGATCATCCCTGGCAGCCCCGACAGTGTTTCTCGGATGGCATTTTGGAAGACCTCGGCTGCTGATGACACGCCGAAACTGAGCCTCTTGTACCTTCGGAGGCCAACGTGCGTCGAGAAGGTGGTGATATACCTACTCTCGGGCTCCAGCTCTAGTTGATGGTAGCCGGCGTTCAGGTCTAGCTTGGAGAACCACTTCGCCCCGTTGAGGTCCGCCACAATGTCGTCCATTGTAGGGGTGATGTGACGTTCTCTCTTCACCGCAGTATTTGGCAGCCTCATGTCAACGCAGAGCCAAATGGCTCTGGGTTGTTTGGGTTTGGGCGCCACGACCAGCGGGGACACCCACGGGGTGGGGCCAGAGACCTTCTCTATTACATCCAGCTCTTCAAGCTTCCTCAGCTCCTCCTCCACTTGCGGGCGTAGGTTGAAGGGCACCCGCCGGTGCCTGAGGGCCACGGGTCGCACCTCGGGGTCGATATGGAGCTTGAACCTCTTGCCCTTGAGCTTCCCCAATCCTTGGAAGAGATCCGGAAACTCCCTCAGCATTGCTTCCGCGTGGGAGTCATGGATCTGGTTGGCAAAGAAGACAAGTCCTAGGTCCTCGGCCGTGTGGCAGCTGAGTAGAGTTCCCTTTCTGCCCTCTGTGACGTGGAACCTCGCCTTGGTGAAGTAGCTTCCGCTGGCGACGGTGGTCTGGATGACGCCACGGAGAGGAAGAGGGTCGGTTCCTCCATACGTGTAGATCCGGGCTGTGGACGGTGCCAGTGGGGTTCGCGGTGACAGGCGGTCATACTGTTCCGAATCCATCACATTGACTGATGCACCAGTGTCAATGAGGGCTCGTACATCAGTGCCTTCGACGGAGACGGAGCACATGGGAGGTGGCCTTCGACGAGTGCTTGTCCTGCTGACGTACGACACCACGAACACCTCTTCGTCCTTATCCTCATACACCGGGCGTCGTTCCTGTAATTGGTCGGCCGGTATTGGTGGCATTTCATCCAGGGAGAGCTGGCGAATCCGTTGGGGCGTGCTTCTGGATCTTGACGATGGTTGTCTGAATCGCCCCCCTCGGCACACTTTGGCATAGTGGTTTAACTTGCCGCAGCGGGAGCACGTCTTCCCCTTCGCCCCGCAGACGGCAGTCACGGGGTGATCCTCGCCGCAGTATCCACACGGTCCCCCTGATGGCGGTCTGGGTGCTTGGCGAGGTGCGGTGGGGCGTCTCTGGATTACGTCCACCTTTTCCTCTTTGATCGGTGGGTGTCTGGGCGCTTGTGAGGCGGCAACCGGGGTGTGTAAAGCGGCTTCCATCTCCTCTGCTCTGACGTCCGACAGTTCGTGAGAGCGGGCCAGAACCAGGATCTCGTCCAGCGAAATCCCTGGTTGGCGAAGGATCAGCTTTCGCAGGAGCTTGGAGCGGCAACCCAGGATGATTTGATCACGGATTTCCTCCCGCTGGTCCGCGAAGGGGCACGTGCTAGCCAGCCGGCGTAGACGTGCGTTGAACATATCGACGGACTCCGAGTCGGTCTGCCACGCCCTCTTGAACTTGAATTTCTCGAAGTTGTGGTTGAGCTGTGGGTCAAAATGTCTATTGAGCGCGGCGACCGCCGCCTCGTAGTCGTCGTCGTCTCCAGTGTTGGGAAGTGTCTCAAACAGGTCATAAATCTCCGCACCCCCGTAGTAGATGAGGAGTGACCGTTTCACGGTGCCATCTGTTTCCCTTGTCCCCTTGAAGTAGTGGTTGAGTCGTCCGACCCATGCCTTCCATCGGGGTGCGGCAGTGGCGGGGTCAGAGGCCTCGATGAAGGGGGGTAGGGGTGCAATCGCGGTGTGGGTGTGCACCGGTGGGGGCTGATTAGCGCCAACGACTGGGTTACGCCCTCCGTCTTGCTGGACGGCAGCACCGGCCGCCGGGGTGTTGCTCATTGAGGCCGTGTGGCGAAACGTGGATGCAGGGGCGTGACCTGCTTGCTGGTTGTTGTAGCCTGGCGCAGTTCACCTTATTTCCTCTATTTATATTATACTTTCTTTTCCAGCCGCAGCGCAGTCCAGCCAGTGGTTCCTGCTTTGGGTGCCTACGACCACCCAACTCCTCCTCTGCGCCCTCCAAGGATCACCTGGCCCCCACGCGCAGAAATGCACAGAGCCCTCCTCGCAGGACTCAGGGCCGACAGCCTGCTGTTCCTCTGTGGCCCTGCAGGGGGCGCGCAGCTCCAGGCACAGGCAGCAGAAGGGGCAGCACACTCCTGGGGCCTCGCAGTTCTGATGCGGGCCGGCGGGTCCAGATGCCGCAGATGGGCCCAGAGGGGCGCGTGCCCACGTGGGCGTTGGGGCAGCCCTATGCAGGAGAGCAGGCGGGACACAGCGAGGCGCTCAGAGCGCCCCCGCAATAAGCAGGCCGCTTGATGGCGCCGCCAGCTGAACACGCTCCCGTTGGGCAGGGAGACGCGTGGGCGGGCGCCGGCCAGATCACCGCTGAGGCGGGCAGGCGACGTCACAGGCAGAGGCCACAGACGAGGGGGCACCAGGAGCAGCAGTCGGCCGGTGGACCGGAGCGGCGCGGGTGGACACCGCACGCTCAGTGAGGCACACCGCACGTCCACGGAGGGTGCAGGGCAGCGCGGGTGGGCTCCGCACGCTCCCAGCAGGGCTCCTGAAGGTAGGCCAGCACGCGAGGGGTGCTACCGGCCTCGTCGCCAATGTAGCGCGGCGGGGCCTGGGTATCAAGGCCGCAGCAGCGCTTAAAGAATGGCACGACACAGGTGCTTTGGTTACTATGACCGGAAGACCCCGAGCGGTCTCCGGCCGTTTATTTATCCCCTCGGGGCGAGCCCGCCCCAAGGGGTGTGGGGATGCGTGAAATGGCAACAATGTAGTAGAGGGCCCGGGTGGCTCTCTACACCCGCCCGGCTGCTCTGACAGGTCAGCGCGCGCGTCCATAGTCTACTGAGCTGGTGTTCATTGTTGATTTCCCAGATAATAAAACAAACATGGCCTGCGGCAAGCTCAAATTCAAGCAGTTTTCCAAATGTGCAAGACACTTATACTGCGTATTTTTTACACGCTAAAAACTGTTCTAATTTAGAAACATGGGCCACATTTTTCTAGCTTTCTAATTCACTAGTGGGGCCCACTTCAACTTTTGTGCCCGGGTTTATTTTCTGTCCCAGTCCGAACCTGACTGCTGCTGTCTGAGGTCTAATACAAAGGCATAAAATCAGACTAGAACGCCTATGTGACGCAAGGGCGCCAGACTTTAACAACCGGCTATATAAAACAACACTACCATTAAAACTAAGGATTTTGAGGGCTGGAGGGGGTTGTACAAGGCGAGGACATGGTCTTGTTGAAGGTGAGATTCTACGGGTGTCTGGACTCTTACAGACATACGGTGCTTACTTTTTTCGCAATTTGCAAGGTCAGAGTAAATGATTGGCCAGACCTAATGAAGTTAGTTAAGCATGTGTACTGATGTAAACGCAGCCTTTTTTCGCCATAATTTAGTATTTGTTAATGAAAGGCTCGGACAGCAGCCTTTTCACTTGCTAAGACCTTGCTCACATTTTTGCCAATTAATTTGGGAGGAATAAGGTTTGTGTTTACACAGGCAGATGCCGGAGCAATCAGGGGATGTCGGAAGAATTGCATTGCCCCATTGTAACGGAATAAGTTTTCCTTTACAGCGCACGTTATAAACTTATTTGACAAAATCCACTCACAAATTTCTAGTAATAAGGAAACGGAGGCGGGCAAAAGAGGGAGACAGTGAAAAGTGGAGGCATGGAGAAAGCGAGGTCGTGTAAGAGCTTTGGAGTCCCTGACAGAGAAGGAGTCAAAAACGAGAAAAATAACTATTCAATTCCATTGGACTGTTTATTTGAGAAGAAAGAGCTGCATATTTAATTAGATACAAAGCCGAAAGACTGTTAAATAAAGCTCCCTGAATATTTTTGTCTTCAAAGTGAGATACGCAGAATTTTACTTTTTTTTTTATTTGCAGACGTGACGCCCAGAATTAAATAAATTATATGACGGGTAGATTCATTGTTGAGAGGTGCCCTCTACTGGTGACAGACAGGATTTGCGACTGAATTGAACGTAGCGTCTACCGGTGTAGGACTCCTACTATGTTTGCAGATGATTTCCAAGTTTTTGGTGATTCATAAGTAGGCATATTCTTGAAATGTGCACTTACCGGAGAACACCTATTTGCTAAATTCACGCATGCCATTGTTTGGAAAATGTTTCTTTCAATCGAATAGCGATGAACATTTTTGTACATTTAAGTATTATTTTATTCTTCATAGGGAACTATTTATCTATGGAGAAACAACTTAGCCCACGCCCCTATAAAATATAGTGGTGTTGCCTTCCCATTTCCATCCTGGAGATGCATTTACTTCTGCCTTTAACAAAGTAATTTAAGCCCTACCTGCAATATTCTTGCAAATATCCACAAACGTTTGCAAGTTTGCTTTTTCAAAGAAAGCTTTTGAGTCACGGAACGCAGAATGGTGCACAATGTGTATTGTGACAACAAGTTAAATGACAAAGGAAGAGTTCTACAAGTACAGCCACATGCTTCCCAGAGGGCGGGTGCATGTGAATCTACAGCACTACACGATATAAACAGATGCTTACATGGTAACATTTTTCGCTTGTAGCATATGCTGCTTTAGAAACACATACTCTGGGGGGCGTGGCTTGGACGGCAGAGCTGATGGCTGCTTGATCCCGTCGCTCTGTCGTGCACGGAGACAGAACGAATGAATTCCAGAGGTTTTTGGAATCGTCAGCGTTTCGATGAACCCGGCTTCTGTTCCTGATGGAGCGCTGCTACTGCGGATGTCTTCACCGATGAGTATGGGCTGCGGATTTTGAAGGAATTACAGTCGATGGCTTTGCTGGGATCGGCAAACCGAGGACGTAAAATGGCGGCTCTCGTGCGACCTGCATTCGAAGTTTATTAAAGGCCATCTATGACCCAGGATCCCCTTCAAACATCGGATCCATGAACTGTTGACCGATCACATTCTCCGGTGAGGTATTTTATACCTTTTCAACCAAAATGAGCTATTTGTAGCGTGCTTTCAATATTGCGGCCTGACCCTAAAATGGCGGCTCCAAATGCTCTACGGAGACCGTATTGCTGACATTGAGGGTGTTTTGCTGTGCGGAATTGTGCAAGCGAGGATACACTACACATGATGTGGCTGACGTGCGGGCGGATGTGTGGAGTAATATGGAGCAGGGCCACTATCAGCTTGCTGGTGTTCTTTAGCTGATTGATGCCTGACCCTGTTATGGCGGCCGTGTGAGGACGATGTGGATCGATCACTGGGGGTGCAGAGTGTGGCTTATCAAGCGTCTGCTCAGTACTTGTGCTCCCGGTACTGTTGTTAATTGGAAGCGCTCTGCAGCACGTTTGTCCTTGTGGTCAAGACTAGTCTCTATTGAAGGTCTCTCAGCCCAAGTGGATTCTGGAATTACAGCACCCTTGTATGTTCTTGACTTCGTTTTATTATGCAGTAAGGCTGAGCCTGATTTCCTCCTCTGTTACCCCAAACTGGGGGGCACATTATTTTCACTATCAGGCTTTCATCTTCCATTCTGCATTGGGAAAGAGCCATCGATAATCAGTATGATGTACAGTTGTTCGGTGATGCCATTTTCCTGCCCTGCCATTACTTCATCTCTGTTCTACCGGTAAATGCTTTATTAGCCAAACTTGTTGGACCTTTCAGCCGGATCTGAAGAAATAAGATACCAAGTGTTCGTAGATCTTACCTTTATACTGTGCATATAGTGTAGTCACCTAATGAGAAGTGGTCTTTCCAGATGGAAACCTCCCTTTGATCCTTAGCAGGGGCCAAATTGCACAGTCAAGGTTATGTAATTTGCTTGCGCTCTTTACACAGTATATAACCTGCATCTCATCTCAGTGAGTGTATCTGCTTCAGGCCGTCTATCGCCAGTCACTCTTTGCTTCTGTCCATGTGAGCTGGTTTTCATCTATAAGCTGGTGCTTCGTTGAAATTTGACGCCTACATTACCATTAGGGTTGGTAGGTTCAGTACGAGAATATCTACACCCTGTCCTTACAAGTTTGCTACAATGGCAGAAAAAGAGTCCAAACTCCAATTCAAGAGAAACAAAGGTGATCCCTCTCCGTCTGATTCTCCAATCAAGGCCAAAGCGGACATTAATAGTACCATGGACATGATTCTCAAAAAACTAGCGGATGTTCATGATTTAGCTAAATCCACCAAGCAAAATACGGACGCTTTGCAGCTAGAGCGAACCGCCATTCGGGCGGACATGAATACAATCAATTCTAAAATTGCATCCGCAGAACAAAGAATCAGTGACGTTGAGGATGTTTCTTTTCAGGCCAGCAAAGAGTTGAAATCTCTTAGAAATATGACAGCCAATCTAAAAAAACAAACAGCCGAGCTTGAAGATAGAAACAGGAGAGGCAACATTAGAATTCTAGGTGTTCCGGAACGTTCAGAAGCCTCCGCGGGATCATGCATAGCCTTGTTGGAAGATTGGATTCCTCAGTTCACTGGCATAAAATTTTCAAATCCTCTAGAGCTGGACCGGGCACACAGAATTCCGACTTTTAACTCTTCTTCAAGGCAAACAACCCGTCCTGTCATCTGTAGGCCACTGAGATATCAGCATACTGAAGCTATCCTCAGCTTTGCCCGTAAAAGTCGTCAGCTTATTTGGAACGGCCACAAAATTATTTTCACGCAAAACTACTCTAAACCTACATTTGATACCAGGAAGGGTTACCTCATACTACGGGACAAGTTAAGAGACAAAAATATTCAGTTTTCCTTTGTTGGTCCGGCCAAATTCAGAATTATAGTCAATGGCAGACATCACTACTTTACAGACCCTAAAAGCTTATCGAATTTTTTAGAAGGCCTACCCACTCAGGACATGGACTTTACTCAATCCTCTTCCAACAAAAGGAAGTCGTGATGGAAGATCTACATTCCATTTAGGCCTCGTTTCACCATGTATAATGGGTTATATAATGCTCACATGTCTTTATTTATCTTTGTTCCTAAGATTTGTGTTTTATGTTGTTTTTTCACAGGGTGGTGTATCAAATTTTATCATATGTATATTACGTGGTTTGAAGTCAGTTTTAAAATACATTGATTGGTCTCTTTATTATAGAGATTGCCTAATGCTGATATATATTTCTCTTTCTAATGTGTTGACAATATAGGGATTATATTTTTCCCTTGGTATCATTCATTCTCAAGATTTAGTTTGCCCTTAACAAATAATCTGTTTATTCTCTGTGTGCTATACTCTGGAAGCTTTCATCATTTTAGGATAAGTAATTCTCCGTTCGACAGTTTGACACTCCTGCCGTCGCACCTTCTACATTTGAGGTTTGCAGGGAAGGGTAGGGAGGGGGGAGTGGGGTGGATGGGTGGGGATTCCCAGGGTTTGCAGGAAGTTGTTGGGTGTGTTGAGGTTTGTTCCTTGGGTATTCTCAGTTATTTTTTGTTTCTTTCTCTTTTTTCTTTTTCTTTTTTTCTGTCTTCTATTCGTTTCTCATTATTGTTTTGGTCATATTCCGAATTGTTTAAACAAGAGTGCCTATGTGCTATCTCCTTTATAAATGCTGTTGGCGTCTCTACAATGTTGGTAGTCAATACAAGTTATCTTTATGCATCTAATATGTATTTTGAAATCAATTTCGCTGTTATTCAACATATTATATACAACACGTGTTTAGTACATTTTGCCTTCAACTGTATATGTGATGACTCCAGCTAGGTCATATAATATTACAGAAAATCTTAACATTGTTTCTCTAAATGTCAAAGGACTTAATCACCGAATTAAACGTCGGAAATGTTTTGATTATTTAGCCAAAACTAAAGGGGATATCATATTATTACAAGAAACGAAGCTAACAGGGGAAGATGCTGCTTTTATTAAGCATAATTGGATATCACAAGTCGCTTGCTCTCCAGCGGATCATAAAAAGAAAGGAGTGATTACTTTAATAGCGAGGAAAGCCAATATTTCCCTGGAATCACAATGACATGATAGTGATGGTAGATTATTGGTCACTCATTTAAAGAAAGGAGGAGATCTCATACATATCGTAAACATATACGGCCCTAACTTAGACGATCCGAACTTTTGGGAGGGTATTTCGAACACTATAGAAAATCTCCCCCAGGATGATCTCATCATAGTTGGCGGCGACTTCAACATCCCGCTAGATCCGATAATCGATAGACAATCTACATGCAAATATCACGCCACGAGATCGCATGGCATAGTTCATAACATATGTTCTAAATTTAATCTCAAAGATACCAGGCGACTTCAACACCCAGACTCCAGAGACTATACTTTCTATTCGGACCCACATAATTCATATACTAGAATAGATTACATTCTTGTTTCCAGTTCATTCACACATTTAATTGAACGCTCAGATATATCGCCCAAGTTAGTGTCTGATCATTCATGTATCAGTGTTAAATTGGCTGGCAGTCATAATGAACCCTCACCCAAAAGATGGCGTTTTAATAATGATGTTCTCTCAGACCCTGAAGACAAAAAGAAAATTGAAGAGGCAATTACTGACCATCTTAAGCATAATGATCTTCCAGAGACTAACGTAAGCACCCTTTGGGACGCACTGAAGGCAACCATCAGGGGTATAATTATTGAAGTTAAAACAAAAATCAATAAAAAACTTAATTCCGAGTTAGCTAAGCTAGAACATGAAATTAAAACCCTGGAGTCCTCACATGCCATTTCGTTAAAAGATACTAATATTCTCAACCTCCTAACACAAAAGAAATATGAATATAATACAATTTTGAGTGAACGTGCGGGTGTATGGGTGAACAAATTTAAAGCCCTTAAACTCTGCGAAGCTAATAAAGTGGGTAAATTACTGGCTTCTTATCTTAAACATAAACAGAACCAAAATGTTATCGCGTCCATCAAAGATACTAATAATCAAACACATACTAAACAAAAAGATATACTAAACACCTTTAAAACCTTCTATGAGGACTTATATAAAATCGATCAAGAATTTAAACTAGATGATTGTACCCATTACTTGAACAGATTGAGCCTACCCCAATTAAACGAAACAGACAAACTAGCTCTGGGAAAACAAATCAGCGCACTGGAAGTGTCGAACTCGATTAAATCCTTGAAAGATAACAAGGCTCCAGGTCCTGACGGATTTACTGCCACTTTCTACAAAACTTTCTCAGACCAATTGCCACCAACTATGTTGAGAGTATTTGATAGTATAGCTAATAATGGCCGCACGACTGACTCCATGACAGAAGCTAATATAATCGTTATACCTAAAGAAGGGAAGGATCCCCTACTGCCAAAGAACTATAGGCCAATATCACTCATCAATGTTGATTGTAAAATTTATGCAAAAATTCTAGCTACAAGACTTAATACTGTTCTCTCACATTTAAGCAATTCTCAAGTCGGCTTTCTTAAAAGCCGTATGTCCAATGACAACACTCGTTTGTTGTGTCATGTTTTGGAAAACGCCGCGATTAAACAAGATCCAACAATAGCGATTACTCTGGACGCAGAAAAGGCCTTCAACAGGGTTTCATTGTCTTTTTTAAATCAATGCATGCATTTGTTTAACTTGGGGGAATCATACATAAATATGGTCATGGCCCTTTACCTATCCCTTTCGGCTCGCATTGCGATTAATGGCTCGCTCTCGGAGTCTTTTACCCTACAACAAGGCACCAGACAAGGCTGTCCTTTGTCGCCATCCCTTTTTCTTTTAGCGTTGGAACCCTTAATTCAAGACATTAAAATGAACACAGATATAAAGGGTGTGGGGTTCAATGATACCCAAGTTAAATTAGCCGCCTACGCGGATGATATTTTAATAATAACTGAAGATCCGGGTCCTTCGATTAAGGCTTTGATGCTTACGATTGTGGAATACTCTCTACATTCAGGATACAAGCTTAATAGAGACAAATCGGAAGTAAAACCTTTGAATGTTCACTGTACCAAAGAAATTTTAGGCAATTCAGGTCTGGCGTGGCAATTGGGGTACATAAAATATTTGGGTATCGAATTTGGTAGCAATATACTTGACACCCTCCACCATAATGAGAAGATAACACTGGAAAAAGTCACAAAACTTCTTGAGTCATGGTCACCAAAATTCATCACATGGTGGGGGAGAATAGAAACAATAAAGATGATGATTACGCCCTTAATTAACTATCTTATCAACATGCTCCCTCTTACCCTGACAGAAGACTTCCACCATAAACTAGATATCCTTCTCTCGAAATTTTCTATGGCAAGGCAAGAAGGCTCGAATTGGACTTAAAAAACTGAGACTTGACAAATCATTAGGTGGAGTTAATTTAGCCGATTTTAAATTATATCAATGAGCATTTTTAGCCAAGCAGGGTTCTTATTGGATTTCTCCTCCTATTAACTATACTCCGGTGTGGTTAGAAGTTGAAAAATCTATTCTGGATAATCTTAATCCCCTTGCATTGCTCACTTCTAACCTACTCTATCCAATTAGGTCTAAATCTATTTTTAAAAATACGAAAATGGTTCTACTAAAGATAGACAAGAAACTCGAATCAAGCATTAAAGGATCCAAGATGGAATCTCTATGGCATAATCGTAATATTTTATATAAAGGGAAAAGTTTGAATTTTAATACTTGGATCAATGAGGGTATATTCTTCCCCTATCAGTTAGAACGCTCATCATATCCCATTACATTTGCGGAACTTCAAACCAGGTACAAATTAGACAACATCGAATTTTACAACTTCTTAAAAGTTAGAGCGGCACTAACTAAAGCTAGAATACACAACTTGCCACCAACACTACCAATTTTTGTGTCACAGATTAATAAACTAGGTCACATTTACAAACTTCTTCGCCCCAAAACCTCGAATCTTAACAACAACCTTGTAGCCTTTTGGGAGTTGCATTCTTCTGATCCATTACCCAAAACTATTTGGCCTCAAGTGTGGAGTTCTACAACCCGTAACAAAATATCCCCGGTATTGTCTCAAACTAAATTTTGGCTTCTTTACAAGGCATTTTGGACGCCGGCTCGGTTGCACTCACAGCATCTTCGGGACGATCCGATTTGTTGGAATTGTAAAGAAGAAACTGGAGATTTAGCCCATCTTATACTACATTGTAAGGCTGTGTTGACCTTTTGGGACAACGTTTTTGATTTCCTTTCGAAGTTATTCAAATGTGAGTTTAAAAGAGAATTTTCCACTTTAATTACTGGCTTTCTGGCGTCTGATACAGGTAATGATGCAGACAAAGCCCTATTAGACCTCTTATTCACGTCAGCAGTAAAAATGGTACTCAATAATTGGAAGGACACACATAAGACCTCATATAAAGGGTGGATGAACTGGGTTATTCATCTTAGGGGCGCAGATAATATCGCTCTGCAGAATTCTCCATGGAAACCCTCGACCAGACCTATGTGGAATTCTTTAGATATTTATTTCACCACACATAAACCACCATGATTATTTTATAGGTAATATTTCGAAAAGGTTCTTTTTAGTTATCTCTTCATATACTGTACAAGTCTTTCTTAAAGATGCATTATTATTGTTTGTTGTCTTTGATCATAATATTCAGTTGTAGCAGTAGGCCTCATATATAAATTTTGTTGGTTATTTATCATTGTTCTTCTCTCATTATTTGATTAGGTCTCTTTCTCTTTTTCTCCTTTTGTTTCTCTCTCTCTTTCCTTCTTTCTTTCTTTTTATGGTTATTGATTATAATTTTAATATGATAATTTCTAAGTGCACAATATCCTATTTTTGTTTTTTATTGGTGCTCTATATTCATATATTTTGTTCATATATTGCTTGGAATAATTATTCTTGTGTAATATTGTTAAATTTTATGTTTTGTCCAGTTGTAGCATTGTGCCAGGAGTGCAGTTTTGTATATTTTATGATGTATGTTTTATTTTGTTTTATTATGGAAAAATTTATAAAAAGTATTTGAAATGAAAAAAAGAAACACATACTCTGCATAGACTTTAAAGCAGCACCCCCCTACAAGCAGTGGCTGATGCAGATGTCTGAAACGAAGTCCTTAGGGGTTTATGGCCAACCACAGCCTGCTGGTGGGCTCGGACATCCACACAATAGTGCTTAGTAAATGTGTGTGCGGTTGACCAAGTAGCTGTCTTACAAATGTCAGCTAGCAGGATATTACCAAGGAAGGCCATAGTTGCTACTTTCTTGCATGTAGAGTGAGCTCTAGGGGTAACAGGGAGGGCTCTTTTTTTGCTTTATGGTAGCAGGCTTGGATGCCCTTAACTATCCATCTGGCAATACTACCTTAGAAATAGGCTGGTATTTGTGAGGCTTTGCAAAGGCTACAAATAACTGATTGGACCTGTGGAAGGACATTTCGATGTAATACATGACAGTGCATTTAGGGCATGATGGGCTCTGTCCACTACAGAGTCTGCTGAGGGAAAAAGACCCGAAACCGGTCCCAGGATGCTTGTTTCCGGTCCAGGGAAGACATGGCTTGGCAGTTCGGGCTGGACTGTTCCCATGAGGCACAGGGTCAGACTGATTTGCATAGGGCCATGTCTGAACTGGGGTGGCGGAGTGAGCTAAAGAATGATGATGGATTAAACCCAGATCAGTTGACTGGGGGTGAGTGCTTGCAATGTTCAACACTCCGTCCATCATCCCCTTTGGTTTTGCTAAAAGACTGGCAGCTCTGTAGTCTGATCGAGGTGGAAAGGCGAAACCACTTTTTTTTTTTTTTTTACCGTTTTATATAGGACGAATATGGCCTAAAGCCATTAGAGCGCTTTACAAGAGAACAAGGTTACATTACACAAGGTCAGATTTCAGTTTTTTTTTTTTAAAACCAGGATGAAAAGCTGGTTAGCAACTTCCTCCAAAGTCAAACGCTCTAGTTGTTAGACCACAACTCCTCCTTTGAAAGGAACTTTGGTTTGGTTCTGGGAATTACCATGTGAACCTGAGTGAAGAGTTATTGGAGTGTGAGGGCCTACACCTCACTAATGCATCTCAGGTAGGTTACAGCTACGAGGAAAGCTACTTTCTAAGAGAGGAATTACAAAAGGCAAATATTTCACAGCTCAAAGGGTGGACCCATGAGCCTGGTAAGGACCACGTTGAGGCTCTGAAGTTCAGGAAGGAAATGGGCATAGTCCTCAGGCCAGCCTATTAAGGGACGAGTCCCCTCCCCAAACCCAGAGCAATTTGTCCACTGTCTGCCAGCAATACACAACTCACCACATGGAAGAGGTCAGGTGACAGAGGGACACTGGCAGGAAAGCCTTTTGGTTTTCAGCAAGAAAATGACAACTTTATAAAAATGTCAGTTCCAAAATAATAATACAAAATCTGACCTGGCTATTAAGTTGGATTTTAAATTACTATTAAAATGAGTCCTTGAACCATTTTTCTAGCTATTCCCAAACTGAATTTAGCACTTATTAAATATAATAGTAAACCAGTGTTAACCAGCTAGCCTTGCCACAGGAAAAAAGGAGATTTTTCACTGCTTGACAGGCAAAACATTAAATGCAAATGCCCTACTTCTTAAATACCATGCACTCTGCCCTATGGGTGTTTAGAGCCTACCTAAGTGGTGACTTATCAGTATTAAAACCTAAGGTTTATGCCTGGCAACCGGTTTATTTTGCCAGGTCGAAATGGCAGTTTAAAAATGTACACCCATGCGTCTGTGGCAGGCCTTGAGACATGTTTTACAGGGCTACTGCATTTTAGAGAAAATGAAATGTGCCAATGAGGTATACGCCAATTTTACCATGTTTAAAAAGGAGAGTAAAAGCACTTTATCACTTGTTGGAAGCTGCAAAGTGCACAAAGTCCTATGGCCAATATAAAAGGGTTCAGCAACAGAAGGCAAAAATGTGGGGAACACCACACAAAAGATGGTAATTTCGAACAAATCTGCTTTTGCTCAAAGCACTGCAGTCGGTGCACTTAGTGAGAGGACAGCATTATGATTTGATACAGATCCCGGCTGTAGATCTAGAATAACTTGCATTTAATTACTGCATTTATACTCTGCTGTTGGGCATATACGTTGCCCTTTTTTCCCCATAAAGTTGTAAACTTAGCTAGACACTCATCTCATTGAACACTAATGATCCTGTTATCCGTGTCCAAATTCCTAAACCATTGTATCCCGATCCGGAAATCGTTTACATAGGAGCGAGGAGGCCAAATTTTCGGTTCCAAAATGTCAGATTGAAGTTGCACAATCAAGGGGAGGAACATAACCAGCACTTTCTCCTGCATAAACAACGAGGATTAAATCATTAGAAGAGCCCAATTACGGCCTATCCTTCTGGAGATTTCTGCTGGCTTTTAATAGGGAAATTGACGATAAGATTTATTGGTGGCTCCTATGAAATGCGACCCAATAAAAAGGAATAGTACCACATAAAAAGGTCATTCCTTGTTTCCAATCAGGAAGAGTGGTTCCCATCTATAGCGAATAAGGGATCTACCACTTTTTGATATCGATAATAGAAAACTCTGTCCTGAAGAAGGTGATCAATCAGCATTTCACCGAAACGCTGCGTCGACTTTTATGTAGTTTTCTGGTGTGCAATTATTGTGTATGAAATTTGTTGTATGTATCAAATGAAAACCAATTTTTAATGACTTTTTAAGATTTGTCAATCATGTTTTATAAAAAAGAATTTATGAATAAAATCGATTTTGTATATTTTAACATTGTGTTGGGATTATTGTCTGGTTGATTCTCAAGTGTCATTGAAACAATTGGAAAAGAGTACAATTGGGCTTGTTATGTAGGATTACACTCACTGTGGATAGTTTTACCTTGAGGTTTTGCACATTTGGATTACAGTATTTGGTCCACACATTTCTATGAGGGACTTGTTGTTTGGAGATTGTAATTACCCTGTCCCTATTTTTAATAGGGTGGCTCTTGTTGTTACATTTTCAAATTCCTAAACCTACACTGCTCTAACATAAGTCCCGATTGCTTATTCTCGCTATCTCCTAAGAGTCCAAGCACAAACTGGAGCTTCCAGGCGATGAGTGACTCACTGGTTTCACCCCACTCCTTATGGCATTCAGACTTCTCCCTCCACATTTTCCGTTTGCCTCAAAGGCTTTCCAAATGTCTGAAATGTGACTTCTGCATTCTCCTCTTTGAATGTGCCAGCACCAACGTGGGGGGAAAATGCATACTCTCACCCCTAAAGCCTACTGGTCACACCCCTTCAGCTCCCTTACAATTAAACCCATCTGTGTATTTTAGTTCAAGATCTGTTTATTGTCACCCACGTCCTCTTTCATTCACGTTTCTCCGAATAACCACCACAATGAGCTTTCCTGTTCGCAATCGCTTCAGAAAGACCCTTTCAGTGGACAACAAATACACACAAGTTCAATTTAGATATTCAAAATATTCCTTTGATGCACAGAAATTCACCATCTCGAGCACAGAATCAGGGAGTGTGCAATTTTCCATGCACACTGAGACTCAGCAAATCTGCAAATACAGGAATTAAAAATATGGTGGAATTTGTACATTTTTGGTGTGTTTGTAGAGTTCGCAGTCAGGCTCCTTTGTAAAATGCGGCAAATGATTAGAACCAACGAGTACGGTTCTCCAGACCCAAGTACACAAAACAGGGAGGGTGTGGTGAGGTACTCACGACAGGAAATGAAATCAGATATTCCGCGAGTATTATAGCAGACTATATAGCGCTAAGATGACCTATGAGGCCAGCACACTGTCCTGTATTGCAATAACCGAAACTGGAAACATTACCCTCGACCATCAGGGAAGAGCTAGAGGCTCCTATAAGAGAACAGGACATTGGGTCTGGCAACTGGCAAGATGCCAGAACGGATGGACTGCTGGCAGAATACTACTGAATATAAGTTAACTAGCTGCCCACTTCTCCCCAATCTGGCAGTTCGGTACTTTACCACCCAACAACTAGGAAGGTTGCCCCCTCCACAACTAGGGAGGCCCTGATCGTTTTCATCCCCAAGCCTGGCAGAGAGGTCTCAAATGCAACTTTCTTTAGCCCACTTTCAATGTTATACCAAAGGGGACGATGGACGGAGCGTTTGAGCTAATCAAACACTCACCCCCAGTCAACTGATCTGGTTTAATCCATCATCATTCTTTAGCTCACTCCACCACCCCAGTTCAAACATGGCCATATGCAAATCAGTCTGACGCTGTGCCTCATGGGAACAGTCCAGCCCGAACTGCCAAGCCATGTCTTCTCTGGACCGGAAACAAGCATCCTGGGACCGGTTTCTGGCTATTCAGCCATCATCAGCCAGGCTAGCTTGAATCCAGTGGCAAAGTGAGCAAGGGACCCACGTCTGGGCATACCCTGCCAACTTAGGGCAAACAAAGTGATACCAAAGGGGACGATGGACGGAGCGTTTGAGCTAATCAAACACTCACCCCCAGTCAACTGATCTGGGTTTAATCCATCATCATTCTTTAGCTCACTCCACCACCCCAGTTCAAACATGTCCATATGCAAATCAGTCTGACCCTGTGCCTCATGGGAACAGTCCAGCCCGAACTGCCAAGCCATGTCTTCCCTGGACCGGAAACAAGCATCCTGGGACCGGTTTCTGGCTATTCAGCCGTCATCAGCCAGGCTAGCTTGAATCCAGTGGCAAAGTGAGCAAGGGACCCACGTCTGGGCATACCCTGCCAACTTTGGTATCGCTTTGTTCGCCCTAAGTTGGCAGGGTATGCCCAGACGTGGGTCCCTTGCTCACTTTGCCACTGGATTCAAGATAGCCTGGCTGATGAGGGTTATGAACCCGAAACCGGTCCCAGGATGCTTGTTTCCGGTCCAGGGAAGACATGGTTTGGCAGTTCGGGCTGGACTGTTCCCATGAGGCACAGGGTCAGACTGATTTGCATATGGCCATGTCTGAACTGGGGTGGTGGAGTGAGCTAAAGAATGATGATGGATTAAACCCAGATCAGTTGACTGGGGGTGAGTGTTTGATTTGCTCTAACGCTCCTTCCATCATCCCCTTTGGTATCGCTTTGTTTGCCCTAAGTTGGCAGGGTATGCCCAGACGTGGGTCCCTTGCTCACTTTGCCACTGGATTCAAGATAGCCTGGCTGATGAGGGTTATGAACCCGAAACCGGTCCCAGGATGCTTGTTTCCGGTCCAGGGAAGACATGGTTTGGCAGTTCGGGCTGGACTGTTCCCATGAGGCACAGGGTCAGACTGATTTGCATATGGCCATGTCTGAACTGGGGTGGTGGAGAGAGCTAAAGAATGATGATGGATTAAACCCAGATCAGTTGACTGGGGGTGAGTGTTTGATTTGCTCAAACGCTCCGTCCATCGTCCCCTTTGGTATCACTTTCAATGTTAAGCGCACTATAAAATATTGAGCAAAATCATTATAAGCTGCACATTACCATCCTTTTTTTTTTCTTCTTTTTTTCCTAAAATCTTTATTTGTGTTTTAAATAAACATTGCAGCAATCATGGGAATACAAATGTCGAAGGCATATTATCGTCCACACCAGGTAGTTTATTTCTCTTACAATTACAATGCCATTAGAGATGGAACAGTAATTACGAATATATTTGAATGCAAGAGTAAGTACATGCCTCTCACCTATTGTACTTCACTTTTTCACTTACCGTCCCCTTCAGACGTACCCCCGCTTGTGTCCGATTCATGCTGGTCGTTCACAACTAAATCAGCGGTCATGACAGCATTGCACAACTCCCGCCATTCACTAAGGTCCTCCTGCAGTTTGTCATCCCTACAATTTAGCTTCATGTGAACTTCTTCCACCAAGGTCCATTCTCGTATGTCCCTATGCCATGCTTTTATATCCAGGGCCCTCAGTCCAATCCACAATATAGCCACCCTGCGCCTAGCCAGCACCAACAATTGCAACAGCTTGTATGTCATTTTGCGCTTCCTGGATTTTTTGATGTAGCCCAACAAGCATTGTAATGGCACTTCCTCTATATGAAAGCATGTGCTCTCCAGCACTGTCTTCTCCACCTGAGCCCAGAACCGCCTCACCCCGGGACATCTCCATGCTAAGTGTAGAAAATCCACTTCTCCCTCATCACTTCTAGGAAACGTATCGGCGCGGGTCGGGGAAATGCGGTGGAGTCTTACCGATGTTATGTAGGTGCGGTGCAAATAATTGTAATGTACCAATTTGAATTGCGCATTACAGGACACTGTATGGGTAGGCGCACTTATGACTGACCACAACTTGTTAGCCGGGGGCTCGGCTAAGTCTGTGTCCCAGGCAGCTCTTGCACCACGGGGAGGCCCGGTTTAGTCCATCCTCATAGCTTTGTATAGGAGAGAAATCAGCCTGCGCCCAGAGCCACAGGTGAGCAAAATATCTAGAGTGTGAGATGTTTGCGGTATATTAGGGTATGTGGGCCAGGTTACCTTGGCAATTTCCATCAGACTAGTGTAGTGTAGATAATGCCCCTGACCCAGAGCGAAGTCCCCACATGCCTGCTCAAATGTAATGAACATTTCACTCTGGTAGAGGTCAGCTAAGACTTCGCAGCCCCCTTCCCTCAGTGCCTGAAATGACATATGTGTGCTCATTTTCCGCAATGGAGCAAGTATCCATTTAGGAAGCTCCCTATGAAACGCAGGATCGTCTCCACATATTGCTGCCAGATACTCACAGTGTGACGAACTATGTAGGGCATATCGTCCAAGACTCCCCTACCCTGTATTAATACCAGCAGGAGTTTATCCAGTTGAACTTGTCCTGCCAACAGTCTTTTCTCCCAATTGTCTCCATCGTCTAACCAACGGGACGCATGCTGTAAGTACGTCGCGTAGTAATATAGGTCCAGTCTAGGCGCTTCCAAGCCCCCCTACTCGTAGAGACGGGTCAGTGTACCAAAAGCCACCCTGCTGTGACGTCCCACCCACATCAATGTCACAAGCACAGAGTTCAGTTGCTTAAAGATCAGTCTGAGAACTGAGCACAGTGAATTTTATAGAATGCACAGGCAGCACAGCAGCACCTCTATTTTGGACACCGCCAGTCGGCCCATCAATGAAAGTGGTAACGAGCTCCAAAAGGTCACCTAACGCCACAGCGCATCCATGACCCTATCCACATTAAGGTGCATCATCTGGGTATCTTCAAGCGCCACCTGCATGTCGAAGTATCTAAAATGCACCCATTCCTAGTGTAGCCCGAGATCAGGAAGAATCTCCAGGGGCAAGGCAGCCATGCATGCCAGATGGAAGAGCAAGGATTTGTGCTGATTAAGACACAGTCCAGAGTATTCCCTAAAGTCCGGCAGGTGCTGCAGCAGTCTGGGCAATGCCACGAGAGGAGAGGCTATATTAAAAAAGAGCGTTGACCGTATACAGAGATATTATGTGCGATGTTTCGCCTATCTGGATGCCCCACTGTTCTAGGTCTCTCCGCAAACACACAGCCAGCGGCTCAATAGCACGAGCGAAGAGCAGCGGCGAGAGAGGGCACCCCTGACACGTTCCCCGCTCTAATGTCCACCCCTCCGATCGAGTTCGGCACACAAGGACCCACGCATGCGGCTCAGTATACAGTATTTTAACACATCAGCAAAACTGTGGCCCAAAGCCCACTGTCCTCAGCACTTCCAACAGGTACCCCCAATCAACCATGTTGAAGGCTTTTGCAAGGTCTATTGACACTAAGGACAGCTCCTCGTCTCTGTGTTTCACCTCATGCAATATGTGTGTCAACCGTCGTAAATTCATGCAGTATGACGACCTGGTATATAACCACACTGGTCCTTATGAATCAATCGGGGCTAGACGTGTTGCCAACAGTTTACATAGTATTTTAACGTCTGTGTTAATCATGGTGAGCGGGTGGTACGAGGCTTGATCCAGTCCATCCCCTCCCGGTTTCAGGAGCATGCATATCTCTCCCTCTCTCATGGTGGGAGGTAGAATTCCACTGACAAAGGACTCCCAATTTACCTGCAATAGGGCCTGCGCCACCGTGGCCAAGTACGCTCGGTAAAACTCAGACGGGAACCCATCTCCTCCAGGGGCCTTGGCCCCTGGGAGCCTCAGTAGAACTTCTCGAATTTCCTCCAGGGACAACTGTGCATCCAGTTCTTTAGAGCTCAGTGGGGGAGGCGCGTCAGAGCCAAACTCTGCAGAAATGTACATATCGGTGCTCCCGGACCGCCAGGTCCGCTGTATATACTTTCTGTAGGTGTTGTTGAAACACCTCTAGAATTGCAGCCCTGGAATGTACCGTCGTGCCCATCGGTGTGAGCAAGGCGGTAGTGAAGGGTGGGGTCTGCTCCCCCTGAAGAATTCAGGCCAAGAGGCACCCGGATTTATCCCCTTCCCTGTGTAGTCGCTGTCGATACTGGGGGAGAGTGTACTTATCCAATAAGTCCCATATGGTGATATGCAGATGCGCTTATGTACCACCCACTCCCAATTGACAGCCGTTGGGCAAGTCTGATATTCCGCCTGAGACTCCGCTAACGCTAACTCCTCCGCCCTGAGGTCACGCTGCAATTTCCTGCGGACTCCGCATTTCAGCCCCATACAGACCCCACCGCAGTACCACCTTCAAAGCCTCCCATTCCGTTGCTCTACTAGTAGTTGTCCCCTCCCAATTGATAGTCATGTAGTCTGTAAAAGCCTGAGATAAGGCCTCCCTCCCAACTGGGTCCTCTAGAATATCCAAAGGCATTCTCCACGTTCTGGGTGCCTGTGCGGGGGCATTCCAGCAAACCACGCAGCTGACCGGGACATGGTCGGAGAGAATCGGGCAAGGTGCATTACTTCGGCCTCCGGGAAGGTGTCCATCCCCGCCACCAATACCCTGTCCAATCTGCTTTGCGTATTGTGTGTGGGTGAATAGCAGGTATACAGTTTCTGCGTCGGGTGCCCATCCCTCCAGTGGTCCCTTATGCCCAAGTCCTGCATTACCTCCAGGAGCCTCTTGGTCATCTGTGGCTTAGTGCCCTGCCTGGCTGCATGCCTGCCCAAGTTAGGGTCCAACACGCAATTAAAATGCCCCACCCACAGGAGGGGAACGTCTAGCTCTAGGGCTAGCAGACCCTGTATGGACTGATAAACACAGGATCATCCACGTTTGGGGCATAGATGTTCAGGATAGTAATATCACGTCCGTCTAGTATCGCCCTTAGCAACACAAAGCATTTGTTCACATCTGCCTCCATATACGTCAAGGAGAACGGCGTACCACGTGCCACCCATATCAACATGCATCTTGCACAAGTAGAATAGGAGGAGTGGAATATCTGGCCCCTCAACTTTTCGCTTATCTATTGGCCCTGTGTCTATTGGCCCCCATAGGAGAGTTTCTTGTAAGCAGGCCACAGAAATACAATGCCGCTTAAGGAATGAGAGTACTCTGTAGCGTTAAGGTACATGTTCCCAAGCCCCTTATATTCCTGCTGAGAAACCTAACCTCCATCGCCATTTCAAAACATCGTGTAGTGTTGTCGTAGCCCCCACCTAAGCATTCCACCTGTTGTCAACAAACGCTGCATGTCTTCACAAATAAAAATAAAAAAACGGACAAATAACGTGCAACTGCGCTATCGTCAATGCCCTTCCCATGCTCGTGCCAGGACGTGCACAGCTACCCCTGCAGCCCAACTGGGGCCCTAAACTTCCCATACCAACTAGCCTCCCGGCCAAGTCCGCCCGACCCAATATCCACGGAATGCCCATCGAGGGGCCTATTATAATAGAGCGTTACCAGTGGGGTTATAGTATACTCAAAGTTCAACACTTGCATTCACTACCCCAGCCACTTCATCAAACGCCACGGCATTCCCAAGCAGTGCGCACTCAGTCCCCCCACGTCCTCACTGCCGCTGTATTTAATGTGTGATCTTCACTCGCATCACTTTCACTCCACTCGAACATCAAGCCAACCAACAGTTCAGCAACTAGATAAGAGTCCCCCTTCAGATGACATCTGTGTTTGGGGGGGGGGCTGCATCCAGCATGGTCTCAAGGACAACGTCTGAAGTCTGGCTCACTGTCGTCGGTATGTCTTCTGTCTCCAGCCCAGATTCAGTGTCTGGTGATGCAGAGGCACTCAGGTCGGTAGTCCCAAGACACATGGTGGCATCTTCACCCACAGTGATTCTTCGTTCCTCCACTGGAGCCTCGTCTGAGTTCCGAGTTGGGTGTTTATTATGTTGTGACCCTGTCCTAGGCTGGTTACGCTGCTCTCAAGGGGGAGGGCATCACCTCTGATCTCCAGACATTCCTACACCTCCTCCCGGGTCTCAAAGAAATGGGCCCTACCCTGCGCAAGCACCTTCAGTTTGGCTGGGGCGGCGGCACAAGGGCCCTGTGCACTCTTTCCACTGCAAAGAGTTCTAATAGGCCTTGCGGACACAACTGGGTGCATATCCACTGCTCCAAGAATTGCTCCGCCGAGCCCTCCTCAACGCGCTCGGGGAACCCCTAGACTCTTATGTTGCTGCACCTTGCACGCCCTTCCGCGTCTTTGGCCCAATGTTTAAGGGCCCTAGTGGCTGTAGTCATTTGAGTCACCTGCTTTTTGAGAGTTGCCACTTCTCCCTTTAAGTCCACTATATCCCCTCTGCTGTGGACACGGTCTGCTACTCTACGCAGGTCAGCTCTCAGCAGGTTCACATCGATGGACCCGATCTCAATTTGGTTTTCCAGGGCCTTCCTGGAGCCCTGAATGGCGGCCAGGAGCTCCGCACGGGTTGCTCTTCACTTGCACCATCTTCTCCCTCATACCCAGCACCCGTCTGTCTCGTTATACACCATGCGGAGGGTGACGTGGAGTGGTGTACTGTGTGATCGTGTTGGCCACAGCAGAGCGAGCTGCCTTATCTTTGCCCATCCTGAGAGCGTCAAGGACCCCCCAGTGAACGTGTCCCAACCCATGCCGCCTGCGTCGGTCCTCCATCAGTTGGGGCCTTTTGTGTCGTCTTCAATCTGCTTGTTTGGGCTTCGTACTCCTGTTCAAGCAGGGGGGGGGGAAGGAGACCATCCTATACCAACTCCCCTGCGTCCGATCCCCCCCGCAGTAGCTGCTGCTGTAGGATCAAATTGTGTCTGGGGCACTGCACACCGCGGACGTCCCCCGATCCCCTCACAGGGTCAGCCTGTGTCTCCCTATGCACAGTAGCCTGCCTCCACCATCCGCGCGCCGCTGTTTCCCAGCAGTCTCCTACGTCACACTTCTTGTGCGCCGAATTCAGATTGCCAGCGCCGGTATTTCTGCACGAAGTTGTCATGCTCCCATGTGCTAAGCCCAAAGAGGGATCCACACTCCAAGCCCCACGGGGAACGGCCCAGGACAGCAATCAAAGGCATCCCAGCTTGTCGCTCACGCGCAGTGGGTCCAGTGGACCAGCAATGGCGGAGCCTCCTCTCCCACGCCGTCACTCCGGGCTCAGGTCCAGGCAGGGACCGAGAGAACAAAGGCTGCCCACAACCACTCCAACTGTAGTCCGACTGTCAGGTCAAGGTGTCTGTGTGCTGCTTACATTCACAACCTGTGCAAGGCCTCAAACATTCAGGTCCCAGTCCTCCAAGGGCACCTGTCTATTGTCAGAACCTCAGAATGACCACAGCAGGATCGCACTCGCCCCGCCCGGGGCCTCCGGGCTCCCACTACCACTGTCCTCCAGTTTACGGGCCATCCACCTCGGCCACGTCAGCCTGTGCTGAGAGGGGGGGGGGGGGGGAGATAGGGGGCGAGGAAGCAACAGCGTTCACGGCAATGTACCCCCTCTCCTGGCTTCTCACCTGCCGCCACGTCATTGCGGCATCATCATGGGCTGCAGTCCACGCCCTGGTGCCGCAATGGTCCTCCGTGTCCTCAGGTGCACAAAGCGACAGGGCCCCAGTCGCACCAGCTAAGGCCTCGGGACATCTCGACCACGTCAGCCCCAGCCACCGCTGGGCCACCGGTACAACTCACACCACTGCAGCAGACCGCCCCAAGCTCTCTGTGCCAAACTTCACTGCTTGCGCCACTGAGTCAGCCATCAGGGTCACGCCGGAACGAGCTCCCCAGTGCAGCTGTACACACCACCAGGCACAGCAGCAGGGGCGGTGCCCATGAACCGCCTCCGCCCACAAGGCGAGCTGTTCCTCTGCTGCCGGGCAGCCCAGGCCTCACACAGGCAAGTTATCAATATCGGATGGCAGATGAGACTCCATGACAACAGGCTAGGTTTTAACGTTGGTTCCAGTTCATTTGCTGCAGGTTCAGGCAGGATTACTGGGCAGGCAGGCAGCTCAAGGGCTCACGTCCTGTCGGCCATGTTGCTTGGCCACGACCCGCACATTACCACCCTTGCCCCAACTGATACACCATGGCCAGAGTGGCTTTGTCTCAGTGCCCAATACCTCAGAAAACATTAGGAAGCTCTTCTACTTGTTGTAGGGAATACCAGAGGGGATGCCAAAACTGGTAGTTGTCTCCATTGATTTGGAGAAAGCCCTCAACAAGGTCATAAGGAGGTGCCTAGATCGAGTGCTGAAACAGATGGAATTTCGGGGTGTGGAGTCATCTTGCAGTAGGTTGTGCTGCTGTACGCAAACCCTGAGGAAACAGTTTGCAAGGGGGTGCACGCTTTACCATCATCTTTGTATTGACAATGGAGCTATCTGTCAACATCAAACGGGTCAGCAGTATGAATAAGGGTATAACAGAACAAGGCATAATACAGACTATCATTTTACACAAATGACAAACTGTTATACATGAGGGATGCAATAACGAGGCTGGAACCAACAGTGGCTGACCTTACTGACTCTGAGAGGGTGTTGAGACTATGGCTAAACTAGGAAAAGTAGTGAATATTTCCAGTTTGCCTGAAAAACTCTGAAGTCTGACTGCTGGGAGTCCCTCCACAAGCAAAATGGGAGCATACTACCTTTAAATACTAGGGGTAAGGTGTACAGGGTGGAAAGAGACACTTCGTCTTAAGGCCATTGTGTCAATCAGAAGCAGCGTGGGGTTTTGGAAGCGAACTAGGGGATCCTGACAGGGCAGTTTTCAACTGTAAGATAGTAGCCACAATGAAACATCTCTCATACAGAGTGCTGTGACAAGTACCAACCATAAGACAAGCATTTGCAATGCAATAGGTCTCGCATTTTTGAGAGTTAGAGCTATTGGCATTGTAAATGACAATGTCTTTTACCTATGTGTTTTGGTTTGAAGAGTAGTGGGTTTATGAGATGCAGCCGCAGCACTGTTTAGAGGACTAAGAAAGGGGAATTACCACTGGGAACAGAGACACAGCTGCAGCACTGCCTAGAGAGGAGTTAGAAAGGAGGAGTTACCGATTGGACCTGAGAAGCAGCTAGCAGCACAGCCTAGAGGATTAAGAATGAGGAATTGCTTGACGTTATTTTAAATCGACTGTGAGAGTGTTCTGCATCCATACTTGTGCTTAGATGTCTGGCGAAGTGATAGTTCGCTTTGAGACGAGGCTGATGGCAAAAACATTTGAGGTGGTTGTTGTAGTTAGAATGAGGTTGGACAGGGTTGGGCTATCATTCAGCAACATCCTGATTAGATTGACTGTGGTGTTGGTGTGATGCTTGGTCTTTAATGTTGGTTCTCTGCATGCAGTATGGGTGGCTGAAGCTGCTGTGTCAAGTAATGATACCAGATTGTCCATAGAAGGTTGTACCGGTTCACCTCTACACTTCTAGGGTCTTTTTGTTGACTTTGATACTCATGGTGTCAGCAGTGTAGATGTTTATTCTTGCTTTATGTGGTTGATTGAGTTTCCAGCGGAGTCATTTTGCTCCTCCTAAAATGTATGTGTCTTTTGTGACATCAAAGGATTTTTTTGTATAGAATGCTTTTTTCCATTTGCTGGGATGGATTGTACAGAATAAGCGTACTGTTTTTCTGCCTGTTTTTATGTTGGTGTAAACATATATACTGAAGGTCACACTGTGTCTCTTTAGAAAGGCCATCTTGAACATTATCTTAGTTTCATCAGTAGATAATCCAGGTCACATAACAGAGAATCGCTCCATGTGGGCTCTGCAAAGTGAGCTACCAACATCTACCGTTGCGAAGTTGCTATTTTTGGGGATTGCATACTGAGAGCGGGACACATTAATTACCGTGACTGTGCTGTGCCGATATTTAAAATAAATAGGGATTGAGCTATTTTTAAAGGAGCGTTGTGTTTGCTTGTGTTTTTTTCCCCTTTAAATTACCTGTATTTTTATAGCTCACACTGGCCACTGGTATGGCGTCAGTGTGCTTCTTTAACACAAAATCGTCACATTGTTAATGGTCACACCTGCCCAATATATAACCGGTGCTTTGAAATAGAGCATTAAAAATAATATCTGCAAATCATAAAAGTAGGGAGATGCATAATTTATGCAACTCGTCGCCACTCAAAACCACGAGACTTGAAAAATATTGATACTGGATGGAGGCTGCAGTCAGGTGAGGTAATGGATCAGTGTCTGGTCCTAGTCCTCTATTAATAGTATTGATTTCTTCTGCTCACTACCAAGCAGCATACAAACACTGGAAACCGGCACGTATCTAGCAGAAAGCTCTGCGTGACGCCTCAGGCTGTTTCTCAGTCATTTGTTTTTAAAAGGAAAACTGATAATTTTCACTAGGTGGCAGAAGTGAATAGCTAGCTAGTTGTCTTTTTCATTACATTTTTCAGCTGTGTATGCACTCTATTAAATTCAAGTTCAGTTTAACAATTCCTCCAATAATCAAATAACAAGCTTTGTGTGTTTCCGTGTCACTTTCACAGCACTTTACCATTTTTGCATCGGAGCGACGTCAGGACCAAGGCAGGGGGAAGCGGATGGGGGTTAGTGAGTGGGAAGTGCCTGTTCGAAGGTTCGGCTTGCCCTGGGCGGTGCGTGGGTTATCATGCAGTAGAGACGCGATTGTGTTTTGCGCACACCTTCTAAGCCCTGTCCACCCCTCGTTGTTTACGGTGGTTGCTCCCAGGGCTCCTAAGGACAATATGGTGGCAGAGCCACTATATTATTTTTTAAAGCTGTCCTTACAGGAGATGCGGCTCTCTGTAGCAAAGAAAATACCCGCTTTTGCCGCTTTTAGAAGAACGACGTCAGAACCAAGGCAGGGGGAGGAAGAGGGGAGGCGGATGGGGTTAGAGAGTGGGAGGTGCCTCTTAGAGGAGGCTGGGCCTGCCCTGGGTGGGTGCATGGCTCATCAAGCAGGAGGGACGAGATTATAGCCGGGGAGAACTATGTGCCATCAGCCTTAGCCAAGAGTCTGGGCACTGCTTAGCTGTGTGCTCTCAGGAAGTGCCACCCCCTCCACCTCCTGCTATCTCTCCCCAGAGAGCAGGAGTCTGTCTCATGTATCGGAGCACCAGGAGGAGTGGGAGGGGCTGCAATGCCTCTTCCTTCTTACGAAGAAAACGTCAAAAAGCCCAATCCCCCTCAAAAAAGCCCAACTGACAGTGTACATCGAAAAGTGCAAAAAAGCTAGAAAACACACACACACAAAGGAGTGGGAGGCGGTGAGGGGGCAGTACTAACACTGTGGCATAAAGAGAAGGTGGGAAGGAAGAATGCTATAGTAAAATGTAAGCAGCTATGGCACCAAAGCTGAACACAGGCAGCCAGTAACAGAGCAGAAAACCAAGAACAAAGTAGTCCTGCACAAAACAGATAAGGAACCTTAGCGTAATGAGACAGTACTTAGTCCCTGCTACGTGGGAGGAACTGAAGAGAAAAAGGAGGGACAAAGAGGCAAGACTGACCACTAGCAAGAAAGGATTTTTAAAGGACAGTGAAACAAACAAATCAAAAGCAGAGGGATGGCTTTAAGCACACAAGAGAAGTTACAAGAGGTCTCGAATGCTCGACCTAAAAAAGGAAGAGGGCACGCAACAGTGCTCTCCAGTGCCCTATTGGAAGGCAGTAAGGGCAACCTGGAAGGACCCTGGGGAAAGTGGTGCCAGAATTGCAGGATAAGGACAGGATGCAGAGTCTGAGCTACACCACAAAAATATCGACAAATGTGTGCTACAAGCTGTTGCAGTTCAACAGACTACATAGAGTATACTACACCCCTAGCAGACTTCAAAGAATCTACATGGTCCCCACTGAAGAACTGAGGAAGCGGATTCCTATCATATGATGTGGAAATGCCCAGTGATTACGGAATACTGGGCATCTGTGAATTGCAAACTAGAGGCTCCCACTGAGGATGGAAGGCAGGCGTAAGGGTGACACCAGGTCAAGGCGGAAACCTGCCTCTGTGCCCGATACCACGCTCGTGGAAGAAATGAATCAGGTGTACATCTGCACACCTTAGCCTTTTACTGGGCATGGGATATGATGAACTGATAATAGATCAAAATGCAGACTCAAAAAGATCTAGACAAAGGATTCAGGCCTGCTACTACGTTCCGTTTTCATAATTCAGTTCTTTGTGGAAGAGTTTACACTAACTCCTTATTCCTAAATACACCACATTTAAAGTTGAGGAGTGGGACAGTGAAACACTGTCCCAGATTACCTGTCTAAGGACCAGAACAAGTATACCACGGCCTGCCACGTAGTGGGAATTGAAAGGGTTCGGTCCTGAATGCTTGCACCAGATGTTGGGTAACCAGACAACTGTCAGTTGCGATATGGATGGAAAGGTTTATTCAAGCAAATAACTCTTCAACACAAGAAACACCCTTAAGGGAAACAACATCAGCACTTGTGTCAAACCTACACCGTGCAAATGTCACAGAGCAGGACTGTAGCCTGGATTGCTCTGCCAGAAACAAACACTGCAGACAATGAAAGAAGAAACATTGTCTACAACAACTGTCAGTCAATGCATACAAAACGTGAATGGCCGGCAAATGACAGACACAGATGTGTATTATGTCAATAAACAAATACTGCACACGACAAAGTCATATCATTACATTACACAGAAGGCCACAAAATAGTTCTGAAACAGAAAGTACACATTAAGTAGGCAGTTGCTTGCACAGCGGCACTTTAGAACTGACAGCAACACAATGACGCTCTGTAATAGTGTAGAAGTGCGACCGAAAGAAAAACAACAAGTAAGGGTTGGACAATGCATATGCCTTTGGTGATATACATTTGCAGCCCTCAAGAACTCTGCTGTTTTAAGACTTAATACGTCTCATCGATTATTTTATTGCTATATTTTAACTTGTACAGTGGTTTTGCAAACGTGCTACATAAATAATAAAGCATTTATACAGAAAACTTCAAAAGAATATCCTTTGGCACAGTCACAAAATGTCACATGCAACATCAATGTTTCAGTGAAGAAAACAACGCTCCATCAACAATCCCAACAGCGTCAACTTCGCCGGAATGTAGGCAGAGCTGAATAAACAAGCATTGGTAAATGCATTAGCTTTCGTCTATGTGATTAATAATAATCTGTTTTTTGTTGTAGCTTGCTGAGTAGTTGTATAATATAAGTTACAGAAAGTCTGTTAAGAAGTGTTATGACTTGTTTATGTACAAAAAGGCAATACACTGTGCTGTTACTAGTGGTATAGTGTGGGTAAGTTATAGCGAAAATTTGAAAAACTAAATGAAAGAGGGAAATAATAGAATGAATTGATGTACTAGTAATATTATGTGTTTAGAGGAGTTCTGACAATTTTTGGCCCGGGTGCCACTGCACCTGCTGCAAAATTCAAATCATGACCCTATTGCCTGTAAGGCAACTGCACTTGTGACTGCCTAATTAGTAGTAAAATATTGCAATATTTGGTATAGGGGTTCCTAGAGCATTGGGACTCGGTGCCACTGCACCTGCTGCACCATTGAAATCATGACCCTAGTGCCTGCAAGGTAACTGCAGATGTGACTGCCTGTTTAGAAGTTAAATATAGCAGTGAACACATAAATTTGAAAATTGGAGCCCTGAGAGGTAAGGTGAAGAGCATAGGATGTTTTGCAAATGAAATGTAGGTGATAACGTAGTGCATGTAGATTGTAAACCTTTAATCCATGGTAGTAAACCATACGGACGCGTAAGGAAAATTTGCTGCGTCCAACAGTTAAACGTGCAGAATAGAGCAAGTGCATATTGGCCCGGTGGTGAATGTTTTTAGGTCTCGCCTACGCAGCGCGCATGCGCTGCATAGGCAAAAAGACCTTTTGCCATCGATTCGGCTTTTCAGCCTAAAACGTGCACGCGTTCCATTGCCTTCAATGGCAACGCGTGCACGTTTGGCGATTCACTTGCGGGAGCGAGCGGCGCCATATGGTAGCAATTATCGCTCCTGGCGCCGCTCGCTCCCGCAAGTGAATCGTGCAGGCTCCCTCCTCTCCCCCTGCTGCCGTGCGAGGCGCGCGCGCGCGCTTGTTTCTTTTATTTTTGTCCCACTCTCCATCCCAGAGAGGATGTTGGAAGATGTTTCTGGGGCTCAAGAGAGCGAGGCGTGTTATCTGCTCCTTTACGCTGGTGCCGTCGTCTCGTCTCTGCCCTCTCTTGCAGTCCCTTTCTCCTTTGAGGGCTGCCCATTGCCGCATGTGAGTCCGGCCGATGCAGCCTCCGAGGTCCATTCTCTGAATGACCCCCGCTACTCGGCAGACCACCCTTCCCCACCTCTGAGCGCCCATGGGACAGCTGACATGCAGCCTGAGTCCTTTCATGTGCCTTTCACAAGTGTTCTTTACAGCCTGCAATATTTCAACAACTTCGCGATTGTCTCCGCAAACAGTCCACAAACCTGCGGCCGGCATGGGCGGGTTGCAGACCCCTCTCACATGGGCGGGGACAGCGGCAGCATCAAAGCCCTGAGTAAGCTCTGGTTGCGACGCTTTCATTGATTACACATATACTACCCGCCGCTCCTTCTGTCTTTTACTACATCATCAGCGCCCTTCCCATCCTCAGACCATGGTTCATTTTCACCCCTTTAGCACAAGATTGGAGGTCTGCCTCCTGCAAGTGACAGCCCAAGTGCCACTTTACAGAGTTCGCCAGTGAAGCGCTACATACGTTTTCTTGTCTTGCCTTCAACCGCATTGTTTTGTCTTTCTTCTGTGAGGGGCGCCCGGCTGAGAATGCGAGCTCTGAACGTGATGTGCTGCGGGGCCCTTTGACAGGATTGCTAAAGCTGCGGGAGGAAGCAGGCAGCCATTACGGGTGTAAAGCGCCAGGTAGTGACGTGTGTGCGCGCAGCCAATCAGATAGCAGCATTTTGTTTGCTGTCTGCCCAAGACAATTTTTAGCGGCCAAAAAGATAAATATTGTGGCCATCATGGTCCTGAATTTGTGATTATTTTGCGAATCACAACATCTGGAAACGCTGAGGGGTTTGTCCAGGGCGCCACCATCTCCGTTCGATGAGAGGAATCCATGCTATGAAAATAGTCCCCGGAGAAGAACCTCTTTGAGTGAGGCAGCATCTCTCCTGCAGGCCACAGGTACTTGCTAAAACAGATTCTCTTGATAAGGACATGTGGAGCATCTCAATTCACACGACAGGAAGGGACGAGGGGTGCACAAAATTCATGTACTTTGCTTTGCGTAATCATGCAAAATATCAGCAGAATTACACGTAATTACATGAAACTTGTATTTTAGAGCGAAATAGGTCTCCTGTGAATGCGAGTATGCATCTTGGGAGAAGAAATGGTGCAAAAACTCAAACCCACCACGAGCAGCAGCCACTCATGCTCTTTCATTCGTGTGGGTCCCCTGCGTTTGTGGTACATTTTTATTGCAAATGGAGTCAAACGACACATAATTATACAATGCAGTGTAAAAACACAATCTCAGAATTTTCACATAACAAGAATAACGCCAAATGAACAAAATTACACTACACCAGTGTAATACAAACTTTACCCAGGCCTAGACACAACACCTTGCTATAAAACATTACTTTGATAATAATTTCTTTTAAGGGTGCTAAAATCTTCATTTAAATGCAAGACATTCCCCAGATACATGCATCTATCAGTGGGGGTGTCTTAACAGAATATCATTGCCAGAATATTGTCTGACATAAATATTATGTCCAATAATGTTTACAGAAATGGTACTGCACTGGAATGAATAATGGAATATCTACACCCAATGAGGCCAAGACCTTCCTCTTCTGTCCCCCAGCCCCTGTTACAGGAAACATTTGCATCCCCTTTCAGATGGTAAAACTCCCTGCTCTGCAAACACCCCCCTGATAAGCATCTCTCTGCAGCTGCCCCGCCGAGCGGAAGTAACCCATGCCCTAAGCACACCCTCTTCCTATGAGCATCTCCACAGGGTCCCAGCGTGACCCCCCCTAGTCCTTGTGTTTCGGAAGATTAGAAATATATGAAACTGCCTGTTCCGAGCTATCTCTGTAAATAAACGATAAATTATGCCTGGGAGGCTGGCTGATGATAGGGAAGGAGTCTGAACAGCATAATATAAAAGGCTTCCTACCCAGACTGGATAGTGAGGGGGAACAGAATCTGCAAGGGTCACACATCACTGCATGTGACGGCAGCGAAGAAGGGACAGGCCTGTCCAGTCTGCCCAGCCCTCTGTATCCTCATTAGGCACCCACCGTACGTGGTCTCCGGATTCACCTTCTCTTTCTCAGTACAGTTCAGCCTCTAGTTCAGTCCCAGATGATATATTTTTTTGTCTCAGAGAATTACGGAGACAGCTCTGCATCCACTATATCCTTATAGGACACCATTGCGGACTATACCAGCCATTAGAAGCCCGGAGCACTCCAATATCTTCAATGGACCTCCCAACATTCCAATGTTTTATGTAGCATGGGCGCTCACTAACATTGTCTCAGGGGGCAAAAAGTAGAGTCTGAGGTGTGCACGAGGGCCATGTCGATGACGTGGCATCCCCATTGAGACAGAGTGGGGTGGGAGATTTTGGAGACAGAAACAACACACATTTTCAGAAGAATGCTAAGAAAATACTTCCTTTCAAATCTTTTTTGCACACTTTGCAGCAGTCTGTCTTATACTATGGGTAGCCTATACACCATTAAATCGGTTAGCCTATCTTACACTGTGCGTAATACATTTTTAAACTAATGACTTGCATGTTCACAGTGCTTTCTGTCCCAGGATGGATCTTCACAGCACTGTAAGTATACATCCCCTTTCCTCAGTGCACCAGTCTGGATAGTAACTAGTGACCTTCCTGTCACACACAGACATCTAAAGTCTGTAATGATCACACTACCCAACTGAGCTTTCAACCAAAACCGCGCGTTTCCACAAATTAGTTTAACTTGAATTCATTTTACATTTAAGCATACAGGCCAACATTTCGAAACAGGAAAGAGTGAGACAAAAACATCGGGGGGGCTTGTTTTCCTCATTGACTATCATTGAAACAGAGGCAATTTCAGGTGGGAAACTGCTAAAATAAAGCCATTTTTGGCTTTACAAATCGTGAGTCTCTTGCTTGAATCGGGTCGGTTGGCATGAAGGTTTAAGGTGTGTACTCTACATTTTATATTCAGTGACCTGTAGGTTAAAGACCAACAAAATGCCTACTAAATATTTTGTTCTTTTTATCTACCTGTCTGATTCTCTTCCCCACACTCATGGACGGTAGGTACCCTTTTGTACTTATGATCACAGTTCCTAAACCTTTGTTATTCTCTACCACAGTCCGCTCAGCGAAGCGTTCACCTATGAGCAGTGCTTCCTGGCTGACGATACGCATTGAACTGGCTGTAGAATCGAAGTCCATAACCAGAAGAGCACACAAACGGTGCCCTTGAAACGTCAATTGTGAAAGGAAATGCCTCTTTTTGCATGACTACCCCCAAAGTTTTGGACTGATGCTGCTGGTTTTTCGACTTTGAAAGTGCACTGAGGCCTGCTGGCCAGACCTCGCCTGTCCTGACACTTAAAAGTATGTGTTTGACTGACGTATATCCATTTGGTATAACTTTTCTTACTTATAAGTCCCTAGTATATGGTACCAGGGGTACACAGGAAGGTAAAATGTCCCACCAGGGCGGCAGCACTTATTGTGTCACCCTGGATGTGACAAAGTGAAAACAGGTCTCCCAGCCTGCCACTGCAGAATGACCCTGCAGACTGCCACTGCAGACTGACACTGCAGACTGACACTGCAGACTGACACTGCAGTTTTACACTGCTGACTGGACTTTGGCATTTAAACTAATGGCAAAGCCCAAGCCTCCCTTTTTAATATATATAAATCACCCCTACAGGAGGCATATTAAGTCTACGGGTAGAGTGCTGTATATTTAAGACAGGACATGTCCTATGTCTTATATGTCCTAAAAGTAAAAACCCTAAATTGTAATTTTTACTGTGGAAAGGCTAGTAGCCCCATTGGTGAGTACAGGATTACACGCTGGCAACTCAGCGGTGCTAACTCCTGAATAGGACTACTAAATTTGTTACTTCAAGGTATCAAAATATTTTACATTAAACTCGACTTCATGCCCAAGTCAAATTGATTGAACTTTATTAGGAAATGCAACTTTTAGAATAGAAAGTTGCCATTCTGTTGTCCAGGTTTTCCAGTGGTCATTCACAGATGCTGGCCACAACGCAGCCTTCTGCCCTCCTGGGAAGAACTGTGAATGACTCTCAGAAAAGGAAACAATGGTGGCCTGCCGTTGGAAGAGGTGTTACCTCTCCCAGGCAGGAAGCCACACAGGGTGTGAGCCCAAAATTCGAGCTTTAAAGGGGAAGCCTCCATCGAAGGGCAAATGGTGGGCATGTGTGAGAGGACCTGCTCTTTGGTTTAGATAGATGGGTTGGCGTCAGGGACAGAGAGGGGAGACCAGTAGCCAAACAGTTTTTTCCAAGGGTGTGTAGCTCTCAGGTAGCCACACCTCAAGTGTGGGCTACCAAGCCCCACACACAAAGAGAAGGGTGCTGCCATCTTGGGAGGGGCCAGAATATTGCACTGTGGGATAGCTAGATGCCACCCTTTGCAGGAAGTCATCATCAGCCACCAAGGGATCTTGTAACCCATTGGCTAGTGATCACTGCATCTCCCAATGGGACTTTCTGGACATAAATATGACACATCTTGCACCCAGACCTTGGCTCATATCTGGACTGGCGAGAGCACAAAAGAAGGACTGCCCTGCTGTTCCCTAGACCTAGCAAGAAAGGCTGTACCAACCCCTGGACTGCACCTACTGATCCTGGGGCTAGCAAAGAGCGGACCCTGCCTATGGTGCCCGACTCATGGAAAAATCACTCCTGAGCAACAGACACAAGAAGCGAACTCCGGGAGTCAGTTGGATGACTTACTGTTAAAGCACCAGGGCCACAAAAGCTGAAGAAGCCTGTTCTGGCCGGTCTGTAGACAAAATCACTTGCTTGCCACTTACTTCCAATGAGCAGCCCGAATGACCAAGTCCCAAAGTTCAAAAGTTGCACCAGAGCCCACTGGACCTGAGAGAGTCATTAGAGTGCAATTTGGTCACCCAAGATAGACACAAGCTTTCACCAAAGGGAACAGCTGTTTTCACTGGTTTCATTTTTTGCTGCACCAAAGAGGACTTTGAGGGACATCGATCCCTCTGACCAAAGTCACCCTACCTGGACCGTGGACCGAGAATGAACCCTCGGAAGAACTACACAGCATCTTCAGCATCTTGCGTATCTTGTATTAGAACCACTCCGGTGACTTCTATGGCGGTTCGTTCATAGAACCTGGAACTGGACAGGAGACTGCTTAAGCCGGCAAGTAAATCTCCAGCTAGACCTGACTGGTCCTTGTGACTGGCTCCCTATCAGAGTTGGTCCCCGCAAGAGTGTGCATATATAAGCCATTTTCAAGTTACCTGTTGGGATTATGTAATCAACACAAATGTTCTTGCTCTAGCATCAGGTTTGTGACTTGACTTTCTTATTACATGCTCCAGATATTCTCTGTACTTAAAATCTGTGCTGCATCCTCCTGTCGCAACCATGTGGTTATGGCTCAGTCACACTTTCTATTGAAAAGCCATTTTTTATTTAGCTATAAACTCTAACCCCATGGAAGGATGTACCCCAAATTTGGCAATGCTTGGCGTAATCAGCAAATGTTAGACATGCCAATTTTTGTGCAGGCTCACATCGAAAAATAAAAATTAAGACCAAAAAAAAGATGTGTTTTTTCCTTGTAGCTTCCACAGGAAATTTTGCTCTCACATTCAGCTCAAACTATCAAATGGATTTACACCAAACTTAACTTGAAAGTAGAACTTTACTCACAGACTGTACTTTATTGGCCTGATGTAAATCTGTTTAGTAGATTTAGAGATGTGAGAATATTAAAAAGTTGCTGAGTGGGGGTTAAAGAGGTTTTTGGATAATGGTGCCATTTAGGATTTGAGGATCCTTCAAGGAGTCAAAAATGTAAAATAAAAGGAATCTGATTGGACCAAGGAGCATTTTCTCCCATTATCCTTTTCGGATACACATTTCCAGAATTGAGCACAGGGACTGGCTGCCCTGGCCAAATGCATTGCAGGCCAGAGTTGCCCAACAGAGGGGTGATAGGTGCAGGGCCTGTGGGCAACTTCAGCTGTGTGCAGCGGGGATTGTAAATTAAGTACATCAAAAATGACATTCACTGAAAATACCTCAGTTATAGACTCGGTTAGGGCTTTAGTTGAAAAGCGCAAAACAACTGAAATTTGGCAGTTATGGTTACCAACACTCATAACACAGGCCACAACTTGGCCGCCCACTAAGCTTAAAACAACAATTTGACAACGGTACAAAAGCAAAGAAAAGAGCTATCAAGAGAACAACACAGCAGACGGTGTGAGTATGGTGTACATTGTCTGCGTTGGTAACCATAACTGGCAAGGTTGAGGGGTTTTGTGCCTTTGAGTCAGTATCATAACTCACTCAGTTTTAGCTGTTTTTTACATGCTTCTGTATGTTTGTGTGTGGTGTGCTTGTGTGTGTGTGTTGGCTATGAAAATAAATGTGACCCATTCACACATTTTAAATAAAGTAATATGAGAAAAAATATGATTCTTATTGGCTCAAAGAAAGGTTGCCACTGGCCTTGAATTGCTGCAAACTGAGGACATAGATTAAAACACAAAAGTGACTAATTATTTTAAAAAGGATAAAGAGTGTAAAGAAAAGAGCAGTGACAAAGTAAAGTGCTGGCACACACCCTGGCACTGAAGTGCCTTTCTTTTCAGGCAGATGTGCACATGTGATCAGGCAAAATGCTGTAACTCAGTGCAAGACAGCCAATGACTGAAGTGGTCTGATCCATTGCCTCATGCTGTATGATGCGATGAGTAGAAGTAAAATGTGACTGACAGCTGACCAGACCAATGGATGAGGTAGGCTGACCCAAAGCCCCTCTGTGTATGTAATGTATGGGTAATAAATGTGTTTTTATGTTTTTTATTGTGACACATGAGGCTGGCAAGAAAGCTAAACTTAAGAAGCATTGGCAACACCAAAAGGTCTGCTAAGCTTTTGGCTTTGTCAACACTGATTGTTTCGTCATGGTTTTTGTATTGTTGAGAAAGCTGTGGGACATCACCAATATAACAAGCATTGACATAGCCAATAGGTCTCGCCTTTGGGACCTTATAAGTGTTTAGCCATGCAACACTTGATGTTGTTACACCAAGGATATTGTGCTGGATAACTACACACTTATAAGGTCCCAAAGGCGAGACCTATTGGCTATGCCAATGCTTGTTACTTTTGTTGTGTGTATTCATTTGAAGCAGGTGACTCCGTTTGTGATCTGATGTTTGGAATCTAGCGCTGCCTGGGGGCCTTCCCTTCAATGAAGTATGCCACTCACTGTGAACTTGAAGACACTGGTGCACCGCGGGCATCTCCAGCATTACATGGTGTCCAAGCTGTTAAAAGCAGGTGTTCCGTTACTACTCCTAGCAAATCTATTGCAAGGCCAGAGAACTGGCACAAATCCTCTCTAGCAGGGCACAAGTCCTAAAAAAAGAATTAGGGGGGACTAATCTAGTTAATCAGTATGCAAGTGACATCACTGCACGTGACATCACGGCGCGTGACATTACAGGAAGTGGCATCAGATCTTAAGCCCTCACATATATCTTTAACATGTCTATCGTGAGTACATTGGAGCACATTTCGAGTATACAGGGAAACCCTCCTGATTTAGGCAGAAGATTCACACTTTTGTAAGCTACACATAAAACAAGGTTGCCTTTTGTCAGCGTAAACTTCCTCTACCCATAGTGCTTTACTAGAAAAAATAGTGATATTTAAATTATTACAACGCCTCCTCAAGGGTAGTAAGCACTATATAAATGCTAATTTAGTGTAAATACTGGGAAAGACCAACACATCTGACATTCTTACAGTGCATACATATCTCCTAAACAGGGCCTGAACAAAGTGAAAATCTGCCTCTTTGAAGTATGTGTAAGTGCTAACAAGGTGTGAGCCTTTGTTTCCCCTCCAGCTTCATTTGCATCTAGGTGTGAGGCTCCTGACTGCTACCAGCCAGGAGACAAAAAGAGGCCTGATGAACCCTCAAATTCGGCCTTTGTTATGGGCCCAGCAGGAGTCTGAACTAATAAAGCCCCCTCTCGCTTGCACGTTGTTGCGGATTGAAAGCAGACAACTTGCAGGCACTGCTGAATGTGTCCAGGTGTTTGCAAATTACACCGGGACGAACTCAGCATATTTTTCAGTGGGGCCCAACTTCTTGGCAGGGTCCACCCTGTGAAAATAGTGGGTGGATGCTGTCCACCCGCGTGTACCCCCGACTTGTGCCCTGCTCTCTAGTCTACATCTTTTCTGGATGGAACAATATATTTTTGAACAAGCTCCAGCAATTACACCCACTTGTTTCTGTATTAAAAATGTTGGAGCCTTAGTGCATCTTTCGCAATGTCACCTCTTTATCAGCATTAAGATTTGATTTTCTCCTTACTGAACTGTAAGCAGTGCCTCACTTGCTTTTGACCTTTTCCGCCTGTAGTTGAACGAGAACAGTAAGATTTTCCGTTTGCTTTCCCTCTGAATCTCGAGGATGTTCAGCTACAGTTGGAATGTGAATAATTAACCACAAGATGGCAGTGTGGCTCCATATTTTCTTTTCTAAAGACTTTCGTTGGTGGAGACAAATTTTCCATTTTATTTAGTTGGCTTGTCTATAAAACTAACCAGGCATCTTTACAACAATAGCTATTTTTAGGAAAGAGTCATGCATTCCCTTGGGAAGACAAGGTAATGGCAATGCCGTTTTTAAGTTTCGCCTGCACAGCGCTTGCGCTGTGCTTGTGAAATCTCTTCTATTTAATATATCAGTTTCCGTTGCCGAAATACTGTCGTTCCGCTTTTGTGGGGAACTTGTTTTTTGTTTATTTTCCTTGGCTGCACGCATTGAAACCGTGCTTTTGAATCTTTATCCCACACGGCTACATTGATGCCCATTAAATACAAGAGATTTCACAAGCACAGCGCAAGCGCTGTGCATTGCGCAGGCGAAACCTAATAAAGGTGGCTAGCGCGCCAGCAAGTGTGCCTTATTGTACCCGACTGGTGTACCATGTGACATGTAGCCAGGATGGAACCCTCCGAGGAGAGCTGTCCCCGCTTTCACCCCCTGTGAGCCAACTGCATGGAGCTACAATGTTCTGGTGTACTCGTTCTGAATCACAAGGCAGTCTTGGAGATGAGAACTGCACGGTGCAGCATGGGTGACCTGTGCACGGCCGCACCGTCCCAGAGTGACTGGCCTGTTTGCCAGCTTGTGTGTGGTTGCAACTGGCAGTTCCATGCAGGGCTACATCTGGCAATGTCATGACCAAACACTAGTGGCCGCACTTGAGGCTGATGCCAAAGCCAGTCGCCGGTGGTCCGGCTGGGACTGCCACAGATCTTTCTGCAAGGGCACTCTGCACGGCTTCGGCCCCAATGGACAAGGCGGGACTCATGAAGGACGCTGCCGGCTGGCACGTAACCTGTCAGGGGGGTGCAAGAGCACTACAGAGACCAGTGGCTGCACAGATCCTCTGGTGCTGGATCCACTGCATGTGTTTAGATGGAGAACTGCAAATTAAACATACTGATTTCATAATTGATATCACTGCACCTGAGCCATAAGCGTGCAGCCTTCCTCATAACCCGTGGAGGTTGGGAGGTAGAAACATCCAGACCCAGGAGGAACTGAGCATGTATCGAAGGAGAAGATTCAGGAGATAGACCGTGGCGCAGCACTGACTGATAAAGCGAAGGACACTGAATTACATTTTGTTACTACACTGTGTAAATATTCCATTACAGTGTTCATTAAAGCACTTTTCTTTCTTGAAAGGATAAGCACTGTGCTGGACATTAATTTAGTGTGCTGTTGTGTGATTGTTGAGTTCTGAGTTCGAGCACACCCACACTCGGGGCTTTAAGTTGGATGAAAAAACTGGGGGGGGGGGGGTCTCTGAAAGGGGCGTGGCCAATGTAATTAAGGGCGTGGCAAACACATAAACTAAAAATCTGCGCTTAGCATAGTGTGCTGCCCGACTTGTATTTTGCTGTTTCTGTCACTGCATCCAGATATATGATACAACAAGTAACATCATACCTGCAACAAGTCAGGACTACTGGCTTTGTCAAGGGTTGTTAGTTCCATAAGATAAATATGCAGCAACTATGGCTTGTATATTATTAAAAAAGCTTCCACTTAAAGTAGGGTGACCAGACGTCCCGGATTTGCCCGGACAGTCCCGGTTTTTCACCGGCTGTCCCGGCAGATTTCGGTAATTTTGGCTCATGTCCCGGTTTTTAGAGGGGGGGTCGACTGAAAACATTGAGAGGCGTTTGTTGGGTGTTATAAAGCTGTGCTAGTGAGCAGCTGCTATAAGTAAGCAATTTAATTAATATGTATGGTGCTGGTTGTAGAAATGACATTTTATTTGTTTTTTAATGCCTTTTCTGTAATTTTATGTTGATGAGAACTGTCATTCTGCGCCATTCTGTTGATGAAAAATGGTAGTATTTCTATTTTCCCAAAATGTCCCGGTTTTTGGTTCTCAAGATCTGGTCACCCTAACTTAAAGCTCTGGTGACACCACGACTTTGTTGCTGCTCCTGAGTTTCAAAAAGAGAAAGGAAATTCAGAGAGAAAATGACTCTCTTTAAAGGATTTCCCTTCCCCTACAACGCTCACCTGGCATGAAACGTTCACCTGGCATGACGTCATGCCGTAACTTCTCCACTAGTGAGAAGTGAGCAGTGTGAGCACGCACACATCGATGTGCCTGCTGTCACTGCAGTCCGGAAAAAACACGGACCGCCTGTGCCAGGGTACAAAACAGAGCCCGATAGAGACCCGTTTCGAGGCCCCCTTTATAAAACTGTCGGTGCTCAGCACCGGTGAGACCCGGCCCACTTAAAGCCCTGCCCACACTACTTCCCCGAGAAGCCTGTGACTGCTTGCTATCGCTACCACTGAGAGTTAAGTGCTGAAGGGGCTGTCATTGACCTAGTCTGCACAGCCATTCTAGGACGCGTACCTGAGACATAAGAGACAAACGGCCTCAATATCCAGGGGTGAGGCTCAGTAGCCCCTGCTTGCCCCCGTGACTCCCTTGTCTCTCCAAATGGGATCAGACACTTTAAAAAAAATATATATATATACTGCTCGCATGTGAAGGGCAAGAAAAAAAGGACTTCTTTCATAAATGGCTAAGTCACCGGCTCCATCCCTCAAACGCCAAAGGGAGTAACATTTTACAAAACATTTCCCTTCCTCAGCCTGAAAATGCAACAGGAATGGAATGTCAAAATCTAGGCCAGTTTGCATGACTGAAAAGAGATAGAAACAAACATCTGTATAACAAAAATGCTTAAGGGTAAAGATTAACAGCTTACTCCTTCTACCAAAGGCTCTAGGATCAGAGGTCTTCAAACTGTGGGCCGCGCCCCCCTGAGGGTCCGTGACTGCATTCCCAGGGGGGCGCAAATGCCTCAGCAAAGAATTGTAAATGAAGATCGGAAGTGTGGCCTTCTTTATTTGGCACATTTCCAGGCCGTTTTCATTTACATACTTGAAGTGTGAAGTATAGAAACCCCGTACTATGGGGGCTAGGGTCATTGAGTGTGGTGGCAGGGTCAAAGAGGTGGCTAAGAAGAACAAACTATTCTGTAAGGATTTTGTTATTTTATATGCAGTTACAAAGGCAAAAAAGTAACCCACACATAATGAAATAAAAAATAAATGCAAGTTAACATCCTGTTTTTCTGGGCAAATCACTTCATCTCCCAAACAAACGTGACCTTGTGTAATGTAATTTGTGCTCATGTAAAGAGCTGAAATATCTCGGGTCTAATTTTCACTATATAAAACTACCACAAAAAAAGTAATCTTATTGTGCCAAATGTGACATCTCAGTTGGTTAATGTGATCACTGTAGATGTCTGTGTTTGTGTGTGAGACCAGACAGGCACAGAATTGTATCATAGTTGGCGCAGTGTAGAATACTGACTTATGTATTTATAGTGCTATGAAGTCCCAGCCTGAAGGGGGCGTGGCCTGACGCCGATGTAGGAGGAAGCAGACCTCGGAGCTCCTCCGTGGCCCCCCCCTGTTGTAAGCTATCCTGATGTACTGGGGGGCCCCCTGATTGCGTATCTAACTGCGGAATACCTGGTGTCCCTGTGGGCGAATCGACGACGCTCTGGGAAGCTACAGAGCGGAGGAGGCTCTATTTTTCAGCGCTGATCGCGCTACTCCGGCGGCGATCCAAGATGGCGGCTGTGGTCGGACGGGAGATTTGCCGTGGACCGCACTGAACCGAGCCCTGCGATTCCTGCGGTCGGAAATCCTGCGTCCGGCACTGGGGGAGAGGACTGCGCTCGCCCGCACGAGGGAGCGGTGAGTGACGAAGAGGGCGAGGTCGGACCGGGCACCGCCTGCGGAGGCTAAGATGGCGGCCCCGGGATCTAACTGAGCTGGATGATGTGACTGCGGGTGACTGGCGCGAGTGCAGACAGTTCTAGCGCGCCGACCCCATTGTGGGATATTGGCACCTCCGGGGTGCTCCCAAGCCCTGCTGATCTAGTGCGGCTGATGTGCCAGGGTTGATGCCAGTGGCGGAGTGCGACAGTCAGGTCCGATTGATCTCCTGGGAGGCGTGAGTGGCATCCAGCGCGGAGTGTCAGAACTCCGGGAGGGAGACATTGGTGCTGCGGACGACAACTGCGGATTACCGGCACTGTGGGGACACTCGTGGCTGCTTGGGGCAGACCGGGTCCACGCAGCTCCTTGTGGAGGCGGAGGCCTTATCGGGAGGGCGGATTTTGCCAGGAGCACATTGAGCTGCTTGCAGGAGGGCCGCCCGTTTGCTCTTCCTTTTCAGTGGATGTGACTGGCTGCCTCTTCCTGATTGCGGTGCTGCTCGGGGAGGCCGGAGTACTGCGCGGGAGGGCGCTGCCTCGCTTTCCCTGGTCGCTGGAGCGGTGTTGGACCCTGGTGGGATCCTCCCCTATCGCGGCGGCTGGACGCCACTGGGCTGGTCCTTGGTTCTTGACTGGGTCCCGTCGCTACTACGGAGTCCTGACTGAGGGAGGGAACCATACCGGTATACCGTCGGTACTGGGGCTTGAGGAGCTACTGCCTTGGTGGGATACCGCTCGACCTCTCACGGCGCACTGGAATGGGGCGCATTTCTAAGAAGAAGGGCTTCGCGGTCCTCCAGGTGGAAGATGCGGGGCAGCACACTGATGACGAGGAGGAGGTGGCGGAACAAGCCGGCGCTGCTGCCCCGACGGGCCCTACGCTGACAGATATAATGCAAGCCATCACCTCCTCACGTGAGGCCCTTGAAACTAAAATTGACGCCATTGGGGTGGACCTCACTTTGCTCAAAGATGAGCACAGGAAGTTAAAGGAGCGGGTGAAGACGACAGAGGCAACGCTGGAGGGAGTACCGGATGCAGTAGCTACTTTGCAGCGCTCATTGCGACAGGTGGAGGATAAGGTCCGCACCCTAGAGATGAGAGCAGAAGATAGTGAAGGGCGCTCCCGCAGGAATAATCTCCGCATAGTGGGAGTTCCGGAGCGGGCAGAGGGGGACGATGCTGTTCGCTACTTGGAGGGCTGGCTCAAGGCTGAGGTTGCCCCGGAGGGGCTGTCTCCGTTCTTTGCTCTGGAAAGAGCCCACAGAGTCCCAGCCAGACCTCCCCAGCCGGGTGCACCTCCGCGCCCGATAGTGGCGAGACTTTTGCACTATCGTGACAGGGACCACCTATTACAGCGGGCCAGGGGAACCAGCACCTGCAGATCGAGAACTCTAAGGTAATGATCTTCCCGGATTATACCAGGGAGGTTCAGAAGCAGCGTGCCTCTTTCCTTGCCCTTAAAAGAAAATTGCGCCAACTTCACATCTCTTATGCCATGTTCTTCCCGGCGCGCCTACGGGTGGTGGACGTCACAGGGACGCTCTTCTTTACCACCCCGCAAGATGCATGGCGCTGGCTGGAGATGCGCCAAGCGGGAGCCAGACGGAGTCCCGTGGAGTGCGCTGCGGGGAGAGGATCCCCTGGCCCTGCGAGCCCGCAGAGGGCCGTTACATCGCCGCATCATCGCCTCGAGAGAGATAGAGCAGTGCAGGCGGTTGTAGAGATCAGTCGAGGAACAGTCAGTCCGCCCTCCGTGCCTGCTGACCGGGCATTAGGTGGATCTGAGACTTCCCCAACTGGGAGCGCGACTGGTGACTCTGATACTGAGCTGCCGGTGGTTACTCCGCAGACGGTGGACCTGTTCGGCTGACCTGAACATTGGCGACAGGGTGTGCTGGGTCTGTACCAAGGGTCAAGACTACCTGTTGGGGAAGCTGGGAAACGACTGCGGACGGGAGGGGGCACCATTAGATTGTTAAGGAGGGGACCCTCCATGTTGCTGCGGAATGGGGGGGCCGGGAGGGGCTTTGGGTCCCATGGGTCGGCACACGTCTCTCTATCTTTTTTGTATCTGATTGATGGTTTTCTTTGTTTGGATGGGAACTAGTTTCAGGGAACCTGTCTGGGGGAGGGGAGTTGGGGAGTTTGGGGGAAGGGAGGGGTGGGGTTGCAGGGACCAAGCATGCCGCTGGGGAAGATGTGGAGGATAGTGTACGTACACCCACACTATGGGAACCGCAGTAGGCTTTTTAAGTGTCTCTCCTGGAACATTAGGGGGATGCATACTATGACACGACGCCACAAGATCCATGCCTATCTAAGAAGAAGGGGGTGCAAATCGCGCTGCTGCAGGAGACACATTTAACTAAACAAGAGGGGGTGGCTTTGCAGCGGAGATGGCGGGGCCAGGTGTACTGCACCACATACTCTGCTTTCGCTCGGGGCGCGCTGGTTTGGGTGCGGTCAGGGGTCCCGTTGCAAAGTACTGGGCAGTTGATCGATCCAGAGGGTCGGTATGTTGTGGTAACAGGGCGCTTAGATGGGAAGGACATTGTGCTGGGGAGTATCTATGCCCCTAACTCCGATCAAGTCTCATTTTTTGCGCACCTATCAGGGAAATTGGCGCCCCTGCTCACAGGTTCTGTTCTATTGGGGGGTGACTTTAACTGCATCACCGACGTCTCCCTAGACAGCTCACACCCTCCTCTACCAGATGCCCCAGTACATAGATTGGCTGCGGCGCGGCGAGCTTGGCAGCAGCAATGGGGGCTGACTGATACGTGGAGGGCCCATCATCCCACAGACAGGGATTACTCCTACTTCTCATCCCTACATGATCTGCATGTTAGGTTAGACTCGATCCTCTGCTCTCCAGATGTACATGGGGGAATGGTGCATAGCGAATACCTAACTAGGACAACATCCAACCATAACCCGTTACTGGTGATGCTCCATTGGGTGCGCGACCGTCCTGCTATTCCCACATGGCGACTTAGGCCAGATACACTAGAAGATCCGGTGTTCCGGGATACTGTAGGGTCGGCCATAGAAAATTATTTTGAGGTTAATGCTAACTCAGCGTCTTCTTTGCTGGTTGAATGGGATGCTTTCAAGTCAGTGATTAGGGGGCGCTGCATGGGAGAAATAGTCGGAGTGCGTAAAGTACTGGAGCGGGACGTACTGGAGGCAGAACAGAAAGTGCGTGCTGAGGAGAGGGAACGCCCGGAACATCCGGATAGGCAAGCTGCATTGCTTGGGGCCCGGGAGGCACTGGCGGTCCAATTGGAAAGATTACGCTGTTTCGACTACAAGGCTTACACGGACAAGGCACACGCAGAGCGCGATAAGTCGGGGGCGCTGCTGGCCTGGCTCGCCAATCCTGCGCGGAGAGCGACAGCGATACTGGAACTGAGAGGCCAGAATGATGAGGTGTTTTATACCCAGCGAGCTATTAATGATCAGTTCTTACAATACTACACGGTGCTATACCAGAGTAGGCTGGATCCTGGTCTCCCTGGTGACGGGGGATTCCTGTTGGGAGCGGAGCTTCCTACCGTTGAGGTCGAGGAGGCAGGAACCCTGGGTAGAGACGTGGAGACGGGAGAAGTGCGCAGCGCTATAAAACACATGGCCAGGAACCAAACGCCGGGCACGGATGGGCTACCTGTGGAATTTTATGCGACCTATGCCGATACCTTGGTTCCCTGCCTGGTGGCAATGTACAATAGAGCGCTTCAAGAGGGTGTTCTCCCTGCCGCCACACGCGAAGCCATCATAGTCCCCCTTCTCAAACCAGGCAAACCTGCCTGGGACCGCTCCTCATATAGGCCCCTCGCAATGCTTAATTTAGACTATAAGATCTTAAGTCGGGTATTAGCTAGTCGTTTGCTGCCTCATATGACGACATTGGTTCACGGTGATCAGGCCGGATTCATACCATCGCGGAATACAGCGATGAACGTTCGCAGACTCATGCGAATCTTGGGGTCCGACTCCTATGATGTGGATCGGGCCTGCATTTTTGCGGTCGATATTGAAAAGGCCTTTGATAGTCTGGAGTGGCCTTACCTTTTCAATGTATTGCGAGCATTCGGCCTAGGGGAAAGCTTTGTCCGATGGACGGCGCTGTTGTACAGTGCTTCCACAGCTAGAGTCCGGACGGGGGCCTGATTTCTGCCGCCTGTGGAGTTGCCCGGGGGACGAGACAAGGGTGTCCGCTGTCCCCTCTATTATTTGCCCTGGCGATGGAGCCTATGGCTGCCCATGCTAGGACGGGAAGATATTACTCGGGTCTATTGGTGGGGGGACACCTCCAGTATATAGCGCTGTATGCAGATGATTTACTCAAGTTCTTGCGAGACTCCGGGGAGGCACTGCGGGGAGCGAGGGAATTGTTAGAGACCCTGGGGAGATTGGCGGGGCTGCGGGTGAATTGGGCCAAGTCGTGTTTGTTTCCCGTCATGGCGGAAAGAGTGGACCCGCAAAATGAGGGGGGGGTTTCCTGGGAACCTCGCTGCTTGTCATACCTGGGGACCCAGATTTATCACGATCCTACCGATCTCTTAGAGGGTAATGTGGGACGGGCGCTGCGCAGCACTAAAACCTGCTTCGACTTCTGGGGAACTCTTCCATTATCTGTGGCGGGTAGAGTGGCACTGGTGAAGATGGTCACTCTGCCCAGGTTCCTCTATTATTTTGGGACGCTCCCCATTTGGATCCCCGGTAGGTTTTTCACCCAGCTTAACTCCTTAATTACCGGTTTCTTGTGGGGGACTGGGAGACGGAGGGTCGCCCTGACCACTATGCAACGGCCCAGGGCAGAGGGGGGCCTTGCGTTGCCAGATTTTGAGGCCTATTACCACGCTGCGCAACTCCAATGGTTTACGAAATGGGTGGCGGGCCATATCCGACACCCGGAGGCTTTGGATGGGTCTGATCCGAGTTGGCGACTGTTGTCCTATGTTCTCCTGCGTGTACCAATAAGGGGCGGGCTGATGCCGCCGGATCTGCGAGTGGTGCGACAGTGCTGGACGCGCATGGCCAGGAGGGTGCGCGTTAAGATCCCGTACGCACCTGAGATCCCGCTGGGGATGTGCGAGGTGCTGCCCCATGGGGGCGACTGGAGTAAACTGCAGTCCTGGGGGGAGGCAGGAGTCCTCACACTGGGAGACCTTTACGAGGATGGCAATCTCCTCCCATTCAACGATTTCCGAGAGCGCCATGCCTTACCGCGAGGAGATTTTCTATTCCATGCGGCCCTGACAGCGGCAATAAGAAGGCATTGGCGGCGGGGCCTGGAGGAGCCCGGCACGTCTCTTGCCTGTCAATATGTGGTGCTAGCAGCGGGTACCCTTAAAGCGGTAACTTGTCTTTATCAGCGGATTACCCAGGACTTGCGTCAACCCTTAACGGCGCTGCGACTCAAATGGGAGGAGGATTTGGGGGAACCTATTGGGGAAAAACCTTGGGCGGCAGTTGTCGAGCGGGCGTGGAAGAGCTCCCGGAATGTGCGCTTCCAGTTGATCCAATTTTATATCTTACATAGGGCATACCTGACACCTGGCAAAATTAACGACTATTATGGGGCATCATCTACCTGTCCCCGTTGTAATGTTGAGGGGGCAAGGTTTCTACACATGTTTTGGGACTGCCCAGTACTGGGGGACTATTGGCGTGGGGTGACGGCTGCGCTGGCAACTGTGACTGAGAGGGACATAGATATGACGCCTCGGGCTTGCTTATTGCACTGGTTTCCGCACACTGCCAAGACCAAAATCACCAGTAAGTTCATTGATTTGGGGCTGGTCCTTGCAAAAAGGGAACTTACTGCGCACTGGAGGGGGAGGCAGGGGCCCGTCTTGGCGCGCTGGCGCACGGAACTAGTGAAGTGGGCGGAGAGTGAAGGGAACTGTAGGCTGGGCATGGCCAGGCGCACTGGGAACGAGAAGACCATGGAGATGGCTAGGGCGTGGGTGGCGCTCGTACACCTGCTTAAACACCCAACTATAGATGGCGAGACTCTACTAGATGAGATGGAGGGCACTCAGGCGGATGGTGTGACCGCCCCTTGATGGCAGGGAGGCATGGGACGAACGTTGGGGCTCCCGCAGGGCCTTTTCCTCGATGTGCCCGGGCTACCCTAGGTTAGGACCTACGAAGCAAGGATTCTGGTGGGCGGTGTAGGAGATCTGATTGATTCCCTGGGTATTTCAACGGTCAGCGGCATGCTTGGGGGGGTGGATGGGGGGGTCTTACTTGGGGGTTTTGGGACTGAGTGGGGCGGGAGGGCGTTGGGGGTTTCTTATGTGGCTCTACACTAGAGGAATACATCCTGCCTGGAGATGGGCCGAACTGCGTGCTGGGATAACTGTGGGAGGAGGGCCGGGACTTGCTTGAGTACTCTCGAAACCCTGTAGGACTTATTGGGGTGCAGTTAGTGCTGGAGGGGGTGCAAGCCTACCACCATTTATAATTGTAATGTACGTCCATATTTCAGTTATTATCCTATGTTGCTCATGGAATAATATGTATGGCATTTTCAGAAAACCAATAAAAACTTGTTTGAAATGAAGTCCCAGCCTGTGACAGAAAGCACTGTGAATATGTAAGTCATTATTAATTAGTAATGACAGGGAAGAAACACAAAAGAAACAAGATCCATGGGTAAAAACAAAGATATGGCTCAGAAGAAGGGGCACTATGTGAGGGCTCATTTTTTCATTTACAAATGAACAGAGACGACTTCCTCAGAGAGATGCCCCCTAGGAAGGGTGTGGTATATAGGGGCTTTTTATTTTTTTATTTTAAAAAGGGCCATCACAATCATTAGCGTAACAGGTACTGAGGCAAGGGTGTAAGTGACCACTGTCCCACAATTATGTCTTCCTTACTATGAAAAAGGTGCTGTGGTGGGCCCATGGTCCTCGCTAGCATTAGAGCCCGGGTCACCCTTGCTTTTTTTTTTTTTTTCACACTTGAGGGCAGAATGTATGATTGGTGCTGCAGGTAGAGTGGCACCAGGGCCCCATGGCATGAGGAGCCACGTAAACCCCAATCATTGCAGTTTTACCACCCTCCTTGGCTTGCATTAGGGTCCAATGCACACTTGTATGTCAGTGTTGCTATCAGCCTCGCAGCAATGGCTCAAGGGAGGGGAAAATGGAAGCAGAGTAGGCACCTTAGTTTAGCCTCAGAGAGATGGCAGGGAGGGGGTGTGGCAAAATGGGAGCCCTGTTTTTAACAAATGGCAGAGGAAATAGCCCGCTTTGCATGGCAGAAGCTATCATTAGTGAAGTAGGTGCAGCCTTCCAGGGTTCTGAGGGGCTCACTGCATCACAGTTATCACTTTCACTTGAAAAAGGGGTCAAGAGAACATATTGTCATATGTAACATTAGGGCACCCTTGCAGAAAAAAGAGGGATATCATGTGGGAGCTTCTGTTTTTTTCTTGAAAGGGACAGAGAGCCTGTTGCAAGGTTGGCATGATGGTTAAGCAAGGTGGGGAAGAGGTGAAAGCAGCAGAGGTGATAGCCTGCTACACAGGACCTCAGTTATCATTGGTGCAGCAGGTGCAGTTGGGTTGGGGCCCAGGAGTGTGAGGGGTTCACAACACCCCAATTATGGGGAGCAGTATTTTGGGGTCAATTAGTGGTTTTGTTCGATGTATTTGTTGTTTTATAAGTCCCACATTCAGTGTGGACCATAAACTACAGTACCACTGAAATGATCTCATAAGTCTTGCCCCCCATGCTCAGCCCGTCTCTACCGCTCCCCAAATCCTTCTCATGAAGTTTTGGAGGGGGGCCCGAATTCAAAACAACTTGCTTAGGGGGGCTCAAAGCAAAAAAGTTTGAAGACCTCTGCTCTAGATAAAGTACATGAATGATCATATCTGCCAACTTTTCCAGGTCCATGCGTGATATGCTGCTTCTCTAGCCCAAGTTTGTTTCCCCCCCCAATTCTGGGACTTGTAGTCCTGTTTTATAAAGGAATTAACAAGACTACAAGTCCCAGAATTACAAGAAAAATCATGGCCTTGTGCAGCACTTGGGGAATTTGGCAGGGCTGAATGGCTGGGTTCTTGCAAGGAAACACGTGCGACTCTTCTTCACACATTGTGTTAAAATCCTTATAACAGAATTTAAAAAAAAAGCAATATTGTTGAATCTGCTTAAGAAAGCTGTGCTTCATCCATTAATGTGTATGCTATTAGATTGAGACTGTTCTAACCAGTAACAAGCTCAACAGTAAATATTTCTATTTGCAGGAAAAACAAATCTTACATTTACACATCGTACTCCACAAAAAAGATCCCAAGTGAGCAGTGTTAGTGTTTTGCTCCCTCCAGTCAGTCTTTTCAAAGCACTAACCAAGTCATGGCAAATAAATTACCAGAGGAATTTCTTTTAAAAACTGAACAATCAGGACGACTTTGTGTAGCTTTTTCAAGTCCTGTCGGTCTACTAGGACACCCTTAGGTTCGGTATATCCTAGTGGAATTTTACCGTTTACTTAACACTTATTAATAACCACACACCTCTTTGCAGAGGTCTTACGGGCAGCCACCACTCACTTAACAGATTCATTTTAAAGGCAATGCACTTAAAAATACATAATTGAACGAGGTGCACATCCTGTGAAAAGGCAAATAAAGGTGAAAATATTCATAACTGCAACGCCGTGAGCTATCCTGTCTATTCCAACTGCCTGACTCTGCTCCATGTCTGTGTGTTTAGCAAGAGTTACGTTTTAAAACTATCTTGGACAGATATGGAGTGTTTGCTTATTGCATTTTGAAGAGTGCCACTTAGTTTGCAGATTTGTTGAAGTAATTGTTGTAAAATACAATTTACTTACCAGTCGTGCTTTTACTCCAAGGCAGCTCTACCATGAGCTCCAAATAGTTCCTTGTCAAAGCATATTCTGGCATTGATTGAGGCATTTTCTTTAATCTGGTAAAAATCAAGGAACAAACCGAGTTTAGATTTCTGGGTCTATAGCCCACAATAGCTTGTAAGCCAAAGTACACAAGTATACATTTCAGAAACCTCTCCTCAGGGCTCAAAATTCAAAACCGAAATGTGCTTTGAAAAAGCAGCCATCAACCAGAAACACCTCTACTACGCACCAACGTCCAAATCTCACTATATTCAACACCACAGTCACATTTTCACCGATAGCTAACTGCAGCATTCAAACGGATTCAGAGAACCAAAAGAAAAGGCTCTCTACAAAACTCCTCAATATATATATATATATATAAGTAAATAAAAACAGAGAAGTAAAGGCAAGAAGTAGGAAGCTTAAAAAGAGTTGAGCATCGCATCAAGTGGCAATAAGGCCACAAATTAGGTGAAAAAAAGTTTAACCTTATTCCAAGTCATGTTGAAAAGGCAATACCATATGGTCCAGTACTTATCGCATATCCCTGGATCTCCTTCACATTACGCATAAAAATGCGTGCAATAGCTATCAAGTTTATCGGACAAAGTAAATAGTGCATGCAATGTTTACAGTGCACAATGTTTTATTACATGTGGTTAATACAGCATGAGGTATTTGCCATAAGTGAGGGTTGTTGTCACATGTAGTAAATACATTGTGTGGTAAAAAAAATAACATGTAGACAGTCACAACAACTACAAGCCAACAGGCACACTTTAAATCACAGGCAATTGCCCCATAAAGATCCCACCAGCAAAAATATGGTAAATTACGCCAGACAAGAGAAAAATAAAAACACATTTAGTAAAGATCAGACACCAAACAAACAAGAGGACACAGACATCCCCATTCCCTCCTTTACGGATTCAAAGGGCCACTTAACAATCGTCTCACAACCCCAAAACGAAGACCTTCTGAATACAGTTCCTTCTCATATGACAGAAGCAAAGTACATAGGTCAATATATACAGGCCTCACTCGTTTGCACTGAAGACCACCACCATGGACGCATCAGTTATTCGCCATTTTATTCTGCTGTGAGATGTGTGAGATTCAACATGAGAAGAGGTCCAGGCTGCCCAGTGTCAAAGACAAACGCCAGTCCACAGATGCAGAAGACGACTCAGAATGTACAGGATAAAGCTGAACCTCTGAACTAGTCAGAGGTTCAAACAACATATTGGTTGAAACCATGAACAATTTTCTGGTTCCCATTGAGGATGCCTGGGAGCCAAAGCTCAACATTCGCATAAAGACTGTTATGCCACCACCCCACCTTCTTAAACTGTTTGCGGTAATGAAATTCTTTACTGCCGACTTCAAAAAGCCTACAGTGGACATGGTGCATGGATTGTCATAGCCCACCTGTTCGAAGAACCTCACACAAGTCATGGATGCCCTGCTGAATGTTTCTAACTTGCAAATTGCTTTCCCCAAAGACTCACAGGGACGGACATCAAATTAAAGTTCTACGCAATTCCCAAATTCGCTATGGGCTACTCAGTGAACCTATCTGACACTGGTAGCTCCCAAGGCCAGGTAACATGTCTTCCACAAACGTAACATACAGCACACCAAACATTCTGACAGTGTGGGTTACAATTCTATGCTCCACACTTTGTGGTATGTGAAATGCAGCTGTTCTTTGGGATCATGAAGTTGCGTATAGATCTAGGGAATCTGGCACAACAAAGATGACCAGGGTACTAAGGGAGTACAGGACATCATCCCCTAATTAGTAACTTCAAAGTGACTTGTAAATCATCTGTTATATTATGGGCAATGATATGAGCAATTGCAACCACATCCCATGCTCTCATGCACACAGCGTCACACCCATATTTTATGTGTGGTAACCCAAGGCATTCTGGGTCTTTTAACCGTGCCGTCCTCTTATTGATCACTTGAGATGCAGACACCTGACTGCAAATGAAATTTAGGCACGAAAGCAGGACTAATACCAACGTCTGTGATGAAATAGAAATGTGCTCACCCTAGTCACGAAATATGTGATGCACCTAAATACCATGTTTGTCGCCTATCATAATAGTCATAAGAATCTTGTAAAAGTCATCGGACATACTTGAGCATAGACATGTTTACCAAAGCTCTCATACACACATCTGATCATCCTCTGTAGGCGAACCAGATTACCACCTGACGCAGTGACATATGACCCCCCCTCTAAGAAAACTAGGGACTGTGCAGGAGCAAGGATACAAAAGAAACACGTGTGGAGATAAAATACCACTGAGGATGTTTTTTGATTGTTGAATGAGTGTGTCCCATAACTGCACCATACAGTTGGAGCGATGGCCTAGAAGTCAGATAAGGTGGACATCCTTATTGCAAAATTCAAGTGCTGACTTGGGATGTTTGTGATCTAGTGGAGGGCAGAAAGAGGCTGTGCAGCCTGCCCCCATGTCGGCAGCAAAGATGCTCTCCTAGTCTCAATGGTAGCTATCCACTGGCTCAAGTCCTCCGTCACCAGAATCCGGTTAAAGGCCAAATGTATGTTCCGGGGGAAAGGTTGGCTCCAGTTGTCAATCTCGTCTAACAAGTCTATGAACTCCACACTCTAGTCACGGACACCGACAATGTAAAAAAGGCATGACGTACTCTGCTGTAATAAAGGACAACACCTCATCACTACTAAAGGAGTGGGTGCAAAAGGTAATGTTGCTGGATCTGCATCCTTTAGGGTGCGGAAGAAATAAAGTGCTCATGCGCTTACCTGAAGTCTGGTCGTGTTTATTAAACAACAAACGTGATGTCGCAATGGAGAGCAGCTAGAGTTTCCGTTCATTTGCTATGAGAATCTAATGCTAACCTGCTCTCCCCTAGATGGGATTTTTATAGGGGGACACGGACACACAGACACACAGACACCCCCCCACCCCCTTCCGCTCACCCCGTCAACTCAAAACAATTGACGGAAACTCTGATAATACTGCATGTGCACAGCTTTCTAGAGTGAAGGGTGCAGAAGACCTTGAATAAAGATACAACAAAGTATCTCCTAACTTCTGAACTTGCTTAGTGAAGAATCCTTGCTTAGTGATGTGATGATCTAAATAATCTTTAATCGGTTAATAAAAACCATAAAAGATGCATAAAATCCGAAAAATATACATAAAAATGTAGGAAATGCATCAGTAGCAGCCAAGGAGCATACATACCATCTGAAAACAAAAATCATACTTACAATTCTTATAGCACCAGGTTATTTAAAATGCAATTTATATAAGCACATAATGTACAATAAGAACAATAACATGACTAAAATACTTCATAAAATAACCATAACTGGAGAATAAATAAAAACATAAGTCAGTCACCCCCTGCTTTTTCTAATCCTGACCGCTCCAATTAAAAACCTTGCTACATTAAGAGAGACATTCGTTAGATAAAAAATGTAAAAAAAATAAATAAAAGCTGGTCTAGCCTGCATAAACTGTTGCCCTTTCAAAAGTGGAATAAGAAATTGTCTACTGGGATCATGGTAGAGGTCACAAAACAGAACAAAATGAAAAGTATCCTGAACTGAAAAATTGTCACAGCAACATCAACAGAATTCCAACCTATAGGGTCAGCTAAAAGAAAATGCAGTTGATTCAACCTAAAACGGGTCAGCAGGAAACGATGTTGCACGTCAGTGACGAAAGTAAGGTAAGGTTCAATGCACCCGAATGTAAAGATAATAACGTGCATGGACTGAGGGCATAGCTAATTCCCCCCTTTCTCTATCAGCCTGAGCTCTAGCATAGAACTGTTTTTTGCCTAGAGCAGATCTCTCCTTTACTCATATTTTCTGGATGGTCATACAGCTCAGGACGCCCCAGCTCCCTACAAGTAGTTCTAATGCACTTCAGCCAAGGGATAAGTTTGGAATTATCCAAACTCTTACAGTCCCTTAGAGATATCTAAATGAGAGTGAGGGTAAGTACGTCACAAATGAAGCGCCTGCATGGCAGATATCTAAAATGGACAATGAGAGGGCAACAGCTAAGCAAAATGGCTACCCATTACAGTAAATGCAAGACAAACGTGCAATACTTTAATCATATCTATTGACATCAGTTTAAACTTCATGGTTAATTTCTTCATCATGGCACTTTTCATTGACGAATTAAAATAACTGTATTAGAACTGCCTTCAGGAATAGTGAGACTGGGCATTAATTGCAGATGAGCCGAATAGCACACATATAAACTCATAGTACAACATAAACGAGAAGAAGATGAAAATAAATACTATTTCAATAACCTTTATACCCCATGACCTATTTGTTCATGAGCACCAAGGAAGGTACTGGCTGAGTACGAACAATAATCTGCATCCACGATGGCACACACTACAACACTGGCAGCAAAGACAAAATCCAGAGTCGTAGAGTTTTGTAGGGTAACAACTCTTTGAACTTCTTGCTGATCAGCACTCGCTACGGCTAATTTTCTAGCAACAGTTGACTTGACGTATAGTGATTCCCATCTGATAAAGAGGGAATAGGATGTCGAAAATTCTACCAGACTCAGATAGTTTTCTAACATATATACCTTGGTGGCGTGTTTCGGCAAGGGTAGGACATACATCTGGTACTATAGAGGCTGGGTAAGAAGATACAGACCAGTCTCTGGGCAACCAGGTCTACATTTGGTTGCCACACACAGCATCTACCAGGTTGTTCCTCTAAGTTACTTCAAGCATTTAATACAAATGAGGGGAGTTGAAAATGAACTAATACTGATGCATTCATATTTAGCAAAATGTGAACACAGGAAAGTCTCTCACTCCAACCCACATAGTTGCTTCCATTACAGTGTTCCGAATACAGTCCGTGGACAGAGCAAGCAAGACAAATAGTCTCATGGATGATACTCTGGCTGGGATAACAAATTCAGCAGTAGTTAACAGAGGAAAGTCAGAAACACTGCTGCACTCTTCCGGAAAAGAACTCATGAATGTGTAGTGAGACGCAGAGTAACGCTTTGTCAAACAGCACAGTGATCAAAGGCACACTCCTGTGAGCACCAGTGAGTAGCTAGGTACAAACCCAACAAGAAGAAAGTTTTAATTCTTGGAAGTACTGCTCCACCAAGCACAGGAAGGCATTCTCCCAATAAATAAGATTGTTGGATTTGCAGATGGGCAACAGACCCAGAATCATTCCTTTCATGGCACGCACCCCATTTGCTTTCACTGGGTGGTTAGAAGGGAGTAACATGGATGGCCCATGATCATGTCCCATGGATTGAATTTAGTGTCCTAGAGGGTATAAGCTTGGATAGATCAGTGGTAAAAGTCTGTCCGGCCATTCAAGGTAGATTTTGGAACATAACTTGGCCAATTTATTTTTGAGTGTTCCACTGTATCGCTGAACCTTGCCTGAGGACGAGGGTGACTGTCACAATGAAAATGTTATGTTATCCCAGATGCCTTATATATTTCCAGCACTACAGCAGAAATAAAATGAGTTCCAAAATCACCCGACAACTGCAACGGCACCCCAAACCTGGGATTGAAATTCCTAAGCAATTATTTTTTCCACAGGAATCTCGTTAGCATGCACACAAAGGTATGCTTCCATACACTCAATCACAAGAACATATGAATAGGAAGAGTGGGCCCGCTTGACATAGCTGGGTTTCTTTTTGTGAATGAAATACTTATTGTGGAGGACGAATCCAGTATATCCTCTCACTCCCCCTTCTTTTTGATATGTGACACAAACAAGCAAGGTTTGGTAGCAGAAATTTCAGGGCTACAATTCTCATGGTGCTGTCCCTCCACATTCGATCAGGCTACCCTTTTACAATTCTGTTTGGTTCAGTTTTGTGAATGTCAGATGCCTCTTCCTACAATATGAACAAATCCTTGAGCATAAGTACAGGAAAAGCATCCGTTTGCACAATATACATTGTAATTTCAGAGTTGATAGACAAGGCACTCTTTTGGCATTTTCATCTGCAGAACCATTTCCTTGAGCCACTTCATCTTAGCTAGATTGGTAAACAGTACATTTGACAATAGCAACAAGACATTGCAATACACGTTTAGCAAATTCTTTACATAAGCACTGTTCTTTATGAATGTTCTGGAAAATGTAAGGAAACCCAGTTGCATCCACAAGAGCCCAAAGTCATGGGCGACACCAAATGTATAATTGGAATCCATAAATACAGTAACAATCTTTATCTGTTGCTAATGTACTAGCATGTGTGAGAGTAATCCGTTTGGCTACCTGAACAGAACATTCTTGAGGCAAATGAATGGTTTCTACAACTTCAAAACACAGGAATGTAACTCGTATCCTGCAACAAAGTTCCCAGCACCATTTCTAAGGCATGATCCATCTGCATAGTAAACTAGTTCAATATTTGGTATTGGGGGAACATACAAATCAATCCTGAGCTTAGTTAAATGTTCGGTAATGAGTAGGCAATCATAGGATTTACTATCTTGTGCAGGAGGCATCAAAGAGGTTAGATTCCAGACAAGACGATGTACTAAGGAAACATGGGAGGTGAGAAGTAATAACATTTCTTACTGGGACAATCTCACAGTGGAAAAATGTTGCGTTTTCGTAGTGATCAATAGGGTAGCTATGAAATGAGGATGTGCTACTGCAAGAGTGAAGTCCGGGACAATATGCTCAGATGCTTCCACTAGGCTGGCTGTTGCAGCAACTGACAGCAAGCAAGGCAGAAGACCAGTGACCACAGGATGAAAGAACAATATATGATCGGTTTCATTTGGTCCCAATATCTTGCACCAATTACACTAGAGTGCACTCGTTTCATTCATGACAATACAACGTAAAGGGCTTGGAGCAGTCAGGCAAACACAGGTCAGGGGGATGATGACAATGTCTGCTTTCACTTTCACAAATGCCTGCTCTGCCTTCTTAGTCCACTGCGATGGTTTCTGGGTTTCCCTGTTTACATAATCCTGGAAGGTTTTAACGAAGGAAACAAACCCTAGCATCAGACAGTGCATACCTAGGAGACTGTAATAGGGCCTTAAAGCTTACTGATGGCTTCAGCCCAGTCAGCTGAAAGATATAGCTCCCCAGTGGAGACATCGTGACCTCTCTCTAGAAGCCTTATGCCCTTTCTTAACCAATTTATTAAGCAGATATAATGAATCAACGGTGCATTGGTCTGGAGTGGCAGAAGAAAGTAACACATTGTCTACATACTGAACTAGAGTAGAACCTCAAGAAAAGACTAGGGTAAAAAGATGAATGGACAGTAAAACCATGTGTTATTCACAGGGCAGTTGCTGCCTCTTGTGTTGTCCTCCTAGTTTGGATGTTGATTCTGACTTATCTGGGTAAATCCAGGAAGATCAGATCACATTTGAAGCCAAATTGGGGTAACTGCACTTTCAATGTACTCTGAAATCACAATTAAACAATAAGTATTCTAGAAGGGCATCTTCTCTTTCTTTTCCTTTGGTTCTGCCCCTCAACCCCCCTCCATGTCTACCCTGATCAAACGTTTTGTTCACCACCCACCTTCCTCACTCTTTTACATTCTGTTGAAATGACTGCATTTGCAAAGCCATCAATTTACATTCATTTGATCCCTTTTTCCTTTCTTGCACTGCTACACAGTTTTTGGCAACAGTGACCAACTCAGGCAAATATTTAGTTAAGAAATCAATACAAATAGAATGCATTTGTTTCTGAACCTTAAGAAACAACATCTGCACAAAGGCAGCATCCACAGCTTCCTGAGTTTGTTCCATTGGCAGGTAAGGCAGAGAACCTTCCAAAAACATCCTTTAGTTGATCTAGAATCCTCTTAGTTTTGTTTACAATTTGTAATCTTTGTTTAACCTTTCTTGACTGGACACACTTCTTTTAGGAATTCAACAGGCAAGGGCAATGGTCGTTTGGACCTCCTCTAGGATGAGATCCTCATCCAATTCTTGGGCCGCGACATCCTCCTGCCGTGGAATCGGTAGGGCAGTCAAAAAGTCAGCAATGCACTCCGGATCCAGCAGTACACTACTCCGTGACAGGCCACTCAGAGAATAATCAGGCAGGGGCATTAGACCACGCCTGAGCGCTCGCCTGAGTGCTCCCCGCAGCGTACCGGAGAGCCATCGCTTGCTGCCCTTTTGGAGGCCATTCAGGGGTCAATAGTGGCCCTGGAAGGACAAGTTGTACAGCGTAATGGTGTTACCCTGCAATTGCCTCTGGGGTCTGCCCTTCCCCATGGTGAATGTGAGACCGTGCAATATACGGGCTCCAGATACACCCCAAAGTTCAAGTAAAAAACTCCCCTCAATGATCCCCAGTGCTTGTAGCAGTCACTGCGAGGTAGAATGAGACACTGGCAGCGCCCCCAGACCAAGTTTCCATGGATAAAACAAAGATGCCACTTGGAATGATGTCCTCCTGGGGGTCGCAGGGGAAGGAGTCGAGACCATGATTACAGATAGAGTCAGACTCACCCACAAGGCAGGAAGCACACAAGTTCCAAAAGGGGGTCCAGTAGAGAGAGGCCTCCCCCCCGGCTCCACCTCCCCCACAGGGGCAGAAAAGCATCCGGGGCACGGGTGAAAGGAACACGGGCTTCACCAAAGTGAGGTATCACTCATATAAGAACCTCCAGGGCACCCCCGCATCCAGTACTCCAGAGAAGTAGTCATACCCTATCAGAGGGCCGTGCTCTGTCCGGACACAGTCCAACACGTGTGCTCGCATGAGGCACAGGGCTCTGCCAGATATACGGCTGGGGGCCTCTTAGGCCACCAGTAGAACGGGGTGCAGGACACACGAGTTCCTCCTGTTGCACCATATGGGACTCCAGCAACCGGCCTGTGCAGCACCTCACACACAATCTATGCATCTCTCCAGTGCCCACGTAGTTCCCTAGGGCTGACTCCCCATCGCGGTCAATGAAGGGGGCTCCGAGCCCAACAATACCTCAGGTCCAAACCCTGCACGCAGGGCCCAATGCCGCCGCCAGTAGATGTCACCAGGCAGCAAGTGCGGAGCGCTCCCAGTCACCTCTCAAACGCTGAGCCTCCTCAAAACAGCGTCCAGTGCACCAAAGGGAGCAGAGGCCCTCGCAGGCTGAAGAGTGCAGGATGCAAGCAGGCAATCCCTGCCCCACCTTCCACAGGGCCCAGGCCTCACTGCCCGGCTCCAACACAGGTCCCAGGAGCCTGGGCAGGGCTTCCGGCAGACAATGCGTGCCCTCAATGGGCCCCCGCAGGGCCAGCTCTATAGTGCTGCACACAAGCAGATAAATACTCCTCTCCGTCAACACTGCTGGAGCCACTGGATCACTGGGGCTTCTCAAAGATGGGTGGGGCTCCCTGCAGGGCCAGCAACGAGGTTGCAGAAAAAAATGCGGCCAGGCCAGGATCCCGCAGGCAGCGGCTCACTTGGGAGTGCGCGTCGTTCTCCCCCAGGGGTCGATAGCACCACTGGATCACCCAGGCTTCACTCAGGAGTGAGAGGAGTTATGCCCCGAAGGAGGCAGGATAGCAGCAAAACACCACAGGATGCCGCAGGATTAAGCGATGGGAAGACGGCACGCCCTAGAAAAGCGTCCTGTCGGACATCTTGGCTGGCCACGCCTCCCGATCATATTTACATATTTAATTTACTCATAAGTCCCTATTAAAGTGGTACTACATGTGCAGAGGACCTGCATATTAGATGCAACTGGTGGGCCTGCATTACTGATTGTGCCACTCACTTAAATAGCCCTTTAAAACGCCTCAGGCCTGCCACTGCAGCCTGTGTAGTCAGTTTTATACTGCCATTTCGACCTGGCAAAATAAATATTTTGCTGTAAGCTAGTTCACCAAAAGCTGAACTAGACCCAGGAATCACAACTGTGTGCACTAGGGCTTCCATATCAAACAATCCTTAGGGCATACAATTGCATGTTCTAGGTCCAGTTCACCATTTGGTGAACTAGCTTACAGCATTTTATCACACGAGTACAGGCAGGACATGCTCCAGAACTGCACACTACAATAGTTTGAACTGTTTATCATTGGGATTCTTTTGTGAAATCACGATTACTTGAATGCATTATAACAATCATTCTAAAATAAACATTTTGCCAGGCCCAAACCTTCCTTTTTAATACATATAAGTCATCCCTTAGGTAGGCCCTAAACAGCCCAAAGGAAGGGATGCAATGTATTTAAAAAGTAGGACATGCACTTTTAAGTTTTACATGTCCAGATAGTGAAAAACTCTTAAATTCGTTTTTCACTATTGCAAGACCTTCCTCTCCCATGGGATAACATTGGAGTCACCTTATTATATTCAATATGTAACTTCCAAATTGGGAACACTGGAACAGTTCGATTTTGCGGTCTTTGGAATTTTAATGAAAAATCCTCTTTTATGGTGAAGTCAGACTTTTATTACAATTTTGAAAATGCCACTTTTAGAAAGTTGGGATTTTTCTACCCTAGCCATTTAGTGCTTGCGGGACACACAATATAGAGCTTAGGAATGCCTGGATGGGCCATCACTGGCAGGATGGGAGGGCGGAGTTAGGCACAGCCCCACTTGCACTTGAATAGACAGTGTCCTGCCTTAACCGAAAGGATTGCATACCACCTGTAGTTAGTCTGGAGCCAGGGCAAGGTAAGTAGGAGAACTGTGCACTTCAGAGGGAAACCTCTTCAAAGGAGACATCAGGTATAAAAATTGTACCTCAGACACCAACTCTTCAGCACACTTCTTGACCTATGGAAGACTCCGCCAGGAAGAAGGGCTGCTGTGCTGCTGTAAGGACTGCCACTCTGCTGGACTCCTGCCCTGAAAGACTGCTGGCTGCTGCCCTCTTGCCTTGGTGAGAAGGACTGGACCCGCAACCTGAATCGAGGACCAATTGAGTTACTCCAAGGGCTAGTCTCTTGTAACCAGCACCTGATTTGATTTGATAATTTATAAAGCGCAAACAAATGCCCAAAGGCGTAAAGGCGCACCTGGACTCTGCAACTGTGAGTATTACCCTGCCACGTGGTGCCACACCAGTCCTGGACCCTTGGAAGTAGACTAGAAGGTGCTCTGCCAGCCCACCTGTGGATCCAGCAGATCCGACGCATCACCTACGCTGCGTGGCATAACTACGAGCAGAACCGACACACAGCCTCTGCTGCAAGGATTCTTCCAGCGCAAGAACTCTGCATCAACCCTGCAGTCTGCATTGGAACCGCTGCTGCGTGATGCATCTCTGAGGCAGGCCCTCACATCGCAGACCTCTTATCGACAGCAGTTTTGATGAAGACAAAGAACTTTCCATCGCAAACCCCACAGTCTCTTCAGAACCAGCCAGTGCGCGATACATCCTCAACGCAGAGCTCCGCATCGCAAGCTTCCCTCATTGACAGCCTCATCGACGACAATGCAGGACCTCATAATCACAGCCTCGCAGCTCCCCGAAACAGATGCATCGGCTCAGCTGCACAACGCATCCTAGAAGCAGAACTCAAAGCTCTGCAACCAGGATTTAAGTACTCTTGTTCAGCTGGCGTAACTTGGTCCCTGTAGCCAGCTCGCACTAAATCGCAGTCGGCCCAAACTTGTGACTTTGTCCCGGTCCGGTGCAACCAGATATCCACAGTTGGTGCTTATTAGTGCTATTTTCACTTAAATCTTTAAAATTGCATATATCCCGTCCTACGGATTGGATTTTTGTTGTTTTGGTCTTGTTTTATTTATTAGCATTTACAACATTTACTCTATTTTTCTAATCTGGTATGGGATTCTTTTGTGTTTTTTTACATTTTGTTACTGTTTGAAGTGTTGCACAGATACTTTACACATTGCCTCCAAGTTAAGCCTGACTGCTCTGTACCAAGCTACCCGAGAGTTGAGCACAGGTTAATTTAGGTTTTGCTTGTGACTTCACCCTGACAAGGATTGTGGTTCCTGCTTGAGTAGGGTTCCAGCCCCCTCAACCACTAACCCGATTTCTTACAATTGTCTTCTTGTGCTGGCGGAATACCCAACACTGTCCCATTTCCAGGTCCATCAGCAGGTGCACCCCAGATCACCAGCCGGAATGAGCAATGGTATGAAAAGCTGCTAAAGGATCTACAAAAATCAGCAGAGCTGCATCTTGTTTCTCCCTTCAAGAAAAAATAAAGTTGTGAAGAATATTTTAATGGCATCTGTACATGTTCTGCAGGGGTGTCTGAAGTTGGCTTAATACTGGCTTAAATTTGTGCTAGTTTGGGCACTATCCTTGGCAGAGCGTGGGAAGAGGTGCAATGAACCATCACTGAAATTGGGTTTTGGAAGGCAACAACTTTTGCATAAAGAACAAACAAAAAAAAATAGGAACCATGCTATTTTCTTGGTCAACTGAGCTGGTGTGGACCCAAGGCATACAGACACAATAATGTGGAGCTGGGTAGGTAAAAAATTTGTAATGCAATACACTTTCTAACTAAAAGTACATCATATCCCTTGAAATGGGTTACTATTTTCCATTAAAACCAACCTTTTAATCTCCTTAATGCAGACTTTAAGAGCAGGCTCGGGAATACTGGAAGATTTAATTTTCTTTTCAAGCATCGCCATGTCATCGACATCATCATCTTCCTCATCCTCTTCAGCATCAATCGAAAACTGTTTCCCTGGAATCTGATTCAGCCGCCGGAAGGGGCGAATAGCTATGATCTAGGAAACAGAAACAAATACAATCAGTTTGGATATTAAAGTACATAGCAAGCAGCACATGCTTTGCACAATGCACAAGCTTTTCCCAAAACACAAATATTAAAGAATGGGCGCCTTTTCATTCGTATATCCTTGAATATGAATTCAATCCTCCAACAACAACACTGAAATTAGCTGCTAATTCTTGAGCACTTTAATTTCCTGGAGATTAAGATTTTGTTTTATGAATAACTTTATATATTAGGTGATTGTTAATTTATGGGAAAATTCCCAAATAAATTTAAACAAGTTACAAAATGGTGCATACAGCAGTATACAATATGTTATAGGAGGAAATTGATTGTTTCACTTTGGTGGCTGAATCCTACGCTGCTGTCTCAGAAACCCATCCACATACTATCTCATTTATCTAAACCATTTATTGTTAGTTCGGTTTTCTTTTTCTATGTTCTTAAATGGTCGAGGACTGGCAACAATATTTATTGACATTACCTTTAATGTAACTTTTGCTCCCACTGGCAAAATCCCCTCTTTATGACTCAAACCAGTTTCTCTGTTCATTTTGCTTATTCATGCGGGAGAGGGAAACAGTGAGACAAAGTACAGCTGAAGACTTCATAGTTTTTCCACTTGTTTCGGTATCGCTTGAGGACTCTTCCCCATCAAACCCCCCCCCTCCAAAGTAATCTTCACATACAGACTCCTCTTCATCAGAAGTCTGCAACACTGGGTGAAAACTATTTGTTAGTCCTCCCAAGTCTGCTCTCTAATTCGGTGTTCTGTTTTGCTAGAGCAATGCATACACCGTTCTCGTTAGTAGGGGTGGGCGATAAATTTTACCCCGCTGGCAGAGTTCCAGCAAAACTCCTCCAACCGCAGAGTGGCAGAGTCTTTTTCACGCACGAACAAGAATTGGTATCCCCTACCACGATTTTCAGGCTCTAGGATTGCACCCGGCGAGATTTTCTCAATGTGGGCAGCCGCTTGCGGTGAGAAAGCTGCTGCTTGAGTAGAAAATCTACACAACCTGGCACAAAGAAGGAGTGCCCTCAGGAGCGCCGCATGGTGCCGTTCACGCTGATTTTGCAGCACGGAACAAGCTGCTGACGCTAAAAATCTGCGTGATGTGCCGATTCCGTCCACTTGCGGAACTCTGCGGATCTCGCTGAGTTTTTATGTAACTTCACAGAATTCCATGAGTTCCGCAGGCCTGACACCATCAGAATGGAATTTATTTTCTCTGCTGTACGACATCTACTTTTGACATAATTGTATAATTGTTGTAATTACAAATTCAACATTGCCCAAAGTTACTGAACAATCAGGCTCAAAAAAGAGTCAAAGAAAGATAGACAGAATTGATAAATAGAAATGGGCACTCCATTTTGCAAATGTTGTCAGAAAAAAAAAATATGGCGACTATCCACAAAACCCCGAGACAAACACAATCACAGCTGGTGTGCTCTTCAATCATTGTCCAACTTCTCAGAAGCTTCAACAGTTGTCTGCAAAGTATCTAGTATGCAACTCTCAAGTGACAAGGAAAAAAACAAATATAAATTTGCATGAAAGAACCACCAACTCAAGATGCAATTCTAAAATCTTAAAATAGTTATCGGACAGTTTTTAGGGTTATGCCCCAACTAGACTGCCTGGCTCTCAGAACGCAGCTTGCCTCAGCCACCAGATGCACGAATGCAACACTTAAACGCTGTTCCTTGGACAGTGGGTTCAAACGAAGACTTACCACAAAACCTGGGGCACACATGTTTGCAAGACGGCAAACATCGGAGAGGGATACACTTTGCTGCTTGTGTCGAGACCCATGTACCACACACAGATCTCTCAACGCACCTCAGCCACGACATACACTACTTCAATCAGATGTTGAAAGCAAGTGACATATGTTGTCCCCCCTGGGTTGCATGGGAGTTGGACTGGAGGAGGGAGCCATAAATGTCCTTGAACTGGCTATTTGTGCATGAAATGATTTGCCGATGAGTGGATGAAAATTACAGGATTGCTGGATCGGCTTGCCTCAATCTAGAACTGGAACCACTCACAAAATGTTGACATAAGGCGCACTGCAACATTTAAGCACTGGTAAGAACAGTGAATTCACGTAACGGAACCTCTCTACCAGGCGCTAGGTGTACGTAGATGGAAGTGTGTGGAAATGTATGCATGTCTAAAGTTCGCGTTCACCAAAAAAATACATAGGAAACTTAAACATGTATACCAACAGCAACGTTTTATTACAGCATAAGGCTAGGTCATTGAAACAAACAAATCATTAAGTGTAAAGAATGTGAACACAGTTCCTCGACAAAAAAATTTCCTCTGGAACATAGAAAGTGCTCAGTGTCAAGGGAGAACACTCAGTGTCAATACTACAAAGAAGGAATTGCTCAATATGTGCTCAGTAAAAAGGATAAAGAATGGCGACAGACTCCTTAACAAGTAGCAGAGTATCTTGGCGAGACTCCATAATTATTCTCTTTTCACATATACCCTGCATTTATTTATTTCGTTGTCTTTGTGGCTGCAATAGTCAAGAGCATTTCAACCCAAAAGGTGATTATCAGGCCTTCGTCTGGACAAGCAAAATTAGGTTTGAGCGCAGAGGATATCTTCAAATAAAAAGAAGAGTCCAAGATATTTAATAACGTGGAGGAGAATGCAATTCTGGCACAGAGTGCACCCCCAAAGCGAAGTAAATAGAATGGCATCAACTGCATTAAATTTGTGAAATTATGTGTACACACATCAGGGGGAATCAGTCAGCCGTTGACCCAACAAAGAATCACCTCAAGCTCACTAAAGTCTTATGCAGCGATATACTTCTTACGTGCATGGTTGTCGTATATAAATGTATGCATCGGTTCCACTTGTGGTCTATGGGGCTTCTACCATTATTTCTTTTTCATGGGAAACTAAAACAAGCAGTGGGTAATGCAAAAAGAAAAAAACATTGGTAAAAAGATTATGAACTAGCCGAGTAAAATTAAATAGTATTCTACTCTCTCCTCAAATGTGTGTGGATGGACACAGACAGAATGAAGAGGTTAAGGCAACTCATTCCAGAGTTGTCTCCCAGGAATGCGAAATGCTCAGTCGCTGCAGTGTCAGTCTGAAGATCAAAAAGTTGGAGCAAGACAGACACGCTGGACCAAAGTCAAAGGTCTAACCAGGATTGTGCAAGTAGTAGATATGAGGAAAACAAAAGCAGCTTACTTTCACACGGAGCCTAATAAATCACGTAGAGCATGTTGAAATAGATTCTCTGTGAACGTGTCGAGACATTACAAGGTATCATATTGCACAGCACGGAAGTCAACTAGTAATCGCTACTGGTCTCAGCTGTTGTCTCCAACTTGCCCTTTCCTCTTACTAACCCGGGCACTGTTTTCAAAGATCATGAGGGCGGGGACTTCCTTTCTATACCTCACACCGCTTGTCCATAATCCACCCAGAAGCAAGAAGCAGGCAGTTAAAGTGAAAAGAGCAGGTCCAGGGGTCAGTCCTGTGATGTCAAGGGTAGTAAAAAGGGTGTGTGATTACTTATGCTACCACTCCTAACTCAGTGAAACAAAGCGTTTGCTTCCTCTTTAAGGGCATCAATCAAAACACATCTGAATTGTTCCCCTTTTGCTCATTAAAAACCGCTTCATACATATGCAACTTTGTGAAGAGAACGTCCAGAATAAAAAAAAAAATGAAAACTTTCTACTGATTACAAACAGCTGATAGATTCTTCATGCAGTCTGTGTAACATACTAATTACAGCAAGATCAGTACAGCGGCCCCTCTATTTCCAAGGTAAGGTTTTCGAATTTCTGGGGCCATAATCTAGAAGATACAAAATATTTTCCCGGGAACATTTACATTTGAAAATGAATGCGGCGGTTTTCAGCCATTTCTCGTTTATATTTCACATTATGGTTCTATAGTTACCGAGTAGTATTGCCTCTATTATATAATCACTTCAGGATCCCACTTTCTTCTTTCTTTTAAATCTCAGCTTTTCACTTTTTCCTCCATTTAGAGAAAGATACAAGCAACTACTGTGACAAGGGCCTGGACCTTCAGGGTGACAACTAAAGTAGTAGAATGACAGTTTCGGGTGTGAATCAATGTGACGTGAATGCTAATCATACCGTTTTGTCATCATCCTTGTTTGATTTTCTGGTTTTTTGAAGCAGCTTCAGGCCTTCAATTTGCCTCACAAGAAGTGGGATCGTCGTCTTGAAACGCTCTTCAAGACCAACAGCATCTAAAACCTTAGAGCAGAAAATAGCTGATAAACAATATTTCTCAGTTCTACCAATATACATTGACAGTGAACACCTACTAAACATCTAACATTTGGAAAAAATGAGGAATAACATACAATTATAGATTCACACCCTAAAGACCTTCCCAGAAAAATCTATAAATTAAATAGATTTAATGACAACTATTTCTCCTAATAATATGCAAAATGTCAAGACACATGTGTATGTGTTCAATGGCCGCCAGTTTCCACTAAGAGCCATACAGTGACAAGGAGATGAGAAGATTTAATGGTAATCAAGAAGAAATTCACCAAGGACCAGGTTGTTAGCCAGCCTCCTATAACTAGCCAACTTACAGTGCCTTCCATCACAATCCAACTCATACTAAACGAGGTACACAGATTCCAATCAATGATCCATGCCTAAAACGAACCTCAACAAAAGTGTAGGGGAAATGTGCATATGAACATTCCTTTCCACATATGGAGAATTATATTTGTGTAGGGAGAAATCCTTCCCTGCCAGAAAAAATGGGGTATTTTGAGCACTTTCCATAGTAACACAACTTACACCAACTCTTTTTAAGTGCATGTTTAGAATTGGAGTAGGACTTGCTGACAGAGTCAGGCCTTCCTGGAAGCAACGTGTATTACTTACGTGAAGGAACGCATGTAAATAGTGTAAATATCCGAGAAGAGTATGCATATTTCAGGATTACTGTTCCACGGTTTACCTCCAGAAATTCATAAAACGTGCACTTTGCAACAGTTGAAGGCATATGGCAATGGCACACACTTCCACCAAACCCAGGCAATGATTTAAAGCCTTTACATTATTTCTTAGCAACTCCTTGTGCTAATCAGTGTCGTGAGTTTATGTGTAAGATTTGCCAATGTACTGCTTTTTGATTTAATTTGAATAAATCTCGAGAAATCCAACTATCTGATTGCCTGGCAGCTCTCCCCTCCATGGCCCAGAAGGTTACTCAGCGATGTAAACAGTGGTAACCACACACACAGGCCCTCCAAGTGATGTTCCGGATGGCTAGAGTGCCACGAAACCACACTAGCGGCAGTTGTGAGCTACATAAATGCCAGATGACATAACTATACCCTAGAGCTGGTAGCATTTGAGGTGCTGGTTAATACAGAAAGATTTTGTTTTCAGCAACATCACTAACTATGGTGAGCCAATCAGGTGCTGGTGCCTGCCCCGCGTACGTTAAGGTTCTCTGTAAGCCCACCAGGAACAAGCTGGAGGAACGGCGCTCGCGCCCTAGGACAGCACTCCACACTTATAATTATATTTTGTGTACCATATAGTGCTCCGTGAAAACGTTTGCTACTCCATAGCACTGCAAATGATAGGGTTACTATTTCACTGAGGTAGTCATTTTTATTGACCTCTGAATGATGCGAAGCTAAGGAGGCCCTGCCAGGATGCAAACCTATTACAGGGAGATCCCACTGAGCTGTCTTATCAGCCTTGATAGTGTGTCGCCCCTGTGCTCAGCAGGAAATGGACACCTTGTAAAATCCATATTTAAATAATCAGTACCTTGAATACATTCGACACGGAGTTAAACTTTGTAAAAAGTAAAGTGGGAGAAGTGCAGGCCCGGAGTACAGCAGTGATGAGATGAAGTGTAAGTGTCTACGTTTTCAGATGTGTTACAGGATGTAGAAATGGAGGCACAGGCCAGCGTGACGCACCTGCAGGCCACCGTAGCATGGAAAAAGCGAAACTACAAGTCCCAGCATGCACATGCTTAGTGTTCTTAAAAAACACTCACTATTGGAAGGTTAAAGTAAGGACATAGGGCCAGATAGCAGAGATACGGGTGTTCAGTGCCCCCTATTAAAATTTGGGCCGATTGCTTCACTGAGGATATAAAATATTTTTCGAAAACAGATAAAAATCTGTCTAGATGAAAACTGGATCGCGCCCAGCCAAAAGCAGTAACCACGAGGGCAAACCACCAGCAGAAACGAGAAGCAGGTGCTGGGCGGCAGGCAGGCCACTCCTCTGCTTCAAAGCTGAGGCTCTCAGTCATGCTGCCACCTCCGGAGCCCTCTGAAGGTTATTATCCTACGGCATCCTGCAGCGCCTTGTGAAGGGCGGCCGGGGCGCGGCGCAGTCCGCAGCGCAGGTGCCAGCCCAGCACCTGTATGCTGAGCGCTCGTAGACAGACCACATGTGCCTATGCAGAGATCCCAGGCCGCAGCCCGATGTCTTCTGGAAGGGAGCGCGTCTCCGAGCCTCTTTCACTTTGAGTTAACCCGTCACGCGCCCAAGCCGCGGTCTCTGCAGCGCAGCAGCTCACACATGACGGAAAAACTAGAGCAGCACGTCTCCTGACTCAGATGAAGCAAACAGAAGTGTCCAAGCGAGCAGAATGAACAAACATAGTGCTTACCGACTAATGAAGGAGACAGTGTAACGCCGCAAGTAAAAGATCCAGTCCTGATGGGCAGTCACAAAAGGAGACAGGGCGGTAACAAGGCGGGACTAAGAAGCCTCATTATCAATCGGAAGCCAGCATTTACCATGGACGATGAAGCCAACCAATGAAAAATATGGGCGGAGTTTCCACAGCACTTCCACATCTGTCCCTAGTACAATATGCCTTGCAGAGCGAGCAGCGCATGCGCTGCAACGCTAGCCTCGACCTAAAAAGTAGGAAGGAGGGCTGCGCGGCCCTCCCCCCCCCCCGGTCATTTTGGACCCAGAGGACCCCATCCCCCAGGGGGTAGGCCTTTATATAGGGGGCCTGGCCACTTCGTTGGGGACGGCAGGAGAGCCTAAATGCCCCCGCAGTCCCGGCCTGGTCCCCGCCTTCTGCGGGAGCTGGCATTGCTTTGAGACCCAGGGAGCTACTAACATGCAGCTCCCTGGATCTCAAAGCAATGCCTGTGTCCTGCTCGCTTGACAGTGGGCAGGGAAACAGACATGCTCTGCTTTCAGCAAGCGAGAGTATTTCTGCTCTCGCTTGCTGAAATCAGAGCACTTGTTTGCTATGGCTTTGCAGGAAGCCATAGCAAACTGCAATTTCCCTGGAGTGGGCACCCCGGGACAATGCTGGAGCCGGCCCTGAGGGGTGGCGGGCTCCAGGGCAATGCGGGCCACGCGGCCCCCCTCCTTTGTTTAAATTTGGTGGTCCCTGGAGGTTCGCAACAGACCCCCTTAATTATTTTATATGTGCCCCGGGAAGGTTGCGGCCACCGGGCCTGCAGGGGAGACCCTACGGCCTCCCTGGCATTACTTTAAAAAAAAAAAAACTGTGTGTCCCGGGGAGGTGGCTGTCCCCTGGGCAATGGGGTTCCACGAGGCCCCCCCATATTATTGATATTAGCCTTGGGGAGGTGGTGGGTCTGTGAGGCCATCCCACAGAATTGGAATTAGTCCCGGGGAGGTGGCGGTCCCCGGGGCTTTGATAAGCCCTAGGAGGGGGGCCCCCGTGCCCCCCCTCCTATATTTACCATATGCCCCCGGGATCTGCCCACATGGGGGTTATTCTAAAGCAAGCACTTGCTTTTTGTTTTTCATTTTGCCGCGGATTCGCGGACCCACCCGCGAGTCTGCATCAAAATAAAAAGAATATAAATGCTTTTTACCCCTGATGGGGTCTCTGAAGGACCTCCCCACCAAATCTGAGGGGTCAGTCAGGGTACTCCTACCCTGCCCCCTTTTCTTTATTTTGTTACTTTTTTTCTGAGACACGGCTTCCTGGTTGAAGTGTTGGCAAAAGTAACAGTATATCCTTTGGTTGGCAAATATTGAGAGAACTCTTACTCATTCAACCACCTAAATCACACACATTCCATCATGGGGGATACAGTAACAATTGAAAATGCAGTGTGCCAGTACACAAGAGAAGTATTGAAAATATTATATATCAAATTATATTATTTAATTGTGGCAAGTTAAAAAAACAGTTAATCATGCATAGTATATATTGTTCAAAATCAAAAAACATCACACCATGAATAAACAAATAGACATACTCAATACCGAAGACAATACAGATGAGAGTATTTAAAGACACTACACTTTGTCATAAAGGGACCATATCCGTGTGAAGTAACGTTGGGGCTGAACCCTGATGTATGACCCCTCCAAGATGGCGGAACCGCTTTTAGCAATGCGGGCCGCCTCACGCAAAGGAGGATGGAAAATCAGTACTTGTTTGTTTCACATTTTAGGGTAGTCGGTATCAAGTGTCCCTGGTGTGAGCCTAGGTTTAGCCAACCAATATGTGTAGGTACGATTTACGACCTTTGTAAGATGGCGGAACCACTTCTAGTAATGTGGGCCGCCGCGCACTAAGAAGGCTGAATTAGCAGTAACGTTTTTTTTATACAAATATAGAAGCTGCTTATAAATTTTTGGAGATGAGACTTGTTAGTGTCCTACGGTGTGAGCTTAGGCGAAGCTCCCCGAGCTAAGCAGACATTATTTTTGACTATTCCAAGATGGCCGAACTACTTTCGCGAGCAGTTTCGCGCTAGGGAAATACTCTTCTTGGGGGCGTGGTTGAATCACTGGCTGACCCGCCTCCTGACCTAGATTCAACATGGTAGACTGTATAAAAAGCCAGGCAACACGCAGGCTCGGTGTTTATAGATAAACGATAGCGGACGGATGCGGAGTGGCGCCGCCATATTAAAGGATTAAAGGTATTTATTGAGGCACAAATAGATTTTAAGATCACTTTTCCCCAGAGTAGAGATGATATTTAATCCTAGAGAACTTTTACCCTGTAAGAGTAGTCTTGTGTTACAGCTGTGGCTATAGTTTTGATATTATATTTCTCTGCCTAATATGCTGGTAGGGTGTCTCTATTAATTTCTTTTGAAGAGAATCTTTATATTGTACTACATAGTGGCCGTTCAACAGTTACTGGAAGTGTACATTGTGGGTGTGTATAGGAGCACGTCTAAATAGCATGTCTAGATAGGACTATCCCCCTTAGTATTGGAGTCCTGTCTTGAAAATTTTAAACATATTCTTTGTTTAGGCCCTTTCAAGTGAAGGGAACTCTCTAATTAACGGAGTCTTGTTTTGAATATTTTCTGCAGACCCTATTAAATGAAGGGCATATAGGAATTCTGTGCCATACTATTCAGGCCTGAGCAGGAAGCATTATACCAACATTGGATGTTATCCACTATTGGTGTTAGAAGTACGTTGATATTTATATCACTTTGCCAAGAATTGACCTTGTGGTAGTTGCCTTGTAAACAGTATAATATCCCCTTGTTTTAGACTCCGTGACGGAAGAAGAACAGTGAGGCTAGCTGTTGTTCAATCTGTATTCCGTTTAATCCTTATGCAAGGTGAGATAGAGGCCCTAATCACTAGTAAATATGGTCCTAACACCGGATGAGGACGTAGGCGGCATAATAAGATGTAACATGCTGGTTCTTAGACATCATTTTTGGTCTCTATTTAGGTTTAAAAACTATATTTTGGTGTTGGGAGAAGCATTTTATATTCCCCTACAAGGAGCTTCAGAATAGAAGTGACTCCTGCGGGTCCTTAGTGTTCTGCTAATTGGGTGGAACAGAGTGTGAATTGATGGATGAGCATGTTGATGTGTTATTAGATACTTATGGAGGAAGTCAGAGGTAGTTGTCAAAGCAGTGATGTCATGAACATTGTTAGTGACTTGTATTTTTTTTTATTTTTAGATGTATATTTTAACAATTTAACAGATTAATCATGTGATTGAAATGTTTTGTTTGTTTTGCATATTATTGTCCGTTTTGGTTATGTGTAATAACTGTATGTTTTTAATTGTAGATATATCATCGGAGAGTAATATCTGTAGTCTTGATAAAGATGGTTTAAATCAAGATAATACCATCGAAACGCGTTGACGCACTAGTACCATAATTCATGCAGTGGGCTGCCACACTAGATATTGATTGTCTTTCGTACATCAGAGTTCAGCCCCAACGTTACTTCACACGGATATGGTCCCTTTATGACAAAGTGTAAGTGTCCTTAAATACTCTTGTCTGAACTGTCTTTGTTATTGAGTCTATTTGTTTATTCATGGTGTGATATTTTTTGATTTAGAACAATATATACTAAGTATGATTAAACTGTTTTTTTAACTTGCCACAATTGTTTTTAATAAATTGATATATAATATTTTCAATACTTCTCTTGTGTACTGGCACACTGCATTTTCAATTGTTACTGTATCCCCCATGATGGAATGTGTGTGATTTAGGTGGTTGAATGAGTAAGAGTCCTCTCAATATTTGCCAACCAAAGGATATACTGTTACTTTTTCTAGACTGAACCCTAGTCCTTTGGCTTTACAAAGGGTCCCTCTCATTTTTTTAAGAGATGAAGTGTTGGCAGCCAATAAAATTTTAGTAGGATCCACGAGTCCACTGCAAGGACCCGCGTCTCCAGATATTTATATTTTTTTAAGTTAGATATCTCCAAAACTACTGAACGGATTTACTCCAAATCTCAAAAAGCACGCTTTCTGGACCAACATCTAGCTTTCTGACCAATTTGGTGTAACTCCGTTCAGCAGTTCGGGCTGTAGTTGTGTTAAATTTTTTTAAAATCCCCATAGATTTAACATGGGGAAAATGAGTTTTGGAACCCCCTCCCCCTTTTTTCTCGGCCCCCGCTTGACGTATCACCCAAACACTTTCAACACAGCATCTGAACCAAAAAGGGGAAGTTTTGTGAAAATGTCAGGGAGATTCGTCAAGCGGCGCCAAAGTTAATGGCAAAACAAAAAAGGCTTTTCCTATGGAAACTTTGGTCCTAACTATATGATAGCCAGTAGGTAGTTATAGTTAGGACCAACTTTTACTACAAACGAAGTGTTTTTTGTTTTGCTAATAACCTTGGCACTGTTTGACGACTTTGCTTAGTTCTGCATGGAAGGTTTTGGAGTGATTCATCAAGATGAGGTCCCAAAACTAATTTTCCCCTACAATGTCCATGGGGATTATGCAATTTTTAGACACAGATAAAGGCCAAACCACTGAACGGATTTGCACCAAATTTGGCAGCAAGCTAGCTCTTGGTCAAGAAAGAGCACTTTTTGTAATTTAATGTAAATCTGTTCAGTAGTTTTGGAGTTATCAAGGAAATAAAACGTTGTATATCTAGGGATGCAGATCTTGTGCAGATACCGGAGGATCCAATTATATATTACTTTACGATTTAAAAAAAAAAAAACATACAAAGTCACTGAAAAAAAACAAAGGTTACAGGGAGTTTAGAGTTAGGTTCACATTTTACCCACACAATACCATAGAAATTCAGCAGTTATAGTTACACTTATCTGAAGAAACTGTAACTTGTGTCGTTAAGTAACTTTAGGCCACGGGTTTTAGTTTCTTAACAGAAGTATAACTATAAGTATTTGTATGGTCCTGTGCAGGTAAATCGTGAACCTAACTATAACGTCCCTGTAACCTTTGGTTTATTCAGTTAATCTCAATCTCTCCATCTCTCTCAATATCTTCCTCTCTCAATACCTCTCTCTCTCTCTCTCAATACCTCTCTCTCTCTCTCTTTCTCTCAATATCTCTCTCTCTCACTATATATATATATATATATATATATATATATATATATATATATATATATAATCTACTGGCAGTCGCCAGTAGATAGTTATAGTTGGGACCTATTTTCCATAGGAAATTCACAACATTCTATTTCCAATAACTTTGGCGCCGGTTGACGAATCTTCGCAAATTTTTCAAAACTCGTGGGGCGCTCCGGTCTGCTCCTATCCTGAAAGTTTCGGGTGATTCGGCAAGCGGGGGCCGAGAAAAAAGGGGGGTCCCAAAACGTGTTTTCCCCATGCAATTTTCCATAGGAACCTTTAGTCGCAGCTACAGCCTGAAATGCTGAACGGAATTACACCAAATTTGGCAAAAAGGTAGCCCTTGGTTCAGAGTCGTGCCTTTTGGTTAAATGGTGTAAATCCGTTCAGTAGTTCCTGAGAAAATCAAAAGTAAAATCACATATATATCTGGGCGGAGCCTAACCACACATGTCATTGTGAGATCTGATTGGCTGTCAGCACTTCATCCTAGAATTGCTGGCAGCCATCTTGGGACCAATATACATGATAGTACCCCATTGAAATGCATTGTAGTGAATCGAAGATTTTGAGGGTTACCAAAAGGAGAACTATAAAGGGTGATAACAGACTTTAGTTACATTAGAATTCATTTGTTGATGGTACCATACTAATTTCAGGAATTGTGGTGTGTTCTAAGGTGATTTTACCCTGTGGAAAACCTTCTGCTGGGATATCATGAATCATGTTTGAGAGAAAACTATTTTCACACGCTTGTCCCATAGAGTTTTGGAAGGTGCTCCAAAAGCTAAAATGAGAGCATATTTTCTGTAAATTCACATTATCTTTCTCAGTCATGTGAGAATGAAGTCTGACATTCTCAGTAAAACATGTACATCCAACAAGGGCAGAGACTGTCAGTTGATTCCTTTGTGTTCTACTGCAGCTTCCCAGAGTGTTCTAAAGAACAACTAGAGTGCTAACAGCCTTACTTATGACAAAAGTATGGCACACCTGAAGCCATCTTGATTGGAATAAACTGGTAACACTTAAAACATTTAATTTAAAAAGGAACAAAATGATGGGGTTCATTTTGTCATAGAAATTATGGTTAGTGCTGTAGAAAGAAAAATTAGGACATGTTTCAAGTGTGATCTCAAATATATTCCTGTTATATTTCAACAGGAGCAGCCTGCCAGTTGATTCCTTTGTGTTCTACTGCAGCTTCCCAGAGTGTTCCAAAGAACAACTAGAGCGCTAACAGTCTGACAAAATTATGGCACACCTGAAGCCATCTTGATTGGAATAAACCGGTAACACTTAAAACATTTAATTTAAAAAGGAACAAAATGAGGGGGTTCTTTTGAAATAGAAATTATGGTTAGTGCTGCAGAAAGAAAAATTAGGGCATGTTTTAAGTGAGATCTCAAATCCTCTTCTATTTCATTAGAAAATTCTGACATGCAGACTGAAACAATCACTTTCAATACCAGCAGCAGACTTCCAGTTAACTCCCTGGTGAGCAGTAGCTTTACTACAGTGATCTAATGAGCAATTAGAGTGCTAACATTCTGAATTTATGGCAAATGTGAGACATCTGAATGCCTTCTTGATGGAATCAAAGTAAAAAACTGAAAGCATTTCCTACTGAGGAGACTGCAGTAAATGAGGAAATTAGGAAACTTCATAACAAAGAAGTCTTCCAATATGCCCACCAGAGAAAAAAGAGCCCAAATGTAGCACAAATATTACCCAGATGTAGCCCAGTTAGTTTTATGTAGTGCAGACTGGTCAGGTATTGGAGCGTTGCATCTTAAAACATGACCCCTACACTACAAAAACACCACTGCACTACCCTAAACCCAAAAACACTACCCCCAGCACGACCCCCTACACTACACAAGCACCACTGCACTATCCTAAACCCTAAAACACTACCCCCAGCATGACCCCCTACACTACACAAACACCACTGCACTACCCTAAACCCTAAAACACTACCCCCAGCACGACCCCCTACACTACCCAAACACCACTGCACTAACCTAAATCCTAAAACACTACCCTCAGCACGACCCCCTACACTACCCAAACACCACTGCACTACCCTAAAACATGACCCCCTACACTACACAAACACCACTGCACTACCCTAAACTCTAAAACACTACCCCCAGCATGACCCCCTTCACTACACAAACACCACCGCACTACCCTAAACCCTAAAACACTACCCCCAGCACGACCGCCTACACTACCCAAACACCACTGCACTAACCTAAATCCTAAAACACTACCCCCAGCACGACCCCCTACACTACCCAAACACCACTGCACTACCCCCAGCACGACCCCCTACACTGTCCGAACACCACTGCACTGCCCTAAACCCTGAAACACCACCCCTTCACGACCCCGTACACTGCCCGAACACCACTGCCCTAAACACTGAAACACCACCCCCAGCAAGACCCCCTACACTGCCCGAACACCACTGCACTGCCCTAAACCCTGAAACACCACCCCCAGCACGACCCACTACACTGCCCGAACACCACTGCTCTGCCCAAAACCCTGAAACACCAGCCCCAGCACGACCCCCTGCACTGCACGAACACCACTGCACTGCCCTAAACCCTGAAACACCAGCCCCAGCACGACCCCCTACACTGCCCGAACACCACTGCACTACCCTAAACCCTGAAACAGCACCCCCAGCACCACCCCCTACACTGCCCGAGCACCACTGCACTGCCCTAAACCCTGAAACACCAGCCACAGCCGACCCCCTACACTGCCCGAACACCACTGCACTGCCCTAAACCCTGAAACACCAGCCCCAGCAGGACCGCCTACACTGCCAGAACACCACTGCACTGCCCCAAACCCTGAAACACCAGCCCCAGCACGACCCCCTACACTGCCCGAACTGCACTGCCCTAAACCCTGAAACACCAGCCCCAGCAAGACCCCCTACACTGCCCGAACACCACTGCACTGCCCTAAACCCTGAAACACCAGCCCCAGCACGACCCCCTACACTGCCCGAACACCACTGCACTGCCCTAAACCCTGAAACACCACCCCCTGTACGACCCCCTACACTGCCCGAACACCACTGCACTGCCCTAAACCCTGAAACACCACCCCCAGCATGACCCCCTACACTGCCCGAACACCACTGCACTGCCCTAAACCCTGAAACACCCCCCCCTGCACGACCCCCTACACTGCCCGAACACCACTGCACTGCCCTAAACCCTGAAACACCACCCCCAGCACGACCCCCTACACTGCACGAGCACCACTGCACTACCCTAAACCCTGAAACACTACCCCCCAGCAAGACCCCCTACACTACACAAACACCACTGCACTACCCTAAACCCTAAAACACTACCCCCAGCACGACCCCCTACACTACCCAAACACCACTGCACTAACCTAAATCCTAAAACACTACACCCAGCACGACCCCCTACACTACCCAAACACCACTGCACTACCCTAAAACATGACCCCCTACACTACACAAACACCACTGCACTACCCTAAACCCTAAAACACTACCCCCTTGCACGACCCCCTACACTACACAAGCACCACTGCACTACCCTAAAACACTACCCCCAGCACGACCCCATACACTGCCCGAACACCACTGCACTGCCCTAAACCCTGAATCACCACCCCCTTCACGACCCAGTACACTGCCCGAACACCACTGCCCTAAACCCTGAAACACCACCCCCAGCAAGACCCCCTACACTGCCCGAACACCACTGCCGTAAACCCTGAAACACCACCCCCAGCAAGACCCCCTACACTGCCCGAACACCACTGCACTAAACACTGAAACACCACCCCCAGCACGACCCACTACACTGCCCAAACACCACTGCTCTGCCCAAAACCCTGAAACACCAGCCCCAGCACGACCCCCTACACTGCCCGAACACCACTATACTGCCCTAAACCCTGAAACACCAGCCCCAGCACGACCCCCTACACTGCCCGAACACCACTGCAATACCCTAAACCCTGAAACAGCACCCCCAGCACCACCCCCTACACTGCCCGAGCACCACTGCACTGCCCTAAACCCTGAAACAGCCCCAGCACGACCCCCTACACTGCCCGAACACCACTGCACTGCTCTAAACCCTGAAACACTACCCCCAGCAAGACCCCCTACACTGCCCGAACACCACTGCACTGCCCTAAACCCTGAAATATCACCCCCAGCAAGATCCCCTACACTGCCCGAACACCACTGCCCTAAACCCTGAAACACCACCAACAGCAAGACCCCCTACACTGCCCGAACACCACTGCACTAAACCCTGAAACACCACCCCCAGCATGACCCCCTACACTGCCCGAACACCACTGCACTGCCCTAAACCCTGAAACACCACCCCCTGCACGACCCCCTACACTGCCCCAACACCACTGCACTGCCCTAAACCCTGAAACACCAGCCCCAGCACAACCCCGTACACTGCCCTAACACCACTGCACTGCCCTAAACCCTGAAACACCAGCCCCAACACGACCGCCTACACTGCCCGAACACCACTGCACTGCCCCAAACCCTGAAACACCAGCCCCAGCACGACCCCCTACACTGCCCGAACACCACTGCACTGCCCTAAACCGTGAAACACCAGCCCCAGCACGACCCCCTACACTGCCAGAACACCACTGCACTGCCCTAAACCCTGAAACACCACCCCCTGCACGACCCCCTACACTGCCCGAACACCACTGCACTGCCCTAAACCCTGAAACACCACCCCCAGCACGACCCCCTACACTGCCCGAACACCACTGCACTGCCCTAAACCCTGAAACACCACCCCCTGCACGACCCCCTACACTGCACGAACACCACTGCACTGCCCTAAACCCTGAAACACTACCCCCAGCAAGACCCCTACACTGCCCGAAGACTACTGCACTGCCCTAAACCCTGAAACATCACCCCCAGCAAGACCCCTACACTGCCCGAACACCACTGCCCTAAACCCTTAAACACCACCCCCAGCAAGACCCCCTACACTGCCCGAACACCACTGCACTGCCCTAAACCCTGAAACACCAGCCCCAGCACGACCCCCTACACTGCCAGAACACCACTGCACTGCCCTAAACCCTGAAACACCACCCCCTGCACGACCCCCTACACTGCCCGAACACCACTGCACTGCCCTAAACCCTGAAACACCACCCCCTGCACGACCCCCTACACTGCCCGAACACCACTGCACTGCCCTAAACCCTGAAACACCACCCCCAGCACGACCCCTACACTGCCCGAACACTACTGCACTGCCCTAAACCCTGAAACACCACCCCCAGCACGACCCCTACACTGCACGAACACCACTGCACTGCCCTAAACCCTGAAACACTACCCACAGCAAGACCCCTACACTGCCCGAACACCACTGCACTGCCCTAAACCCTGAAACACCACCCCCAGCACGACCCCCTACACTGCCCGAACACCACTGCTCTGCCCAAAACCCTGAAACACCAGCCCCAGCACGACCCCCTACAGTGCCCAAACACCACTGCACTGCCCTAAACCCTGTAACACCACAACCCTGCACGACCCCCTACACTGCCCGAACACCACTGCACTGCCCTAAACCCTGAAACACCACCCCCTGCACGACCCCTACACTGCCCGACCACTACTGCACTGCCCTAAACCCTGAAACACCACCCCCAGCACGACCCCCTACACTGCACGAACACCACTGCACTGCCCTAAACCCTGAAACACTACCCCAGCAAGACCCCCTACACTGCCCAAACACCACTGCACTGCCCTAAACCCTGAAACATCACCCCCAGCAAGATCCCCTACACTGCCCGAACACCACTGCCCTAAACCCTGAAACACCACCCCCAGCAAGACCCCCTACACTGCCCTAACACCACTGCACTGCCCTAAACCCTGAAACACCAGCCCCAGGACGACCCCCTACAGTGCCCAAACACCACTGCACTGCCCTAAACCCTGAAACACCAGCCCCAGCACGACCCCCTACACTGCCCGAACACCACTGCACTGCCCTAAACCCTGAAACACCACCGCCTGCACGACCCCCTACACTGCCCAAAGACCACTGCACTGCCCTAAACACTGAAACACCAGCCCCAGCACAACCCCGTACACTGCCCGAACACCACTGCACTGCCCTAAACCCTGAAACACCAGCCCCAGCACGACCGCCTACACTGCCCGAAACCACTGCACTGCCCTAAACCCTGGAACACCAGCCCCAGCACGACCCCCTACACTGCCCGAACACCACTGCACTACCCTAAACCCTGAAACACCAGCCCCAGCAAGACCCCCTACACTGCCCGAACACCACTGCCCTAAACCCTGAAACACCAGCCCCAGCAAGACCCCCTACACTGCCCGAACACCACTGCACTGCCCTAAATCACCACCCACAGCAAGACCCCCTACACTGCCCGAACACCACTGCACTAAACCCTGAAACACCACCCCCAGCAAGACCACCTACACTGGCCGAACACCACTGCACTGCCCTAAACCCTGAAACACCACCCCCTGCACGACCCCCTACACTGCCCAAACACCACTGCACTGCCCTAAACCCTGAAACACCTCCCCCTGCACTACCCCCTACACTGCCCGAACACCACTGCACTAAACCCTGAAACACCACCCCCCAGCACGACACCCTACACTGCCCGAACACCACTGCACTGCCCGAAACCCTGAAACACCACCCCCAGCACGACCCCCTACACTGCCCGAACACCACTGCACTGCCCTAAACCCTGAAACACCACCCATTGCACGACCCCCTACACTGCCTGAACACCACTGCACTGCCCTAAACCCTGAAACACCACCCCCTGCACGACCCCCTACACTACCCAAACACCAATGCACTGCCCTAAACCCTGAAACACCACCCCCAGCACGACCCCCTACACTGCCCGAACACCACTGCACTACCCTAAACCCTAAAACACCACCCCCAGCACGAACCCCTACACTGCCCGAACACCACTGCACTACCCTAAACCCTAAAATACTCCCCCAGCACGACCCCCTACACTACCCGAACACGACTGCAGTGCCCTAAACCCTAAAACTCTCCCCCAGCACGACCCCCTACACTGCCCGAACACCACTGCACTGCCCTAAACCCTGAAACACCAGCCCCAGCACGACCCCCTACACTGCCCTAACACCAGTGCACTGCCCTAAACCCTGAAACACCACCCCCTGCACGACCCCCTACGCTGCCCGAACACCACTGCACTACCCTAAACCCTAAAACACTACCCCCCGCACGAGCCCCTACACTGCCAGAACACCACTGCACTGCCCTAAACCACCACCCCCAGCAAGACCCCCTACACTGCCCGAACACCACTTCACTAAACCCTGAAACACCACCCACAGCAAGACCACCTACACTGGCCGAACACCACTGCACTGCCATAAACCCTGAAACACCACCCCCTGCACGACCCCCTACACTGCCCAAACACCACTGCACTGCCCTAAACCCTGAAACACCACCCCCTGCACGACCCCTACACTGCCCGAACACCACTGCACTGCCCTAAACCCTGAAACACCACCCCCCAGCACGTCCCCCTACACTGCCCGAACACCACTGCACTGCCCCAAACCCTGAAACACCACCACCAGCACGACCCCCTACACTGCCCGAACACCACTGCACTGCCCTAAACCCTGAAACACCACCCCCTGCACGACCCCCTACACTGCCCAAACACCACTGCACTGCCCTAAACCCTGAAACACCACCCCCAGCACGACCCCCTACACTGCCCAAACACCACTGCACTGCCCTAAACCCTGAAACACCACCCCCAGCACGACCCACTACACTGCCCGAACACCACTGCTCTGCCCAAAACCCTAAAACACCAGCCCCAGCACGACCGCCTACACTGCCCGAACACCACTGCACTGCCCCAAACCCTGAAACACCAGCCCCAGCACGACCCCCTACACTGCCCGAACACCACTGCACTGCCCTAAACCGTGAAACACCAGCCCCAGGACGACCCCCTACACTGCCCGAACACCACTGCACTGCCCTAAACCCTGAAACACCACCCCCAGCAAGACCCCCTACACTGCCCGAACACCACTGCCCTAAACCCTGAAACACCACCCCCAGCAAGACCCCCTACACTGCCCGAACACCACTGCACTGCCCTAAACCCTGAAACACCACCCCCAGCACGACCCACTACACTGCCCGAACACCACTGCTCTGCCCAAAACCCTGAAACACCAGCCCCAGCACGACCCCCTACACTGCCCGAACACCACTGCACTGCCCTAAACCCTGAAACACCAGCCCCAGCACGACCCCCTACACTGCCCGAACACCACTGCACTACCCTAAACCCTGAAACAGCACCCCCAGCACCACCCCCTACACTGCCCGAGCACCACTGCACTGCCCTAAACCCTGAAACACCAGCCCCAGCACGACCCCCTACACTGCCCGAACACCACTGCACTGCCCCAAACCCTGAAACACCAGCCCCAGCACGACCCCCTACACTGCCCGAACACCACTGCACTGCCCTAAACCGTGAAACACCAGCCCCAGGACGACCCCCTACACTGCCCGAACACCACTGCACTGCCCTAAACCCTGAAACACCAGCCCCAGCACGACCCCCTACACTGCCCGAACACCACTGCACTGCCCTAAACCCTGAAACACCACCCCCTGCACGACCCCCTACACTGCCCGAACTGCACTGCCCTAAACCCTAAAACACCAGCCCCAGCACGACCCCCTACACTGCCCGAACACCACTGACTGCTCTAAACCCTGAAACAGCACCCCCTGCATGACCCCCTACACTGCCCAAACACCACTGCACTGCCCTAAACCCTGAAACACCACCCCCTGCACGATCCCCTACACTGCTCAAACACTACTGCACTGCCCTAAACCCTGAAACACCATCCCCAGCACGACCCCCTACACTGCACGAACACCACTGCACTGCCCTAAACCCTGAAACACTACCCCCAGCAAGACCCCCTACACTGCCCGAACACCACTGCACTGCCCTAAACCCTGAAACATCACCCCCAGCAAGACCCCCTACACTGCCCGAACACCACTGCCCTAAACCCTGAAACACCACCCCCAGCAAGACCCCTACACTGCCCGAACACAACTGCACTGCCCTAAACCCTGAAACACCAGCCCCAGCACGACCCCCTACACTGCCCGAACACCACTGCACTGCCCTAAACCCTGAAACACCACCCCCTGCACGACCCCCTACACTGCCCGAACACCACTGCACTGCCCTAAACCCTGAAACACCACCCCCAGCACGACCCCCTACACTGCACGAGCACCACTGCACTACCCTAAACCCTAAAACACTACCCCCAGCACGACCCCCTACACTACCCAAACACCACTGCACTAACCTAAATCCTAAAACACTACACCCAGCACGACCCCCTACACTACCCAAACACCACTGCACTAACCTAAATCCTAAAACACTACCCCCTTGCACGACCCCCTACACTACACAAGCACCACTGCACTCCCCTAAAACATGACCCCCTACACTACACAAACACCACTGCACTACCCTAAACCCTAAAACACTACCCCCTTGCACGACCCCCTACACTACACAAGCACCACTGCACTACCCTAAAACACTACCCCCAGCACGACCCCCTACACTGCCCGAACACCACTGCACTGCCCTAAACCCTGAATCACCACCCCCTTCACGACCCAGTACACTGCCCGAACACCACTGCCCTAAACCCTGAAACACCACCCCCAGCAAGACCCCCTACACTGCCCGAACACCACTGCCGTAAACCCTGAAACACCACCCCCAGCAAGACCCCCTACACTGCCCGAACACCACTGCTCTGCCCAAAACCCTGAAACACCAGCCCCAGCACGACCCCCTACACTGGCCGAAGACCACTATACTGCCCTTAACTCTGAAACACCAGCCCCAGCACGACCCCCTACACTGCCCGAACACCACTGCAATACCCTAAACCCTGAAACAGCTCCTCCAGCACCACCCCCTACACTGCCCGAGCACCACTGCACTGCCCTAAACCCTGAAACACCAGCCCCAGCACGACCCCCTACACTGCCCGAACACCACTGCACTGCCCCAAACCCTGAAACACCAGCCCCAGCACGACCCCCTACACTGCCCGAACACCACTGCACTGCCCAAAACCCTGAAACACCAGCCCCAGCACGACCCCCTACACTGCCCGAACACCACTGCACTGCCCTAAACCCTGAAACATCACCCCCAGCAAGACCCCCTACACTGCCCGAACACCACTGCCCTAAACCCTAAAACACCACCCCCACAAGATCCCCTACACTGCCCGAACACCACTGCACTGCCCTAAACCCTGAAACACCAGCCCCAGCACGACCCCCTACACTGCCCGAACACCACTGCACTGCCCTAAACCCTGAAACACCACCCCCAGCAAGACCCCCTACACTGCACGAACACCACTGCACTGCCCTAAACCCTGAAACACTACCCCCAGCAAGACCCCCTACACTGCCCGAACACCACTGCACTGCCCTAAACCCTGAAATATCACCCCCAGCAAGATCCCCTACACTGCCCGAACACCACTGCCCTAAACCCTGAAACACCACCCCCAGCAAGACAACCCTACACTGCCCGAACACCACTGCACTAAACCCTGAAACACCACCCCCAGCATGACCCCCTACACTGCCCCAACACCACTGCACTGCCCTAAACCCTGAAACACCAGCCCCAGCACAACCCCGTACACTGCCCTAACACCACTGCACTGCCCTAAACCCTGAAACACCAGCCCCAATACGACCGCCTACACTGCCCGAACACCACTGCACTGCCCCAAACCCTGAAACACCAGCCCCAGCACGACCCCCTACACTGCCCGAACACCACTGCACTGCCCTAAACCCTGAAACACCACCCCTGCACGACCCCCTACACTGCCCGAACACCACTGCACTGCCCTAAACCCTGAAACACCACCCCCAGCACGACCCCCTACACTGCCTGAACACCACTGCACTGCCCTAAACCCTGAAACACCACCCCCTGCACGACCCCCTACACTGTTCGAACACTACTGCACTGCCCTAAACCCTGAAACACCATCCCCAGCACGACCCCTACACTGCACGAACACCACTGCACTGCCCTAAACCCTGAAACACTACCCCCAGCAAGACCCCCTACACTGCCCGAACACTACTGCACTGCCCTAAACCCTGAAACATCACCCCCAGCAAGACCCCCTACACTGCCCGAACACCACTGCCCTAAACCCTGAAACACCACCCCCAGCAAGACCCCCTACACTGCCCGAACACCACTGCACTGCCCTATACCCTGAAACACCAGCCCCAGCACGACCCCCTACACTGCCCCAACACCACTGCACTACCCTAAACCCTGAAACACCACCCCCTGCACGACCCAATACACTGCCCGAACACCACTGCACTGCCCTAAACCCTGAAACACCACCCCCAGCACGACCCCCTACACTGCCCGAACACCACTGCACTGCCCTAAACCGTGAAACACCACCCCTGCACGACCCCCTACACTGCCCGAACACTACTGCACTGCCCTAAACCCTGAAACACCACCCCCAGCACGACTCCTACACTGCACGAACACCACTGCACTGCCCTAAACCCTGAAACACTACCCACAGCAAGACCCCCTACACTGCCCGAACACCACTGCACTGCCCTAAACCCTGAAACATCACCCCCAGCAAGATCCCCTACACTGCCCGAACACCACTGCCCTAAACCCTGAAACACCACCCCCAGCACGACCCCTACACTGCCCGAACACCACTGCTCTGCCCAAAACCCTGAAACACCACCCCCAGCACGACCCCCTACACTGCCCGAACACCACTGCTCTGCCCAAAACCCTGAAACACCACCCCCTGCACGACCCCTACACTGTTCGAACACTACTGCACTGCCCTAAACCCTGAAACACCATCCCCAGCACGACCCCCTACACTGCACGAACACCACTGCACTGCCCTAAACCCTGAAACACTACCCCCAGCAAGACCCCCTACACTGCCCGAACACTACTGCACTGCCCTAAACCCTGAAACATCACCCCCAGCAAGACCCCCTACACTGCCCGAACACCACTTCCCTAAACCCTGAAACACCACCCCCAGCAAGACCCCCTACACTGCCCGAACACCACTGCACTGCCCTAAACCCTGAAACACCAGCCCCAGCACGACCCCCTACACTGCCCCAACACCACTGCACTACCCTAAACCCTGAAACACCACCCCCTGCACGACCCCCTACACTGCCCGAACACCACTGCACTGCCCTAAACCCTGAAACACCACCCCTGCACGACCCCCTACACTGCCCGAACACCACTGCACTGCCCTAAACCCTGAAACACCACCCCCAGCACGACCCCCTACACTGCCCCAACACCACTGCACTACCCTAAACCCTGAAACACCACCCCCTGCACGACCCCCTACACTGCCCGAACACCACTGCACTGCCCTAAACCCTGAAACACCACCCCCTGCACGACCCCCTACACTGCCCGAACACCACTGCACTGCCCTAAACCCTGAAACACCACCCCCAGCACGACCCCTACACTGCCCGAACACCACTGCACTGCCCTAAACCGTGAAACACCACCCCCTGCACGACCCCCTACACTGCCCGAACACTACTGCACTGCCCTAAACCCTGAAACACCACCCCCAGCACGACCCCTACACTGCACGAACACCACTGCACTGCCCTAAACCCTGAAACACTACCCACAGCAAGACCCCCTACACTGCCCGAACACCACTGCACTGCCCTAAACCCTGAAACATCACCCCCAGCAAGATCCCCTACACTGCCCGAACACCACTGCCCTAAACCCTGAAACACCACCCCCAGCACGACCCCCTACACTGCCCGAACACCACTGCTCTGCCCAAAACCCTGAAACACCACCCCCAGCACGACCCCCTACACTGCCCGAACACCACTGCACTGCCCCAAACCCTGAAACACCAGCCCCAGCACGACCCCCTACACTGCCCGAACACCACTGCACTGCCCTAAACCCTGAAACACCACCCCCTGCACGACCCCCTACACTGCCCGAACACCACTGCACTGCCCTAAACCCTGAAACACCACCCCCAGCACGACCCCCTACACTGCCTGAACACCACTGCACTGCCCTAAACCCTGAAACACCACCCCCTGCACGACCCCCTACACTGTTCGAACACTACTGCACTGCCCTAAACCGTGAAACACCATCCCCAGCACGACCCCCTACACTGCACGAACACCACTGCACTGCCCTAAACCCTGAAACACTACCCCCAGCAAGACCCCCTACACTGCCCGAACACTACTGCACTGCCCTAAACCCTGAAACATCACCCCCAGCAAGACCCCCTACACTGCCCGAACACCACTGCCCTAAACCCTGAAACACCACCCCCAGCAAGACCCCCTACACTGCCCGAACACCACTGCACTGCCCTAAACCCTGAAACACCAGCCCCAGCACGACCCCCTACACTGCCCCAACACCACTGCACTACCCTAATCCCTGAAACACCACCCCCTGCACGACCCCCTACACTGCCCGAACACCACTGCACTGCCCTAAACCATGAAACACCACCCCCTGCACGACCCCCTACACTGCCCGAACACCACTGCACTGCCCTAAACCCTGAAACACCACCCCCAGCACGACCCCCTACACTGCCCCAACACCACTGCACTACCCTAAACCCTGAAACACCACCCCTGCACGACCCCCTACACTGCCCGAACACCACTGCACTGCCCTAAACCCTGAAACACCACCCCCTGCACGACCCCCTACACTGCCCGAACACCACTGCACTGCCCTAAACCCTGAAACACCACCCCCAGCACGACCCCCTACACTGCCCGAACACCACTGCACTGCCCTAAACCCTGAAACACCACCCCCAGCACGACCCCCTACACTGCCCCAACACCACTGCACTACCCTAAACCGTGAAACACCACCCCCTGCACGACCCCCTACACTGCCCGAACACTACTGCACTGCCCTAAACCCTGAAACACCACCCCCAGCACGACCCCTACACTGCACGAACACCACTGCACTGCCCTAAACCCTGAAACACTACCCACAGCAAGACCCCCTACACTGCCCGAACACCACTGCACTGCCCTAAACCCTGAAACATCACCCCCAGCACGACCCCCTACACTGCCCGAACACTACTGCTCTGCCCTAAACCCTGAAACACCACCCCCAGCACGACCCCTACACTGCACGAACACCACTGCACTGCCCTAAACCCTGAAACACTACCCACAGCAAGACCCCCTACACTGCCCGAACACCACTGCACTGCCCTAAACCCTGAAACATCACCCCCAGCAAGATCCCCTACACTGCCCGAACACCACTGCCCTAAACCCTGAAACACCACCCCCAGCACGACCCCCTACACTGCCCGAACACCACTGCTCTGCCCAAAACCCTGAAACACCACCCCCAGCACGACCCCCTACAGTGCCCAAACACCACTGCACTGCCCTAAACCCTGAAACACCAGCCCCAGCACGACCCCCTACAGTGCCCAAACACCACTGCACTGCCCTAAACCCTGAAACACCAGCCCCAGCACGACCCCCTACACTGCCCGAACACCACTGCACTGCCCTAAACCCTGAAACACCACCCCTGCACGACCCCCTACACTGCCCGAACACCACTGCACTGCCCTAAACCCTGAAACACCAGCCCCAGCACAATCCTGTACACTGCCCGAACACCACTGCACTGCCCTAAACCCTGAAACACCAGCCCCAGCACGACCGCCTACACTGCCCGAAAACCACTGCCCTGCCCTAAACCCTGGAACACCAGCCCCAGCACGACCCCCTACACTGCCCCAACACCACTGCACTACCCTAAACCCTGAAACACCAGCCCCAGCAAGACCCCCTACACTGCCCGAACACCACTGCACTGCACTAAACCCTGAAACACCAGCCCCAGCAAGACCCCCTACACTGCCCGAACACCACTGCACTAAACCCTGAAACACCACCCCCAGCACGACACCCTACACTGCCCGAACACCACTGCACTGCCCTAAACCCTGAAACACCACCCCCAGCACGACCGCCTACACTGCCCGAACACCACTGCACTGCCCTAAACCCTGAAACACCACCCCCAGCAAGATCCCCTACACTGCCCGAACACCACTGCCCTAAACCCTGAAACACCACCCCCAGCAAGACCCCCTACACTGCCCTAACACCACTGCACTGCCCTAAACCCTGAAACTCCACCCCCAGCACGACCCCCTACACTGCCCGAACACCACTGCTCTGCCCAAAACCCTGAAACACCACCCCAGGACGACCCCCTACAGTGCCCAAACACCACTGCACTGCCCTAAACCCTGAAACACCAGCCCCAGCACGACCCCCTACACTGCCCGAACACCACTGCACTGCCCTAAACCCTGAAACACCACCGCCTGCACGACCCCCTACACTGCCCAAACACCACTGCACTGCCCTAAACACTGAAACACCAGCCCCAGCACAACCCCGTACACTGCCCGAACACCACTGCACTGCCCTAAACCCTGAAACACCAGCCCCAGCACGACCGCCTACACTGCCCGAAAACCACTGCACTGCCCTAAACCCTGGAACACCAGCCCCAGCACGACCCCCTACACTGCCCGAACACCACTGCACTACCCTAAACCCTGAAACACCAGCCCCAGCAAGACCCCCTACACTGCCCGAACGCCACTGCCCTAAACCCTGAAACACCAGCCCCAGCAAGACCCCCTACACTGCCCGAACACCACTGCACTGCCCTAAACCACCACCCACAGCAAGACCCCCTACACTGCCCGAACACCACTGCACTAAACCCTGAAACACCACAACCGTGCACGACCCCCTACACTGCCCGAACACCACTGCACTGCCCTAAACCCTGAAACACCACCCCGCACGACCCCCTACACTGCCCGAAAACCACTGCACTGCCCAAAACCCTGAAACACCACCCCCAGCACGACCCCCTTTACTGCCCGAACACCACTGCACTGCCCCAAACCCTGAAACACCACCCCCTGCACGATCCCCTACACTGCCCAAACACCACTGCCCTAAACCCTGAAACACCACCCCCTGCACGACCCCCTACACTGCCCAAACACCAATGCACTGCCCTAAACCCTGAAACACCACCCCCAGCACGACCCCCTACACTGCCCGAACACCACTGCACTGCCCTAAACCCTAAAACACCACCCCCAGCACGAACCCCTACACTGCCCGAACACCACTGCACTACCCTAAACCCTAAAATACTCCCCCCAGCACGACCCCCTACACTACCCGAACACGACTGCAGTGCCCTAAACCCTAAAACTCTCCCCCAGCACGACCCCCTACACTGCCCGAACACCACTGCACTGCCCTAAACCCTGAAACACCAGCCCCAGCACGACCCCTACACTGCCCTAACACCAGTGCACTGCCCTAAACCCTGAAACACCACCCCCTGCACGACCCCCTACACTGCCCGAACACCACTGCACTACCCTAAACCCTAAAACACTACCCCCCGCACGACCCCCTACACTGCCCGAACACCACTTCACTAAACCCTGAAACACCACCCCCAGCAAGACCACCTACACTGGCCGAACACCACTGCACTGCCCTAAACCCTGAAACACCACCCCCTGCACGACCCTCTACACTGCCCGAACACCACTGCACTGCCCTAAACCCTGAATCCCCACCCCCTTCACGACCCCGTACACTGCCCGAACACCACTGCCCTAAACCCTGAAACACCACCCCCAGCAAGACCCCCTACACTGCCCGAACACCACTGCACTGCCTAAACCCTGAAACACCACCCCCAGCACGACCCACTACACTTCCCGAACACCACTGCTCTGCCCAAAACCCTGAAACACCAGCCCCAGCACGACCCCCTACACTTCCCGAACACCACTGCACTGCCCTAAACCCTGAAACACCAGCCCCAGCACGACCCCCTACACTGCCCGAACACCACTGCACTACCCTAAACCCTGAAACAGCACCCCCAGCACCACCCCCTACACTGCCCGAGCACCACTGCACTGCCCTAAACCCTGAAACACCAGCCCCAGCACGACCCCCTACACTGCCCGAACACCACTGCACTACCCTAAACCCTGAAACAGCACCCCCAGCACCACCCCCTACACTGCCCGAGCACCACTGCACTGCCCTAAACCCTGAAACACCAGCCCCAGCACGACCGCCTACACTGCCCGAACACCACTGCACTGCCCCAAACCCTGAAACACCAGCCCCAGCACGACCCCCTACACTGCCCGAACACCACTGCACTGCCCTAAACCGTGAAACACCAGCCCCAGGACGACCCCCTACACTGCCCGAACACCACTGCACTGCCCTAAACCCTGAAACACCAGCCCCAGCACGACCCCCTACACTGCCCGAACACCACTGCACTGCCCTAAACCCTGAAACACCACCCCCTGCACGACCCCCTACACAGCCCGAACACCACTGCACTGCCCTAAACTCTGAAACACCACCCCCAGCACGACCCCCTACACTGCTCGAACACTACTGCACTGCCCTAAACCCTGAAACACCATCCCCAGCACGACCCCCAACACTGCACGAACACCACTGCACTGCCCTAAACCCTGAAACACTACCCACAGCAAGACCCCCTACACTGCCCGAACACCACTGCACTGCCCTAAACCCTGAAACATCACCCCCAGCAAGACCCCCTACACTGCCCAAACACCACTGCCCTAAACCCTGAAACACCACCCCCAGCAAGACCCCCTACACTGCCCGAACACCACTGCACTGCCCTAAACCCTGAAACACCAGCCCCAGCACGACCCCCTACACTGCCCGAACACCACTGCACTAAACCCTGAAACACCACCCCCAGCACGACCCCCTACACTGCCCGAATACCACTGCACTGCCCTAAACCCTGAAACACCACCCCCTGCACGACCCCCTACACTGCACGAACACCACTGCACTGCCCTAAACCCTGAAAAACTACCCCAGCAAGACCCCCTACACTGCCCGAACACCACTGCACTGCCCTAAACCCTGAAACACCACCCCCAGCACGACCCCCTACACTGCCCGAACACCACTGCTCTGCCCAAAACCCTGAAACACCAGCCCCAGCACGACCCCTTACACTGCCCGAACACCACTGCACTGCCCTAAACCCTGAAACACCACCCCCTGCACGACCCCCTACACTGCCCGAACACCACTGCACTGCCTAAACCCTGAAACACCAGCCCCAGCACAACCCCGTACACTGCCCTAACACCACTGCACTGCCCTAAACCCTGAAACACCAGCCCCAGCACGACCGCCTACACTGCCCGAAAACCACTGCACTGCCCTAAACCCTGGAACAACAGCCCCAGCACGACCCCCTACACTGCCCGAACACCACTGCACTACCCTAAACCCTGAAACACCAGCCCCAGCAAGACCCCCTACACTGCCCCAACACCACTGCACTGCCCTAAACCCTGAAACACCAGCCCCAGCAAGACCCCCTACACTGCCCGAAGACCACTGCACTGCCCTAAACCACCACCCCCAGCAAGACCCCCTACACTGCCCGAACACCACTGCACTAAACCCTGAAACACCACCCCCTGCACGACCCCCTACACTGCCCAAACACCACTGCACTGCCCTAAACCCTGAAACACCACCCCCCAGCACGACCCCCTAGACTGCCCAAACACCACTGCACTGCCCTAAACCCTGAAACACCACCCCCAGCACGACCCCCTTTACTGCCCGAACACCACTGCACTGCCCCAAACCCTGAAACACCACCCCCAGCACGACCCCCTACACTGCCCGAACACCACTGCACTGACCTAAACCCTGAAACACCACCCCCAGCACGATCCCCTACACTGCCCGAACACCACTGCACTGCCCTAAACCCTAAAACACCACCCCCAGCACTACCCCCTACACTGCCCGAACACCACTGCACTGCCCTAAACCTTAAAACACTACCCCCAGCATGACCCCCTACACTACCCGAACATCACTGCACTACCCTAAACCCTAAAATACTCCCCCCAGCACGACCCCCTACACGACCCGAACACGACTGCACTGCCCTAAACCCTAAAACTCTCCCCTCAGCACGACCCCCTATACTACCCAAACACCACTGCACTGCCCTAAACCCTAAAACACTACCCCCCCGCATGACCCCCTACACTACCCAAAGACCACTGCACTACCCTAAACCCTAAAACACTACCCCCGCACGACTCCCTACACTACCCAAAGACCACTGCACTACCCTAAACCCTAAAACACGACCTCCTACACTACACAAACACCACTGCACTACCCTAAACCCTAAAACACTACCCCCAGCACGACCCCCTACACTACCCAAACACCACTGCACTACCCTAAACCCTAAAACACTACCCCCAGCAGTACCCCCTACACTACCCAAACACCACTGCACTACCCTAAACCCTAAAACACTACCCCCAGCAGTACCCCCTACACTACCCAAACACCACTGCACTACCCTAAACCCTAAACCACTACCCCCAGCACGACCCCCTACACTACCCAAACCACTGCACTACCCTAAACCCTAAAACACTACCCCCAGCACGACCCCTTACACTACCCAAACACCACTGCACTACCCTAAACCCTAAAACACTCCCCCTAGCACGACTCCCTACACTACCCAAACACCACTGCACTACCCTAAACCCTAAATCTACCCCCAGCATGACCCCCTACACTACACAAACACCACTGCACTACCCTAAACCCTAAAACACTACCCCCAGCACGACCCCCTTCACTACCTAAACACAACTGCACAATTTGTTACATGCGTTGCAACGCAGGCCTGTGGTGCTTACTGGAAGTACCTGGTGGGCTAGTTGGGCCCCAGGGACCCTCAGGATTCAAGGTGACCTAATCCCCCAACTTAAAACGCGCCACGGGGCGCGTTTGCACAGTGGTGAAGGGAGGGGGCGGGGTCTCAGGTGACATGTGCGCAAACACGCCCTGTGGTGCGTTTTAAGTTGGGGAATTAATTCCCCTTGAATCCTGAGGGACCCTGGGGGCCAACTAGCCCACCAGGTACCTTCAGTAAGCACAACAGAGTTGCGTTGCAGAGAGGTGAAAAAAGGTGCGTGGCCTCGGAACGCCTCTCTGCAACTCAGCTCTGTGGTCCTAACTGTAGGTGCCTGGGGGGCTAGTTGGGCCCCAGGGACCCTCAGGATTCAAGGGGACTTAATCCCGCAACTTAAAACGCGCCACGGGGCGCGTTTGCACACGTCACCTCAAGCCCCCCCTCCCTTCACCACTGTGCAAACGCGCCCTGTAGCGCGTTTTAAGAGGTAGTTTGAATCCCCCTGCCCTATTATGTACTAGGGACTTACAGAGGAGGTCATGCTAATCACAGGGGTACCCCAACGCATAGTGTTCCCTAGTGTATGTAGGTGTTTTCACTGTATTCTAAGTGTCGTTTAGCATAGCACTGGCTCTGGTTAGTCAGAGTCAGTTACCACCAGTACCCGTCTGAAAAAGTTGTGGGCACAGGATGATTTTGCAACAAGGCCTCTTTCTGCTCCTCTGTTGGTTCTTTCTGCACATCTTTTTCTTCTTCCTGCACTTTTCTTCGTCTTTGTGGACTTCTGTTGCTTCTTTCTGCATTTCTTTTGCTTCTTTCTGTGCGTTTTTTCTTCTTTCTTCACATGTCCTACCTCTGTAGGCATAGTTAGAAATTAGCATTTAAAAAACCATTGAAATTCACTGAAAAAACCATAGGTTTCAGACACGTTATAGTTAGAAATTAGCATTTAAAACCTTTGAAATTCACTGAAAAAACCATAGGTTTTTAGGGACAGTTATAGTTAGTTGGACATTTCACTCGTACAAAACCATAGAAATTCCCCCGTTATAGTTAGTTCAGCTAACTATAACTCGCGCCCGCAATGCACTGCTGATGACGTCACATATTACATCACTCATGACATGGACAGTGACATCACTGATGACATCACTGATGACATCACTGATGACATCATCCATGTGATAATTTCATGCATCTTCTCACACCCTAATATAACTTTTGATACACCCACTCTAAATTACAGACTGCCATTCTCAAAACCATACACACTCCAATACCAATAACTACATACCCACTCACTGATTCTTAGGTCTACACACACACATCTACTCACTCACTCGTACAGTCACTCATACTTACAGTCACTCAGTACAGGACTATCATATGCACTCATACACCTATATAAACACTCACACACCGCCACTCATCCATAGAGGTACTCACACACCTAGTCAGTCATGCAAAAAATTAATCACACACCCATTTACTCACCTATACAGTTATACACACACCAGCTCACTTACTCATACAAATACTAGCACATTCTTAAGCTCTTATACAATAACTGATACAAGCACACACGCATCCATACAGCCACTCACAATCACACACTCTCACTTATAGCCATTTAAATACTCTAACACACATATACTGCCTTTTACATATGTAGTTACTCGCACATGTACCACTGAGATATACATTCACTCACTAACACACCCATACACACACTCACCCACCCAAGCAGTCCATCACAGATGCACTCTTGAAATCATGCACCCAGTGAATCACCCACTCACACATCTATGTACAGAGTCACACACACCCCACCCACACAAACACTCAGGCAGCCATACAGATACTCAGAGAACCAATCAATAACCCATATAGACACTCATGTAGCTATTCGCAAATCCATGCATCCACTTACACACCAACAAACAGACGGATACAGACATTCACACAGTTTAGTCACTAACCCATGCATTCAGTAAGATACGTTTAATCACTCACTTGTAGAGTCAGTCACGCACATACTAAATCATCCATTCAGACACTTATACACCCACTCATTCTTCAATACGCCTTTCCCTATATATATTAAACATATTTAAACTTTACAGAAACACACAGTCACTGGATGATGTCATGAGTGATGTCATCAGTGATGTCATTTGAGATGTCATCAGTGATGTCATGAGTGATGTCACTGACCATGTCATGAGTGATGTAATATGTGACATCATCAGCAGTGCATTGCGGGGGCGCGAGTTATAGTTAGCTGAACTAACTATAACGGGGGAATTTCTATGGTTTTGTACGAGTGAAATGTCCAACTAACTAGAACTGTCCCTAAAACCTATGGTTTTTTCAGTGAATATATATATATATATATATATATATATATATATACGTACATACATATACACACAGATAGATATAAAGTGAATCGTAGCTAATAACTTTGGTGTTTGACAAATCTTCTTGGGGTGATCCCTCAAGCTCGAGCCAAGATAAAGGGGGGGGGTGCAAAACTTTATTTTCCCATGCATTTTCCCATAGCATTTTCAAATGTAAATGTAAGCAAAATAGTATAGGCTGGTACCGCCAGATAGGCGGTTCCTTCTGTTGTAAATTAGAATCCCAAAGCCCTCACTCACTGCAACTTATTTGTCAGTTACATCTCACCAAACCTATGGACCCACACATGCCAACCAGATGCCAAAGGGCAGCAACACAAAAGAAACAGCACCAGCCAGAAAACAGTCAAATGTTTTAGGGCAGAACCCCAACATTTTCGACTAAACGCTAATTTCTAATGATTTAAGTACTTTCATTGTGATATTTTAGCTCTTCTGTCCTGCACTCTAAAGTGGCCTTGGTGACCTGCATTTCTTATAAAATTCGTAAATAAAGTTATTAACCCTCACACACATAGGTACGCTCATCCTCTCTACAAAGTGCTGCTAATGGCTACGGAGAAGTCTTGTACGCTAATTAGAAAAAATATATTAAATAATACGCAATTGTAACTAGTTAGATGTAAAAGGATTCCAGTTCCATCCCATTCATTTGTAACATAGTTATTTACTGTATTAGGCAGGTGAAGACTGGCAGTCTATGAAAGGTTGTACCAGTAGTGCTTATATAGATACAGTAGTCTGAGTATTTCGAAATGCTTATAAAAGAGCTTACTTCAGAGAACAGTGCCCTGTGCTGTGCCAATATCAAGTTTCTGCCTCAAAAATTCACATGCAAGAAACCTATGTGCTTAACTACACTTCCCACGCTGATGCGAAGGCTTTTAAAACAGCCTTGCAAAATCCACATTGTCACTGGAGTTGAAGACCCTGTAATTCCTTCAGTGTTGCAGCACAGCAGAACGTCCTTATTTATGCCAAACCCCATCATTTGGGTAATTTTCAAATAATCTTTGGTCTAATGCAAAGAACCATGCGTCATATCTGCTGCAGATCTGAGAACAATATTTTGATTTATGCAATAAAATTCAGTGGGTTCAACAAAAGTCCGCTCTTCATATACTACATCATATTACACTACAGGTCAAGGAGAAAACCTGTCTGCACCCAGCCCGAGGGATGAGAACTGCACGTGCAGTCGCTCCAGCAGGTTTAGTTATTTTATGCAGAGGGATTTCTGTATAGCAGGCCAGTGGTGGCTGGTGACATTTGAAAGTGGTGAGCCGTAAAATTATTGCTGTAGTGCACTGCGGCGAGCGAGCGTAGCAAGCGAGCCTGAACAACCTACGGGGGGTTTGGGGGGGTTCTCCCCAGAGAAATATTTGAAAAAAGAGTGGATAAATGGTGCATTTTCAAGCAAATTTGAGGAAGCAGGAAGGTTAATAAAGCAATACGATTGAATTATTTATCATTTAGGAAATTGCCAATTTTTATGAGCTATAGAGGACAATCTTTGCGTATGCTGATGTTATCATTTGCCCATATTAACTTTTGAACACTGATACACTTGTAATGGTTTTAACTATACAATAAATACATTCATTGACTGTCCATGCTGTACATCAATATGATGCCACTATTTCCTTAAATTAATTTTCTGTTTTCATGCAAGAAACGCCATTAAAAAAAAAAGTGCAACAGTGACTTCACTACAACATTCTGAATCTGTTTTAGGTGACACCGTTGCATAGCAGGAAGTCCACAATACAGACCGTGACTATAGTGAAAGCACAATTAAATGTTAGGATTGATTACAGGTGATCTTCCAATCAGGAAGTGTCAGTTCCACTGCGCCACCCAAACTCCTAAATTGATTACTTAAGGAGCAGGCTGAACTATCACTGACTTGCCAACGTCCACTATGATAGGACCCTTGCAGCACAGGAAACGTCCTAAACTAAATATTGTAAAATGGCCGCAATGGGACAGGTATAGGTAATATACAAAGTTCAGTAAATACATTTTATCAGGCACATAAAAAAATGATAAATGCATTGGAAAGATTTACAGTGGAATAAGAATTTACCTACCAAAGAGTACACCCAGTAAATATGTAAAACTAAATCCTTCGCTATATAGACCTGTATGGGACTAAGGGCTATGGAGGTCAGGTAGAGGTTTCACCACCAAACATCTATAACTCTGTCTTGGGTGTGTCTAGTTGTAGACTCCCACAAATGGCTCTACCAAGGCAGGAAGGTGTAGGACTTGGTAACTCAGCACAAGTAACTTTGCAAGTGCTAATTAGGAGTATGCAATGCACAAAGGTGCGATGCACTTTTTTACAGGTGTTACAAATTTCAGTGCAAGCATTGCGATCCCTTGTGAACTGCATGGGAAAGGGATGGATAGGGGTGTTTCTCAAGCCTTGCGATTTACAAAAGAATGCCCAAAACAACTGCCGAGGGTGTAGGCAGTAACCATTCCCAAAGTGTAAGTTGTCAAAATTCAACAATTAGGCACAGAGAGGTGCGGGATGTGACCGTACAGACCACTGCATGCACTTCCCAGTGTCACATTCACAATGTGATGCTGTGTGTGGCATTGTGACTCCTGCCCCTTTAAGGGTCACAATGCAGGCGCAATGCGAATGCAAATATTGGGTAGGGATGTGCTGTCCCATACAGGGCACTGTGCCATCATTCACTAGTTTCCACAAGAAGTCTCACTCCCGCTCCTGCTTCAATATTCATAAGTTGGGTGGGCTGGGACGTTTTTGCAAAAATACTCTTTGCAGTGCAATGACGTTGCGAATTAAAGCAGTGTGGCTTTAATTATATGATAGTGATGCTTTCTAAAACTTGTTAATAAATAAATGGCGTAGTGTCCAGCCATATTCAATGCAAAATGTATGTGGTGATGTATTCACCCGATGTCATGAAACTATTCTGAGATTTATCATGAATATTGCCTTTTATATTTATCTTTCCCTGTTTGGTACATAAATTGGATAAACAATTTTCGCAAACAGAAGACGGTGTAATATCATACTTATTTTACTTGTGATAAAGCAGTTTGTTCAATAACCTATTACAGTGCAACTTTCGAGCCACGTCTCTTGTCAATGAATAGTGAGGTGTGCATGTAGTTAAACCACATATTTATAAAGTATTGACACATTCATACACTTGTATTACATAGATATAAAATTCATAAATAACAATTTCAAGAATCCACCACAAGGGCCAGGGAAGACATGCACGTGGCCTCAGAATCAACAGCTTTAAGTAGTAACGTGGTGCTGCCTGGAATTAAAGGTACACAAACAGAGCTGGGCCGCTTTAAGGGACATGGGGAAAACACTCGACCTATTGACTGCATTTGGGGCAGAGAGAATTGGGGGACCAACAGATAAACACCTCGAGTAGCAGCCGAGAGAAAACACAAACTCTTCTTGTAGACACTTATTTCAGGGGCCTCCCTCAAAAACAGTGGCGACGTAACTCATAGCCCCAATTTCACATCTGCTGTTGAAAACTGTCTCATTCCAGAGGTCAAAAGAAGCAGATTATGCCGGTCTGTAATGAAATAAGGCTTTTACATCGGCACCTATATTGGTCAAATCCATCTGACTTTCATAGTGCTGCTTATTTTTGAACGTACGTTATATCGAGTCAACTATCGCGTGGGAAGCGGTGCAATTTACTTTAGGGAGCCCGTTGTGCAAATGAACATTTCTCCTGCATTAAGTGACCACCAACTGGAAATATTAAAGGATTTTGTTGGAAAATGCAGCACACGATCATTTACCAGTCTTAAAGAGCTGAATCTGTTCCTCTCACTTCCTATAGGTCTTGGCTCTCTGTACCTCCACCCTGCTCTAGTTCTCTCATTCTTCCATTCGTCTCCCTCATTACCTCTTTCTATATTTGATTTTTTTCTGTTTCGCTCACCTTCCTTCACCCTCTTTTTCCTCTCCCTCGGCCTCTTCCATTCCTAACACTCGTACTTTTCTCTCTAATTGTATCAAAAGCCATTCCGTAGTCGTAAAAAACATTGCTGGGCATGCCTTCAAACCGCTGTTCCTTAGATGACGAGTGTGCACCACTCTCGGCTTGGCCCTGCTGCACAAAGTGCACACATCTCGTGTGTGCAACACACACACCTTTAACACTGGTGCGTCGTGCGGAGTGCATGCACGGAAGTCATGTTTTACGTCTTTGTACAGACGTTTCAAGGACTAGGGCTCGAAGGTGTCGCCTTTCATCTTATATATGTACTCCGGACTCACGTTTCACACCCGCATCAGCTTAACTTGGCCTGGGTGTGCATCCCAGTGTCATATCGGACAACTCACAACTGAACAGGGGTGTCATGTGTACGCGACGTGCCCCTCAGTGTACATTGCACACGTGAATATTAGTGTGACTTGTCTCTCTGTGATTCTTTCGTAGTTCGACTTTTTCATTCGTTCATCTGCTTCCCTTACTTGTCCTGGCTGGATTTTTGCTGAGGGATTCTGTTCTGCCTTTAATTTTCTGCTTCAAGGGACGTTATGCCAGAGGCAGCGACCGAAGTGGGGTGTTTATCAAGGAGTCTTCTTGCCTAGCCAGCGCACCCAGTTTACGATTGCGCCTCAGCAGTCAACTGAAATTGTCACACAATCCCGTTCCCAACAAAAGCAATGCGCCACTATAAATCTCCAGAACTCAGGCTACTTCCCGCAGCCATAGTATCAGGGCAACATGCAGGTAACAAGGCCGTGGTTCGATTCATTTTCACAATCCCAGGGCTTGCCGCTGCATGTCGGGACAGGTCAAGAATGACACTGTCGTCAATCACTGCCCATAGTTTTGCGGTGCTCTATTCACCAGTCGCGGCTCGCAATACTCGTGGGGGGGGGGGGAGGTGGGGGGGGGAATTAAAATTAAAATAAAACTCACCTGACCGGGTCCGCGCCACCTCTGCTCCTGGGCCGGGGTCCCGCGTTCTAAACAGGAACAGGCATGCTGCAGCTCCCGCCCCTCCTGTAAGCCAATCACAACGCTGCAATGGCAGCGTTGTGATTGGCGCGGAGTGCCGGACGGCGTCCAGCCGGGCACCATTAGGGAGGCCATTTTCTCTATGTAGGCTGCATGCAGCCTGCATAGAGAAAATGTAGAGTGCGCATGACTGCTTTGTTCGGCCCCAGGGCCGACCAAGCAGTCAGGGCACTCAGAGTGGTGCAAGCCACTCTTACCCGACCCGCTCACCCACCCGCCTACAATCAGGCATATCCTCCTGCCCGCCCCCAACCAGGCATACCCCTGCTGTCTGCTTTCTCGCAGCGCGAGAAGCAGAAAATAAAATGGTATTTAAATACCATTTTATTTTCTGCTTCTCGCACTGCGAGAAAGCAGTGTGGCGGCGCTCCAACGCCCTAATGGAGCGGCCGCCACTGTAGCAGGCATAATAATCTGGAGACATCCCACGCCGAAACAATAGTTACAGGATCTCGGTACCACATACCTGAAGCTTTTCTTTGTTAGTTGTACGAATGACTGAGGCGACCACATCTGGCAGTGCTTCCCTGGGGAGGTGGTCCAAGAGACGTCTCAGCTTGGCAACAGCAGGAACAGATATGTCCAGCATTTCAACAAGCTATGAAGAAGGTACAATAATTATGCAGCATCATTAACAGTTGCATTTTCTGACGTCGAGAACACAAAACAGCACTCTTGCATCCGTTTAATTTCGTAATTAATGTAACATTTTACCAGTCATGTAAAACAAGGCCCGGTATGTCCAAATACGCTATATCTACATAGATGATCCCCTTTCCTCTCAACGGGGAAATGAAACCAAATACCGTTTTTTCCCAAATGAACGCTGCATTATAAACTCGTAGAAATGCACTAAGTTCAAAAGTGAAGATTTATGGGCCTTGGACAAATTGCATTCACAATAAAACTGCACGTTTGTGTTCTGCAAACAGTACAAGGGAGAGCATTGTCTGAACACTGAATACATCTTTTAAAGATGGCTTACTACAGGGCCCTCCTTTGAACCCTCCCTTCACCAATGTCCTCCAAATGTCATAAAAGGAATCACACAGTAGAATATTAGCAATGAATAATCAAAGGATGGCAATCAGGCTGACTCCGCGTCACTGCCCAGATCTAGGCACCAAATGGATTAACCGGCTTTTAGATTATATTAATCATGCTTAGTATGCACAAACACCAGCTTGTAGGTCTGTAGGATTACCAGACAAGGAGCTTACTGCCAAGAGAAGCCTACCTTTAACTTATGACCTTCTACCTCTTCTAGAGAGTGGTGAGGACCTCCACATAGTGGCAGGACTGACCTGGTCACTTCAGAAGACCGAAGCAGATCCTGTGCTTGGGCCCACCATGCGAGTTAGATAGGATCAGCCACTACGGTTGATTGAGGGGTGGGGAGGTGGGGACACAATATGGAAAGAGGGAGTGTGAGGAAATGGACAGGTGGCGAAAGAGAGTGAAGGGGAGTGAGAGAGCAGAGGGTGGGGCAAGAGTGTGGGGGTGCAAGGGAGTAGGCAGGGCTAAGAGAGAAATTGGACTGTGGCAAGAACAAGATTGGACAGGGCAGACAGGGAGAGAGAGATTTGACAGGGAATGTGTGTACATGGGGTGAAAGTGGACATGAGGAGAGAGAGTAGATGAGGCAGAGATAGAACAGATGGGACAGAGAGAGTGGAAGAGGGTACATGAGTGAAGTCGGTTTGGTCAGTGAGATCTCGCCCATGAAATTCTGCTGAACTAACTGCAAACGAATGCAACAAAGTGTGTGCTGACTTATTCTGCGATGTCTAACAAGATTTCACTTTTATTCATAATTGTTTTAAACTTTCACTGATCTGAAATTGGTGGCTCAAAAATTTGAATGGGTGCTTACAATTTTAGCTTAGAAGCCAATGGCTCCTGTGACAAAACTTTAGCTCAGAGTCCAGTATAAGGAGTACAGAAAGGTTAAACACTTAATTATATCAAAAATCCAAACACCTTAGGTTGTGACACCTTTTATTGGAACAACGGTAAATAAAACAGGATTGTACAATGTTTAACATTCCAAGTAAAATGATCCTTCTTCAAACGTAAGTGTTATAATGGTTACTGATACAAAGCGGTCTTAAAATACGCTATTTACAGTCAGAAAAAACAGTGCATAATTTCTCAACGGGCTTGCAGATCAAAACAACCCTGAGACCGTGGCATGTGAATAGCATTTGGTATGGGAGTCACGACCTTTTCTCATCATCGTAGGTTTTGACAACTCAGCATTACGTCCTCACCCATTCCTCGTCCCATTTCTTACTATATTCATAAGGCGAGCAAGGCCTCACCACAGTCACCTCTACCAAGCAACTCCTAGAAAAGACAACCCTACTCCCCTTAGTATTTAAGGAGAACAGGAATGATGCACTTCCTGCTTTTCTTGTGTGCTCACTCTATCAGCAAACTCCACACAGTGCAAGGGACCTGTGCTCCCAAGGACTGTCAGCGCTTGGCCTGACTCCTTTATTTCTTTTATTTAGGATCGCGCGGGGCGCGTTTCCAGACTTTGTATTTTGGGCATGACTGCCATTTGTACTTTTGTGCCCAAGCATTGTTGTTTATTTCTCCAAGAGACCGAGGGGTTACACTCTCCCTTTTATCTGTCGAAGGCTGGCTGGTCCCCTTTAATGTTTGCAGCGTTTCTTTGTCTCTCCTCAATTGGGTCGAAGCCATCAGGCAGCGCATCTCTCTCGGTTGCTTACAACTTCTTGTGGGCATTCTGAAAGCTTCCCTGTGAATTCATTTCGCCCACTGCTTACTATTGGCCTTGTGGTTTTTAACTTACAGATGCTTTCTTTCTATTTGCTGGCTTTATTTGTTCTAGGGTGTCCAGCTTGACTTCGTCCCTCCTGTGAGCATACCTTGTTTACTGTACTCGTTCTGAATATTTGCTATCTGTAAACAGGTTGTTAAATCTTGTTCTTATCTTGTCTCATTTGCTGTGTATTCAAAGACAGAGGTCAAATGTCACGCTTTGCATTCCAAGGGAACTTGGGGTTTACTTTTCTTTCTGCTGACTTCAAAGTGAGAGAATGTATTTGACAATCCATCCTGTTGAGTACAGATCTGAGAGGACAGGCTGTAGGATGCTATTTTTTCTAGCACACAACAAAAATGAACTGTGCTGGTATTTCAGAATGAATGAGAACAATTAAGCAAATTTTTTTTGTAATTCAGAAGTGTGGTGGAAACAAATATTTTAATACGATCAAAACACATCAATACACTAGCTGATGACATTTCCACACATTATCGTTTGTGTGTAGTAAAACTATGTCTGTGCAAATGTAATGGTCATTTCAATTGGAAATGTGATGTCTGTAATGGCAGTGCGCCATCACACCATGCATACGCCATACTAAGCCACTCCACTTTAAACTACTCCACTCTACACCACTTCACTGTACAACACTCTGCTCCACTCTATGCCCTTCCACTCTATGTCGTGCCACTCCACTTTACTACATTCTATCCCACACCACTCTACCCCAGTCTACCCCAATCTACCCCACTACAGTCTACCCCAATCCACTCCAATATACCCCACTCCACTTCACTGCAATCTACCCCAATCCACTCCAATATACCCCACTCCACTGCAATCTACCCCAATCCACTCCAATATACCCCACTCCACTACAATTTACCCCTATATACCTAACTCCACTTCACTACAATCTACCCCAATATACCTCACTACACTTCACTACAATCTACCTCAATCTACCCCACTCCACTGTAAGACACTCTATGCCACTCTACCCGAAGCCACTGTATCCCAATCTACCCCACTCCACCCCAACCCATTCCAATATAACCCACTCAACTTTACTACAATCTATCCCACACCACTCTACCCCATTCTACACCACTCTACCCCACTACAATCTACCCCAATCCACTCCAATATACCCACTCCACTACAATCTACCCCAATATACCCCACTCCGCTCAATCTACTATACGCCACTCTACCTCAAGCCACTCTATCCCACGCCACTCTACCCCACTCTACCCCACGCCACTCTACCCCAATCAACCTCACGCCACTCTACCCCAATCAAACCCACCACACTCCAATCCACCCCACTCCAATCCACCCCACTCCAATGTACCCTACTCTAATCTACTCAATCTACTCAAATCCAATGCACCCCACTCCACCCTAATCTACCACTTCCAATCCAATCTACCCCACTTCACTCTCCACCTCCAGTCTATCCACATCCACTCCGCTCCAATCTACCACAATCTACTCCACTCCAAACTAGCCCACCTAAATTCCACTCCTCTCTATCCAACTCCACTCTATCCCACTCAACCCCATTCCAGTCTACCCCACCCCACCCCATTCCAGTCCACCCCACTTCGCTCCAGCCTATGGCACTCCACTCTACCCCACTCCACTCCAATCTATTTCAATATACCACACTAAAATCTACCCTATTCTGCACCACTCTACCCCACTCCACTCTTAACCAGAGTGAGAGAAATGGAAGCTGCCTTTTCATTACAGTGAGGTTTGGGGCAATTGCTAAATTCCAGGGGTCTGGTAAGTCCATTTACATTAAGAGTTCTACTTACCTATGCAGAGTGGTTTTTGCTGAGGGCTTCTTAGTTTTCAGTGACGAACCAGTTGTCTTGTCCCTCTTTTCTTTTTTAAAGGAACATCTGGTGCTCACGGCTTGAGAAAAAAAGGGTAAAGAGGGGTTGTTTCTCTCTTTGCCTGTTTTGCAGGTTCTATTTTTTTCCCTATATTGTGAGAAATTTGCTTATTATTGTTCAGTAAATGATTACTTTACTTATCCTGTATTACATTTCTTGAGGGTAAGTTTTGTTTGTTTTGGATCAGTCTTTTGATTTTTATTTCATGGGGTCCTGTGGCTACTATATATATTTCTCTTACCTGCTTGAGCTAGGTGTTGGATGCTCACATTGAGGGGAGGGGGGGGAGAGGATGTGGCATTATTGCAATAGCTGTTGACTTTGGAACTGGTGATCCAGGTTCTAATCCTGGCATCCGCTTAACCTGTGATTCTAGGCAAACCAGTTAATCTCCCTGTGTCTAATAAAAAAGAACGTGACTTTAAAAAAGCACAGGGAAAAGAGGAGACGCTTGTCCGCTTCTTCTTCTTCTAAGGAGTGAGGTTCTTCTGATCCTCTCAGGGACAGAGTGAGGAAGGGCTCTTCTAAGGGTGCTCTCTCAATGTTTCCGATAAGCAGCTTTAGATGATCAGATCAATTTCTGGTGCTTTCAACAAGCGAGATGAGCAAAGTGGCTGTTTGTTTCCTGCTAAAAGTGATTCCTCCCAGTTTTCAGTCTCTTCTTATTCACCCTCTTCCTCCTGGTGCTCTCCCAGCTGCCATACTGAAGAGTATGCGACTGGAGCTCCAACAGGCAAATACATTCAAAAGGATGACTTGAAAGGACTGGTCACTTATATCTCCTCTAATCTGAATTTGCCGGTAGATGAAGAGCAGCCATCTACTAGTACTACCCGTTTTATAGGCAATTCAGCAAACCAGTTTTTTCCAGATTTGCTGTGAATTCAGCTTCTTTAGTGTCTTATAAGTAGGGAAAGGAAGGGCCTGGAAACCTAGATTCACAGCAAGACTTTACCCTTTGTCTGAAAGGGAACAGGATTTTTCTCAAAAGCTCTCTATGGTCCCTTCATTAGACAATCTCACAGGGCAGTCTTCAAAGCTGCTGTTTGAAGAGGTAGTGACTCCTGACCCAGTGGACAAAAAGACTGAAACGTCTCCAAAGGGGGCTTATTTTGGAGTAAACATAAGGCTGAGAGCAGGGGTATACTCTGTTTATACCTCGCTGTTCATGGTGAAAGATTTTCAGGCTCCATCTTCTGCCATTCAGGAGGGAGAGGGTCATTCTCATTTGTTGGCAGCTATGGAGACCCAGGCATCATTTCTTCCATATATTACTTTTGATAATATGAAAGCTTCAGCAATGTCTGCTATCGGGATGGTACCTGCCAGGAGGCTTTTGTATCGGAAAAGATGGAAAACTGATTTCAGTCAAAAGATGCGTCTCTTAAAAATGCCCTTTTCAGGAAAAACTGTTTGACGAAGATTTGGAAAATGTAATCAAAGAACCATTCCCTTCCTTTTAAGCATGATTCAAGGTCTTTTTCTAAGGGATAGAAGCCTTATGAGAATCCTAGAGGAAGAAAATAAGATCCTTTTAAGAAGTCTTGGTTTCAGCCCAATTCTTTGGATGGGAGTACAAAGTAGGGGCCTAGGAACAATCAGCACTGTGGATTATGCCGGGACCTGTTGTATCGAGGAGTCCATTAGGAGAAGACTGATTCTATCTCTTAGTTTTTGGCAGAATCTAGTCAGAGATGACTGGATTCATCGGGTGGTTTCCGAAAGTTACTCCATAGAGTTTCAGTCTCTTCCTCCAGAGAACAGTTTTCTTTGACTCATCTTCCCAGGTCACCAGAAAACAGTCAAGCTTTACGAGGAAACATTGCATTGCTACTTCAAATAAGAGCTAATGTACCAGTTTCAAATTCTGAAAGAGTCCTGGGTTGATACTCTTGTGTTTCTAGTTGAGAAGCTTTCAGGGGATTATCACCTGATAATAGACATAAAGAAGCTGAATGTTTTCCTGGAGACGATCCATTTGCAAAACGTTATACCTCCAGCAGGTAATGCCATTGGTTCTTTTGGGAAACATCCATGCTTCCATAGATCTACAGGATGCTTACTTACAAATTCCTGCCCCCCACCACCACCCACCATCATCAGCAATTCCTACAATTTGTGGCGGGCAACATCCATTGGCAATTCAGAGTTCTCCCTTTTGGTTTGAAGGCATGTCCAATGGTTGTTAGCAAGACTTTGGCTCCAGTAATTGCAATCTTGCACAAGATGAATATTCAGATGACTACCTTCTCTTGGCATCCTATTTTGCTCTGAAATTGAAATTCTCATCAAGGTCAAGGAGTTGAATCTTTAGCCTTCTTAGAGCCTAAAGTACATCGGGACATAGTAAGTAAGTAATTTACTTATTTGGATAATTAATTGAAACCTTTGCAATAATATACCTTAAAAAAAACAAGAATAGAAAATTGTAAGATGAACTGCAACTGTTTAGGTTACTTTTCTGTTTGTCAGCTGACATTGGATGTAAACGAAATAGTTAAAATAAAAAAAAGTGTTTTGCAAATTTGCTAGCTGGAGTAATCTCTTGTTCACAATCGGTTGAGGTCAGAGAGTTTTGTGCAAGTTGTGTTGAAATGTGCTGAATAACGGCAGTTAAAATTATAAGATATATCTTAACTGTGCAAATAAGGCACATAAGGAATGTCCTGTGCTTTATAGTATGATAGGGTAAAGCATCTGTAACACAAACTTCCTAGGCAAACTAGTCTCTTGGTCTCAAACAGTTGAGGATGGGAGATTTGTGCAAATTATGCAGTTAGGTGCAAGTTAGCAACAGCTAAAATTTGTAGGTTACGTTTTGGCTTTACAGATTAAGCAATTAAAGTGAAAACTGAGTCATTATAGAAGTTTTTAAGTTTGTATTATGTCAGAGTAAAGTCATTTTTGTGTCATTCTTGTGACTTAGAGCCAGCAATTGTCAGGGAGCACTTGGTGGTTGGAGTTTATTTTTGGATGGCCTCCACAGTGTGTTCCACCAGAGGCTCGCAATGTCCTTCAACAGTTTTTATACTTTTTTGCCTTTTTTCTACTATGCTCAGGAACCTTACCAGATGGCAGCTCAGTTGCATGTCCTCTCCAGAGAAGCTCGCTTTTACACCGTGCCTGCATGTCCGTATTCTTTTACGGTTGAAGAGGAGAGGCCTCAGCAGTGCTCTGCGTTCCCATAATAGTTCCCTGCATATGCACAGCAAATGTATAATGTCTTCCCTTTCCTCCCAACACAGTCGAAAGCATGACGGTAGTAAGGGGCGTTGCCAGGGTGGTAAGTAAAAATCAGAGGGTAATAAGCCTAGACGATACCGCAAGTATTTCTCCTTGGAAATGTTTGAAAAGTCGATGCCTAGGTAAAACTTGAGGAGTTGCCTTTGTATAGCTCTGCAAAGTGAACCATCCATTTACCCTTGCTGCTAGTGCTGCTTTAGCCTCTAACAAGGAGACTCTCCTGATAGTTTTGTTAACACGTTTTTTTTTCCAAAACATTAATGTGTCCCCGAGGTCTCCCATAAGCCCCGTAGGCCAAGCGGTTTCAGCGAGTCTTCCAGATGGATCCTGGCAAGGCCAGCCTCCTTAGTTGATAGTTTTGTCCATAGAGGAGCATTTAAGGTCCCTGGTTCCCCTTTTTTGATCTTATGCCAGCATTTAATGGATGCTCCTTTGCGGGCCAGCCCTTGCCTCTGTATACCAAATTTAATCTTATTTGGGCTGGAGATGTGCATCTGGGTAGACCAAAGATTATTCGAAGTGCTCCCGTTTTTGTGGCATCTAGTGTGACCGCATCTCTCCCTCTCCTGGCCTCGCTTCCATATGCGATTGTCAGTATAAGTTTTGCCTGGATCACATGAAGTAGTGAGGAGTAGCTTGTGCCAGAAATCTTGTGCTTTAGGTTTCTCAGTGCCATGGCTGTTGCTATGCCCTTCTTTTTTATAGCCTCCTTTTGAGCGATAAAGGATCCTTTGTTATCTATGTTGACTCCCAAGTATTTATATTCTTGGACGACTTCCAGCCAATGATTAGCCAAATGCCAATGGTAGGCTCTTTTGGCCCTCCGTTGGTTCAGGAGCATTACTTTTGATTTGTCCAAATTCATGTCCATTTTCGTCAGAGTAGGTTTGTGTTGCATCTAATAAGCGTTGGAAGTCAATTGCCGTTCGGCTAATAAGTATGAGGTCATCCGCATATAGTAAGTTTGAAAGAACCAGACCCCCCCCATCTTTGGGGCATGGGAGATACACTCGTCTAGCCTGGTTGTCAGGTCTGACATAAAGAGGTTGAACAGGGTAGGTGCTAGTTCACAGCCCTGCTTCAACCCCATTGGTGTTGGAATGTTTCTAGTCAGATAATCTCCTGCCCCCAGTTTTACTTGTATCCACATGTTAGAGTGCAGGAGAATTAGCTGTTTCAGGAGGGAGGTGGGATCTTCCATTTTTCGAGCTTACGCCATAGTATGTTTCTGTTGATCCAGTCAAATGCTGACCTGTAATCAATGAAGCATACATACAGAGGTTGTTTAGCTGCTATTATAGCATCAATCAGCAAGGATAGAGTTAAAATATTGGTTGTAGTTCCCATGTGTCTACAAAAGCCTGTTTGGTTTAAAGGAATGATTGCATTTTCTTTTGCCCAGATTGTTAATTTGAGGATGAGCCCAGTGTAGTATTTAGCATCATTGTCTATCAGGGCTACTAATCTATAGTTTTTTGCCTCATTCCGGTTACCCTTTTTGTAGATTGGGGAGATGAATGAGCCCCTCCATGATGCTGGTATTGAATCTGTTTGTAGGATTACTTCAAAGACTGTTTTAAGAGCTTCAGCCCAGTATTCTAGATCAAATTTAAACAGGATTGGGGGGAATCCTGTTGGAGCGCCCTCTCTTCTGCCCTTAGTTATTCTCTTGGAAATTTGGTTGGTAGAAATTAAGATTGTGGTGGGTGTTGAGTTGTAATGTTCATCGTGGACTCTTTTTGGCTCTTGTTGATCCAATTTGGTGTTTATATTGAGGTCGCTAGTGGATTCCTTATTGAAGTGGCCACGAAGAAAAGTTATCCAGGCTTCTTTCGTTAAATGTGAATTCATCCCTTGGGTCAGTGGATTTAGTGTGGTATTAATCGTATGCCAGAATCGGGAGCTATTATTGCTCTTGATGTCATATAAAAGCTTGGTCCACAAGCTCTCTTCTGATTCTTTTTTGAGCCGGCAGATTAATCATTTGCACATTGCTTTTACTTGCCTCAGTTCACTTTGGGCCATATGTATCATTCCAAATTGCGATCGCAAACGCCAAAATTCGCAGAATTTCGGCGTTTGCGATCGCTATTGGGCTTAGTGGTATGTATAAATGAAAAACTGCCTCGCAAAATAAGGAATCGCAAAATTTGCGATTCCCTATTTTGCGATTGCATTTAAGGAATCGCAAGATAGCGATTCCTTAAATGCAATGTAAGAAGCACAAAAAAAGTGCAATTTGGCCTTAAGGAATCGCAACTTACCACCAGCTTCAAGTTGGTGGTAATTTGCGATTTCTTTGAAAAATGCAAAAAAGTGCATTTTTCAAAGTGCAAAGTGGCGCACATACATGCCCTTAGGGCATGTATGTGCGCCACATGTGCACCCATGCTTATTTCAGGGGTGCAACAGGGTGTCCTTTTGACACCCTTGCAACCATGAAATTGCATTCTCAATTTGCGATTCTCTAAATGCTACTCGCAAATTGATAATGTCTTCCCATTCATTCCAATGGGCCTCTAGGCCCATAGGAATGAATGGGGAGGGTTTCCTTAATTGCGAATCGCACTTTGCGATTCGCAATTAAGGAACATGTAGGATTCGCAAATTTTTTTGCAAATCCTACATACATCTCGTTTTGCGATTCTCAAATAGAGATTCTCAAAAATTCGCTATTTGAGAATTGCAAAACCTAACTTTGATACATATGGCCCTTTGTGTTTTAACATCCAGGCTCCCTATTTGAAGTCTCCATACTGCTTGATTTATAGCCTTAAGCTGCTTTGCTAGCGTATTGTTTGAGATCGAGGGGAACCCCTCACGGGTCTTCGATATTTTCTTCTGTCCTGGTGCTTTTTTAACTGTATAAGCCTCTCCTGAAGCTTTTGTGAAGTTCTCCCAGCCTGCTAGAGCATTTGGTGCGGTTTGATTTTCCTGCAGGAGGTTCTTTGCAAATAACGACAGCCCTTCTGGGTCGTGGGTGTTCCATTTAAGCCTTTTATTATTGGCAGTGTATACTGGACTTGGCACGTATACGGACTGTGTTGGAGTTACGACCTGTATGTACATTGTAATCTCTTGTGGGAGATGGTCATTGTGGGCAGTTGCGCCTATGTGATAGTCTGCTATTTTGCAGAGCAGGGAGGACGATGCAAAGGTACAGTCGATTGTTGAGCTAGTTATCGTGTTGTGGAAAGTCGCTGCTGGGATACGATCTCCCGGAAATCGGCCGTTTAGTGTGCAGAAACTGAGGTGCTTTAATATCTTTAGAAGTTTCTGTGCAGGCTTGGATTGTCTTCCCCAGTTATTCCCATCCAGTGGCGGGATATCCCATGTAAATGGGTGCTCATTCAGTTGGTTGTCGTCAACTATTGTGCCCAGCAAGTGCAGATTAAAGTCACCAGTTATTATAAAGTGTGAAGTTTATTCTTCCATTAATATTTTGGTTAATTTTTCTTCCAACTGGGTAGTTCCCTTAGGTTTATCTTGCTGATGAAAGTATACATTTATTAGTACTAGATGTAAATATTTGTTTGAACCTGTATCGTTATTCTGACAGCCTTTATTGCATTGGACAGTGTTAGTTCGACGTGCAGTGCCTTGGCTGCATATATACTGTTTGTAGACGTATAAATTGCAAGTCCCCCCTTTGGGTGTCCAAATTTGGCGCTTTTAGTAGCCGGTAAATGATGCAACATAAATACTTGTAATTGTATTGGTTGCTCAAGCCAGGTCTCTTGTAAGAGAAAAAACAAGTAACTTACCTGTACACTGTGGTTCTCCAGTATTGATATCTTTCATAGATTCACATGCTTGTATCTTCCCCGTCGTCATGGTGGGAGTCTCGCGGTAGTTAGAAAAGAAGTACCATAGAAGTACATAGAAACCATCCAGAAGGAGAGACAAACTTTGTCAGTCGTCAGCCTCCTTATGTAGGTCCAAACTTCGACCAATCACAGACCAGACCTAGACCTCAGCTCCCCAGTCAGAGCCACCAGACCTCAGATTTCTAGCACAAGTGTGCTAAGGTAAGAAGTAACATGAGATCAGAAGTGGCAAGCCTAGATGGGGAGGAGGGAGGGCCGCATGTGAATCTATGAAAGATATCAATACTGGAGAACCACAGTGTACAAGTAAGTAACTTGTTTTTTCTCCAGTATTGAATCTTTGATAGATTCACATGCTAGTATCAGAGTAGTTAGCAGTGTAGTACCATTAGCTTGCGGCTAGGCGAAGACTTTCCTATGCCATAAAAGAGACATATTGACACATACTAATACATATGAATCATAAAACCGATTAAATCGTAAAATATTCAATAAACAGTGAAAACCAGATACACAAAAAAATAGAATTAAAAGATGTCAAAGACTGTACCTTAAGCAAACAGATGTCTCAGGACCGCTTGACCCACAGCAGCGTCCTCTTTCCATGCCGAGTCTAAGCAGTAATGCTTAGTAAATGTATGCACGTTGGACCATGTTGCCGCTCTACATCTGTCCGGAAGCGAAACACCGGCAAACAATGCTGTAGAGGCTGCCATCTTCCTCGTGGAGTGCGCAGACACTTTCGCAGATAAAGGCTTACCCGCCTTGGAGTGGCAGAAAACAATCGCAGAGGAAATCCAACGTGCGATACGGTTTCTTGAAAGGGCTTGACCCTTTCTTGGTGATGTAAAGAACACAAATAACTGATCTGATTTTCTGAAAGTCCTTGTCCTGTGCATGTAGAACTTAATGCATCTCTTCACATCTAAAGAGTGCAATGCTCTTTCCGCGCTGGTTGAAGGATTTGCAAAGTACGTAGAAAGTACAACTGGTTCGTTCAAGTGAAATGAAGTTGGAACTTTAGGAAGGAAATGGGAATTAGTCCTCAAGAAAAGTTTATCCTGTCTGATTTGAAGGAAAGGCTCAGCAATCGTGAATGCTTGAATCTCACCGATTCTTCTAGCCGACGTGAGGGCTACGAGAAGAGCCGTTTTCCAAGAAACATATTTCAAATCAGCCTTATGTATGGGCTCGAACGGCGATTTCATCAACTGAGCTAAAACTGTATTCAATTCCCACGGGACTGCAGGGCGCTTTAAGGGTGGAAAAACCCTGAAGAGTCCTTTCATGAACTCCTTAACGATTCTTGTTGACCACAAAGAGAGATCACCTGGTTTCCTGCGAAACATGGAAATTACCGCCAGGTGTACCTTGATTGATGAGTGAGCTAATTTTGAATTAGCTAAATGAAGTAAATAAGGCAGGATCTGTTCCGGAGTTGAAAGGAAAGGATGTAATTCCTTACTCTCGCACCAATGACAGAATCTCTTCCATTTTGCAACATAAGACCTATTAGTGGATGGAGCTCTGGCCCGCTGGAGAATGGACCTGCAATCCGGAGAGATGTTCAAATTTGCGAATTCATAGTCGTGAGATTCCAAGCTGACAAACTGAGAGACCTTATCAGCGGATGAACAATTTGACCGTTGTCCATCGAGAGTAGGTTCGGCAACGGAGGAAAGAGAATGTGAGGAGATATCGAACACAGGAGAAGCTCCGTGTACCAAAACTGCCTCGGCCATGCCGGAGCTACGAGAATGATATGGCATGGCTCTCTCCTCATCTTGTTCAACACTCTTGGGATGAGGGGAAACGGCGGGAACGCATAGGCGAATGTTCCCGTCCATTGCATCTGTAGAGCATTCCCCCAAGAATTCCTTTGAGGAAACCTGCTGGCGAACTTTTCGCACTTCCTGTTGTCTTCTGTCGCAAACAGATCCAGTTTTGGAGTGCCCCACAATTCGAAGACTCGCTTCAGCTGGACCTTGTTCAATTCCCATTCGTGACATTGTGAACTGGTTCTGCTTAGAGAATCTGCCCAATCGTTGTCCACGCCCGGAACATGCTCTATCTGCAATGTTATGTGGTGATGAATGAGCCACTTCCAAATTTCCTGGGCCTGTTCTGACAGTGTGAGAGACCTGGTGCCCCCTTGTTTGGCATGGTAAAACATTGTTGTGGTATTGTCTGTTCTTACTAGAACGGAGGATCCCTGGATCCTGGGAAAAAAGGCCTGCAGCCCCAGAAAAACTGCTTTTAGTTCTAAAAGGTTGATGTGTGAACGCGTTTCTTGATGAGACCATTTCCCATGTATTTGCAGTTCTTGAAGATGCACCCCCCAACCATCCATTGAGGCGTCCGTCGTCATAATGTAATGAGGTTGAGCTGGTTGGAACGAGAGGCCTGGAGAGATATTGATTTCCTTTTCCCACCATGACAGAGACTGTTTCATAACCTGGGAGAGAGAGATGATGTCCTCGAATTAGCCGTGCATCTGCACCCATTGCATGTCCAACTGCTCCTGAAGAGGCCTCATGTGCAGCCGACAATTTGGAATCAACGGGATGCATGATGACAGCATCCCCAGTAAGGACTTGTATACTCTCACAGAAGTGTACTCTTTTGCGCGTAGAAGGGATGCTAAGCGCATTATCTTGAGCTTCCGTTCTGAAGTGGGATACGCCTTCATTGATCTTGTGTTTAGAAGCGCTCCTAGAAAAACACGCTTCTGGTTTGGAACCAAATGTGATTTCTCCACGTTGACTTGCAACCCCAGCGACTTGAAGAGCTGCTGACAGGCCTGCGTAGATTTTCTGGCAGTGTGAAATGTAGCCCCTTTCACCAGCCAATCGTCCAGGTAGGGGTAAACCTGGTGTCCCTGCCTTCTCAAAAAGGCCGCTACCGGAGCCATACATTTCGTGAAGACTCTGGGAGCTGAGCGAAGGCCGAATGGCAAAACTTTGAACTGGTAGTGATCTCCAGCCAACTCGAACCTCAGGAATTGGCAATGTCTTGCATGAATGGGGATATGAAAGTAAGCGTCTAGGCGATCGAGGGACGCTAGATAATCTCCCTCGTTTATTAATAAAAGAATCTCTTGAAGGGACAGCATTCTGAACGTCTGCTTTTTGATATATTTGTTCAACTGCCTTAGGTCCATTACTTGCCTCCATTTCCCGCATTTTTTCTTTATTAAAAAGAACTTGGAATAAAAGCCTTTCCCTCGCTGTTCGAAAGGCACTTTTTCTATCGCCCCTTTCCTTAGTAGAGTTGAAATCTCTTGCCTTAACAAGGACAAGTGATGATGATGTGTTTTCCTTGGGGGCGGAGTTCGAGGGGGTTTGTGGACAAACTCTAAGGTGTGGCCGTGTTGGATGATGTCCAGCACCCATTTGTCCCTTGTGATAGATTGCCATTGGTTCAGAAATGGAGAGAGGTGATGAGACCGAAGATGCTGAGAGTGAAATGAGGTGACCGGAGGAGGAGAAACGTCACTGACGTCTTGAGGAATCTTGTAGTTTTCCTCGTCCTGCAGGCTTATGTCTAGCTGATTGCTGATTGTATGAAATGTTAGAGGCACGAAACTGCTGCTGTTGTTGTCCTCCATATTGTGATCTGTATCTTTGCTGACCATATGGCTGATATCTGTAAGACTGGTAAGATGGTCTTTGTTGGAATTGGCCTCTACCTCCTCGAAAGGACTGGAATCGCCTTTGTTGCAGCGTGCCCAATGAACGTGCAGTCTCAGTATCTTTTTTAATGCCTTGTAGTTCTTAGTCTACGTGCTTTCCGAAAAGATTTTCCCCATCGAAGGGCATATCCAGCACCTTAGATTGTATCTCAGGGCGGAAAGACGTCGCCCTCAAACAGCCCTGCCTGCGAAGGACTGCGGCACCTGCCATTTGCCTGAAGGCAATGGATGACAAATCCATTGTGGAGTCAATCACCTCCGAAGAGGCTCTAGCACCCTCCTGCAGGAGGTCCTTTGCTTCTTTCTTTTTATCCTCAGGGAGGAATTCGAGAAGAGGAGCAAGATCTGACCATAACTGGCGGTCATACCTTCCTAAAATTGCTAAGGCATTAGAGGCCTTGATAGCAGTAGCTGCTATAGTCGCAAAACGTTTGCCTATACTGTCCAGGCGTTTGCCTTCCCTGTCCGGAGGCACTGCACAAGGAGACTGGGGATTCCTAGAACGCCTCTGGGCAGCCTGCATAATAACGGAATCCGGACGAGGATGTCCAATTAAACATGCTGGTGCCGAGTCAGGTGCCTTGTATTTCTTCTCCATCCTTGGTAACACAGCTGGGACAGAGGATGGATTCTTCATTATCTTTAAACCCTCACTCCAAATAAAATCAAAAATCGGGATGGATCGAACCGATCTCTTTGATGCATCCTTAAAATTGTAAAGGAAACATTCGGTTTGCACCACAGGAATTGGCAAGTCAAATCTCTTGGCGACTCTCTCAAGCACTTTATGGAAGCCCCCGATGTCTCCTGGGGGAGAAGTCGCCGGAGAAGGAGAAGGCGACGGAGAAGATGGAGCCACATAATCATCCCATTCTTGGCCAATAGGGTCTGTATCCTGCGTGAGCTCGCCTTCCTCAGGTTGATCGTCTGCTTCACTTTCGATGTAATCATCTTGGATCGTAATACATCGAGGAGCCTGTTTCTCGACCTCTGCAACAGGAGGCGGAGTAACCGCAGGAGGAGGCGGAGCACCTGGATACTCGGACCGCCAGGCGTCAAATGGACTGGAGCGTGAGAGTCCGGAAATCTTTTATAATAATCATTTACCATATGTCTCAGGTCCGTGACTAGAGAGATTGGGACTAGCATGGAATCCCTCTGAACCTCCTGACGCTCTTCGTAAGCTTCGTAAGGGTAATGCTCTTGAAAAGAGCCGTAACGTTGAGCCTGAGAGCGCCCTGAAAATGAATAGTCCCCTTCAATATATTCAGATTGTGCTTGCGCTTCCTCTTCCTCATCAGTGTCCTGGCATTTGACTCTGAGCTGTGAGGGACTATAGGCCAGACCAAAAAGACTGTCATCACCCGACTCCTCCGTATCCAGAAGATGAGAAGGAAGTAATGGTGAAACCTTAGGTAAAGGTGAAAATCCTGGTGACTTTGGCACCAAATGCAAACTTTTAGTGTCTTTTTTACGATCCGTCAACGACGCCGTCGACGACGGAAGACTCCGTATAGTGATCGTCGTCGATACTGGTCGAGGGGGTGATTTGAAGACTACCGTCGACGGAGCGCCCGTCGATTTGGCCGTCGACGGCGATGATGTTCCCGTCGACGAAGTCGTAGATGCGATCGTCGACGTAGAGACAGTCGTCGTCATCGCCGCCGAAGCCGTCGTCGCCATCGACGAAGAAATAGTCGACGATGCCGTCGCCACGGCCGTCGACGAAGTCGTCATCACCACATAAGTCGGGGATTTAGATGAAGATCTCGATGACGGGTCCATCAACTTTTCCTTTTTCGTCGACGAAGCCTGTTTGAGAGGAGTGACAGGCAGAGAGGCAGCAGATGACTTCTTCAGGCCTGTTTCTTTAATCTTAACGGCTGTTTTTTCGGCAGTGATGGATTTCTCTGCCTTTAATTTCTTCACATCAGCCTTTAAGACCCTAATTTTTACGCTTCCTCTCAGCCGAGGATGGCCCAGGGCTATCTTCAATATCAGATCCAGATTCTGATTTTGATTTCTTTTTCTGGAGCCATAACAATAACCTGGCCTCTCTATCCTTTAAAGTCTTTGCAGAAAAAGTTCTACAGTACTTACAGTCTTTGGCCTTATGCTTAGGATAAAGGCAATAAAGGCAATAAAGGCAATAAAGGCAATCTTTATGTGGATCTTCTGAAAAAAGTCTTGCCTTTCCACAGGATCTACAGGGCCTGAACAGCCTCTTCTTAGAACCTTCAGACATCTTGAGAAAAGGAAGGTTGAAAAACAGTACCTTGAGGTGAATTCAAACCAGGTCAAAAGTTCACCACTGGAAAACTGAGCAGAGCTCAGGGAGACTCCCTTACACACGACGTGAGGTTAGAAATCTGAGGTCTGGTGGCTCTGACTGGGGAGCGGAGGTCTAGGGCTGGTCTGTGATTGGTCGAAGTTTGGACCTACATAAGGAGGCTGACGACTGACAAAGTTTTTCTCTCCTTCTGGATGGTTTCTATGTACTTCTATGGTACTTCTTTTCTAACTACCGCGAGACTCCCACCATGACGACGGGGAAGATACAAGCATGTGAATCTACGAAAGATTCAATACTGGAGAATGATGTCAAACGTTTTTAAGCATAGTAGCAACTCCTGATCTGCAGTCTTGTTTCTCACGCCGTTTATGTTCCAAGAACAGAGACGCAAGGTGTTGTTTGCCTTTAATGGAACATTCTTGATTTTTAAGGGTTTTGGCTTCTGACATTTATTGTCCTGGCTAGCCAGCTCCAGTCATGTAATACCAGGGTTCCCATTGTGTCTGTCCCTGCACCAGGTGGCGCTATTCCCTCTTTATGCCTAGGGGATGTGCACAAGCCCCCCTTAACACGGAGTGTGATCGAGCCAAAGTATGGTCATGGCCGAGTTCATGATGGTTCTTGTATCTGATTAGTAGAGGTTGCGGGAATCTTGGTTTTGAGAAGGGCATCACTCCCTAAGCGCCGAGCTGTTCATGCTCATTAAGTATTCTCTTGGCTATTTTGGATGAGGCCCAGACTGCTTTTGTAGCCTCAGTCCCTGGGTAATCATTAGACTCCATGAATTCTATTGCTTCCAGATCATGTGACCTTAAATCCTCCAACCTCCTGATTGACGTTAGAAGCCGTAAGACGTTTCCCCTCTTTAAGATGTCCGCCTGGCCTTTGGATTTGAATTCAAGGAAGAACAGGGTGATGGCTGTCTCAGGTGGGATCTGCAGTCCTCTAAATGGTGCTGCTTGTTCAGCCTTAGCTCTAGATTCTTGAAGATCACTAATTCCAGACTGATCCGTCTCACCTGAGACCCGGAGTTGTGTCTGGTTCCCGTTGTGTGATTAGTTCTTCCACATGAGTTTCGTCCTTGGGCTTTATGTTGGTGGTTGTAGATTCTTGCAAGTGTTCTCCTTCTCTGATCAATGCTCTCTCTTCTGTGGTTGCATTTCTTGTCTTTGCATAAATGGTTTCTGACTATAAGTCTTCAGAGATTGGGGTATCCCTTAAATCCCCTTGTGATCGAGCGCTGATAATTCGGTTTAAGTCACTGTTGAAATATGCTGTTATGTCAGTCTTCCTTTTCTGACCCTTTCTTCTCTGTTTTCTTCGTTGCTTTGGTGCTTGCAGGCCAGCTATTGCAGTGTTATTCTGTGATAATCTGCTTGATGTCGCTGAACCCCCGTCGGAGGTGGTCATCTCACCTAGGTGGTTTTGATAAGCTGACTAACTGGTTTCTTCTCTCGCCAATGGGTTCCCCTCGTGGGTTTTTCCTGTTTCTAGCTCAAGTTAGGTTTTTTGATTCTCCCGATTTGCTTGATCAGGACTGGATCCGCCTTCTGGAGGGAATTAGCCAGTGTAACGGCCGGCAGGCTTGCAGTTGCTTTCCTTATGTCCATCAAAAGATCTCCCATCACTGATGGTAGGTTTATCAACAATTGCCACACAGGTGCAGCTTGCCTGAGTAAGTGGAGTCTTAGATTGGGTCCGTCTGATCAGGTTGTTAAGGTCAGCCAGTTTGGTGTCAATATTTGAGACATAATTGGCTAGTGAGTTTAGGACTGATAGTTGAATGTCCATTTTATCTGAGGATATTGTATCCCATTCACTGGCATTTGCATGGTGTTCAGTAATGAGGCACAGATGCTGTCTTTCTCATTCGTTTTATCTTGGTTGCTATTGATTTCAGGCGACTTACTGCCTTTTTCACGGAGTACCTCCAAGCTTTGCAGAGGTTGTGGAGTGTAAGAGGCTACCAACTCCTTCCATTCCTGTGTTGTGAGGTAAGATGTGTCTAAGTTAGGTTCCAGTGTGTTGTATGTATTTAGCACTTGGTTATTGCTATTATTAACAGTTTCGTATTGATTGACTCTACTTGGCCTCTGTGGCTGTATTTCCACCTGGCACAATTCCCCTGCTGATATTGTCTGTGGGTGTGGAGAGGTAACGGGGACTGAAATTGCCTCTAAGCAGGAGGCCATGTTAACTGGGGCATGTTTTTCTTGGTTTGTATTGGGAAGAGCTAAGTGAACCAGGGGAGGTTCTAATGCAGGTAATCCTCTCTCTTGCGTTCCTTGTTTTTATGATCAGGGGTGCGTGTAAAGCTTGTAAGGCAGCTCAAGTGTCTCCTCCTCAGTACATGATGTTATTAGATTGTGCCTCCACGGTTTCTTCCTGGGTGCTGCCCTTACCTTACTCTTGCCCCACATGAGTTCCTTTTCTAGGCCGCTTTTTGACTCCACTCCACTCCGTCCTCTCTTATATTGTTGACCTCCTCATTAACTTAGTTGTCTCTCACTTCTACTCTCACCTCAGCGATAGATTCGCTAGCCGATTCGACAGTTACCTCTAGGGCTATGATGCTTGTTTGCCTAGTGGACCTCCCAGGGCCTTGCTGGCCACGGCAACCCTAAAATTCTATTCTTCCTTTTTTCGCTCTCTCTCCATTGTCAACTCTCTCCTCGATCAAGCTTGTTTTCGTGTGCTCTTCGCAACATTTGTTTTGTTGCTGCTGCACTATCTGACTGAAGTGGAAATGGAAGACAGTTTATCCCGTCGTTACTTGAGGAAAGCACTGATCCAGCGTCCCTTAAAAATGCAAACTTAGTGTATCTTTGGTTGGCAGCCCAGCACCATCTCTGCTAGAGTTGTTGGAGCTGCCGGTGAACTTGAGTGAAGAGGTGAGGCTAGACTGCCTTTCTCCACCCTCATTTTCTTCTTGTTTTTGCTTTGCTAGCCGCTTTGTTTGCTCTTTTATTCAGTTTGATTGTGGTCTGCTGTCTCTCTTTCCCGGATCTCATTATGATCCTCTAATCTGCCGCAGGTCTGTTGTTGTTGCACGATTTTGTGATGCTTGAAATGCTAATGCCCAATAGACTCGGTCGACTCTATGCACAGAAGACTACTTAACTCCTTGGATGCTTTATTAATCTCTCAGTTGTTCAATGGAGCCTCTGGTTTTTATTCACTGGTGTATCTAGTTTTGATTCCTAGGCCTTTGGATTCCAGAATATGTTGGTGATGAGCAAGCCTAGGGCAGCTACTCCTGCTACCTATGCACTGTCCTCAGCTTCGTGTCGGCCATGTCCCATTGTAGCAGCTCTCAGCCACCGCCTCACCTCCCCTGTGGTGAATTTCTCCAAATTATGTAGCCTGGAGGGGCATGCCTTTATCTGCTTTTATTCAAGGTTATCTCGGTCTCAAACTCAATTTCCAGAGCCGAACAGTTGAGAGACCATGTTGCTGGGCCCCCCTTTTAGTTTCACTGCCACAGCTGAACAGGGAAAGGGCGCGCCCCCCCCCCCAGTTCCTCATTCCTCACACTACCTCTCACTCACCGGTGCGCCGTACTAAGGAACCCCCTCGCTCGCAGGCTCCAGCCTTCTGGCACGAGTGCATGCATTCGAGCGCTCAGAAATCCATATGGCAAAAGAAGCGTTACCCCTAAACGAGTTCTTCTCCTCTGGTGTCAGCGCGGTATCTTCTGAACCTGGAAACATTCACCAGGGAGATAGGGAACTACAAACAGCGTTGGAAATTTTGGATACATGCTTGAGTTCCAGAGATCCTTCTCCGCTTCGTTTCTGGTGGGGTAAGGGTGCCGGCGCACCATTCGTTATCAGGATTGTGTTCCTAGATTCTACAGTTTGACCCTTGCGAGTTCCTCCGTTCCAGTTATGTCCTTTGTTCCGTTGGCGAGCTTCTTCCGTGAAAGCTCATGAGGAGAGAAATATCTTGTTATCCCTTCCATAAATCAAGTCTCTCCTCCGTTGGCGGGTTCACCTCTAGTGGACTCATGTGGAGGGAGAAACCAGTATCGTTTGTTGTCAGGTTATATCAGTGAAGGTGCTTGCCTGCTCCGAACCATTTACTTCCTGGATTAAAGTGAACTGGTATCGTTTTGTGACAGAACTTCGAATCATTTCTTGATTGAATATTGAGCCTGTTGGAATAAAAAAAAAGTACTCGGACCATGAGAGGTCCACTTGCCGGATATAAATATATTTATATTCATTTCTAATTAACAGACTCCTCAGATATACAAATAGTGTATGTTAACTTTCAGTTATTATTTTTTTTGCTGAGGAGTACTATCCTTATTATCCTTAACAGGGGGTGAATTGAAGAAGTAATTTGAGGTGCTCTAGTTCCTTCCCCATGTGATGCAATATGGATAAAAACAAGGGTAGGTTATGAAATGTGGAAAAGCCATAACAACTATAAACGTGCAGCTGTATGGAGTGTTTATAATACATGGATGCATTTGCTTTGTTTCCAATACAGATATATGATCAGAATATACTAGCATTTCCACAGATTGAATGTGGAACACAAACCACGTTTCTATTTGTTTCCTTTACAGGTAGGAATAATGGTTATAGATGTGTTATATGTGTATTCCAGTAGAAGTATACCAAGTGATGAGAAAGAATAGTATAAGTAATACGTTGTAGCCCGTGTCTTTACAGATCTCCCTCCTCGCAGTTCCCTTCCTATCCTTCCCTCACTTGATCATCCCACTGATCTGTGATACCACAGCTATCCAGACTTGGGGCTATCAAGGGGTGGACCCTTCTGAGCATCAAACCGATTCTGAGGATATAACAGCCTGACACCTCCAAGCTAGGGGTGAGCAAGGCAGAGGAAGGACCAAGGACAGCAAGGCGTCCAGATCAACTGTCGAGTGCTAGGTACTAGTGCTAAGCTTGTGCTGGGCTTGAGCTTTAGCAGGCCTACAGTTGGTGGTGGTAGGAGAGTTGATTGCGCGGGGAAGGAGCAAGGCTTGGTCAGAGGTATGTAGGAGCACTGGTCCCGATGCAAATTGGTGTGGATGGAGCAACAGGGGGCGGAAGGCAGTTTCACAGACTGTGATCACTTCGAAGGATGGATCATACTTCAGCAAGTGAATTCCTATGTGCACAGGGGGACATTGCAGTGGTTCTCTTTGTGGTTCCATAGGCCAGACAACACTTGGGTACTCTGGTGGTCCACATTCTCCAGCACTGGCTGCCGGTGTCCAACAATTTCAAGAGTCTGCTTCCGGTGATGCAGGCTCGGAGATCCCAACTTCAGTGGTGGTTAATCTCAGCCAATTTGGAGAGAGAAATTCTTTTTCCCTCTCAGCAACCTATAGTAGTGATGATGGATGCCAGCTCCAAGGGATGGGGTGCAGTGTGGGCCTCATTCGACACAGGGAATCTGCAAACCACACAAAAGAGTCCATTCCTTCAACTGGAGAGAGTTCAGAGTGATGTGGAGGTTTAAGTCTTTGCAAAGCAGTGTACGGGTCAGAACAGACAGCAATGTTGTATTTGAACAGGCAGCTTGGAACCGGTTCCATGTTCTTACATTAACTGGTACAGACATCAGAGAAGAATTTCTTATCTCACAGCAAATTATATCCGGGGCAAGGGACAACAGGTAGCAGGGTAGCAGACTCCTTAGGCAGAGTGCTTCCCTCTTCCCATAATTTGAGAGTATCGGGAAAGGTATTTTAGATGATTTGTCAAAGGTTCTGCAACCCCTCAGTAGATCTCTTGCATATCGATCCAATGCTTTTCTTTCCAGATTTTCCAGGTTCAGCGATCTTCAAACAATAGGAGTGGATGTATTGACTTGTCAGTGGCTGAACAGCCTGTTGTATGTATCCCTTCCTATTCCCACGGTTCCTCGTCTCCTGGCAAGTATATGGAGAGAGAGGGCAGAAGGGATTTTTAGTTTGTCCATTCTGGCCTCAGAGACATTGGATTTCTATGCTATTGGAGATGTTAGTGGTCCCAATGCGGTTTCTTCCCATCTCTCCCCAAGTCCAATCTTATCTCCTCCTCTCTTGCCTCTTCTTTCTCTCCAGAGGTTGAGGTTAGTGGTTCGCAATGTGAGAGGGAAGGGCTTAGGAGGGTAGGCATGTCTCTGGCTGTGTCAGGCTCTATTCAGGCCTCTATGAAGTTTTCCACTAAAAATCATCACTGGTTCTCATTTTCCAAGTGGTGCAGAAATAATGATTTGTCTGCTATCCAGTGTCCCACTGAAAACATTGCACAATTCCTGCAGCAAGGATTTGACAAAGGCAGGGCACCGCCGAATCTTAGACTTCAGTGGTCTGCAATTAGGGTATTCTTTCCACTTGGGTGCTCTTTGTGAAACTGACGGATTGATTTCCAGACTTTTTAAGGGTTTTATTTGTTGAGACCTAAAGTAAGGAATTCTTTTCCATCTTGGGACAGTCTGTTGGTATTAAAGTCTTTGCAGGGCCCTCCCTTTGAAGCACTCTCATATTCCTCTGAAATTCTTGACGTTAAAGGTGGGTTTTTTGGGGGTTGACATTGTTACTGCCAGAAGACTGGGTGAATTTTCAGCCTTGTGTTGTAACCCCCCCCCCTTACCTTAGGTTGTTTGAGGATCGTACTGTGTTTAAAGTTGGGTCCTAAGTTTATCCCTGAATATGAATTTGGTGTTCCACAAGACTCAGGAATTTGTGAATCCTGTGCTTCCTGCCTCCTCTGTTGGTGAATCTCTTCTGGATGTAGTCAGGGCAGTAAAGATTTATTTGGCTAGATAGAAGGATTTTAGGATGATTAACTCCTTTTGTGAATTTTGGTTATGCAAACAGGGAGTAAAAGTTCTCTTTCAACCATATCTAGTTGGATAAGTGATGTGATTTCCACTGCTTACTTCATGGCGGACCGTGTGGCTCCTGAGTCTGTTTAGGCTTGGTCAACTCGTGCAATGGCTGTGTGATGGCATGGTGGGGTGGGGTTTCCATTACAGATATATGAGCTACAGCAACCGTGATTTCGCAGTCTAATTTTGATCACCATTACAGGCTGAATCTAGCTCAGGGATCGGAATTAGATTTTGGTAGAGCAGCTCTACAGGTGAGGGACCGTATTCAGACCAGTCAGGTTTCCAAATTCCTCCCCCCACATGAAGATCCACCTAAGCACTGCACATTCTGTCTTTTGAAAGAAAACTAAGTACACTATGTCATTATGTGTTCGAGAAATCATGCCATTCTCAGGACGTATTTATTATTAATCATAAAGATGACATAGAACATATCAACATAGCATTAAAGAGCAATGAAGGGAAAATATTTCCATTATTTACACTGCAACAGCACTACAAGGATCCGACACATTAAAGCCTCCATTACACTGGCAGAGTCATGCTTGACTACCCCTCAGGTCCCATTCCCTGTGGCATCACTCATATTCTGTTGTCCTGGACCAAGGGAAATACCCCTTTCTGGTTGTTCCATTTGTCGTCCTTACAAGGCGAACCCACCTGTTCCCTCTGTATAGAGGGAATCTGGGCCAGCATCAAACTGGTCCCCCTGCAGCATAATTCACCATGCCAGGGTCACACATTAAGCTATCCCCTTGGGCATTATTCGGGGATGGCCCGGGGCATACCTGGACCTCCCAACACCTCAAACACCCATCAGGGCAGCGTAAGGTAAGGCTTTGGACACTTGCTGTAGCCGACGCCACTAGCCCTTATCTAAAGATTGTGTTTCTGTGCCCCGAGTTGGGACGTCGGCTTAAGGTCAGTTCCCTCCGGGATTCGCCTGCACTTATACCTGATGCCAAGGTTGTCCACCTGTTTTGTAGCCAAACACGACTCCTTCGCCACCAAAGACCTGGGCAGTTACCGCCGATCAGGGCTCCCCCATGCTCTGGTAGCTGAGGATGCAAGAAATGCTGTACCACAAAAGCAACTAAGTTTTCCAGAAAAATATCAGTGCCCTGAGCGGACAAGGGAACCCAGTCTCTGTGGAACAAAGATTGACCCTGAATGCAACCATGAGAAGTTGTCTTTAGGCGGGCCGTATTCAACAATCCCTTACTCTTGCTATTCAAATGCCTCTCTGACTCATTGAAGTTTTGGCAGACTGACCAAACTTCCATACCCTTCTGGGAATGATGTGGTACCATGCAATGACTGCTCCTGGGTATTTGCTGGCCAGCCAAGACATTTTGACTAACAAGTCCTCAAATAGAATCCTCCTGCCTAGGGTTACCAAATTGTTGCCACCAATGTGTAGAATGATGAGTGCCGGTGGTAAAAGCCTTCCAGACACTGATTCCTCCATCAGTTGCCGCAGACCACCCAAATATAGACCTCCCCTACTAATCCAATGAAAACGAAGACCTGCTTCAGCTGTGCTCCCAGGGAAATGACCCTGCAAAAATGTCACCTGTGCCCGACACACAAAGGAATGACAATCGATCTACACACTGCCAGAAGCCATGTGCCCTAATGCAAACCTGACGAGAGAAAAGAAATCACATTACTTACAGTTGAAAGGAAATTCGTCCAAACCTACATCATGTTGAGCAAAACATAGCGCATGTAGCAATTCAAATTCCACCTTCCTAGTCTCATAACCACTTCCCTGTCGAGCCCTGCCCCAGCCATAGATGTCCCCGCCCCTATTCTAAAGGAATGCGTGTTGAAGTTGCCCCGGATTACTGCAGCCCAGAGGGCCCTGTGCACAACCTGAGTGAACTGGAATAGTGTCAGAGGACACCTGTGGCTTGAATGAGCAAGGTCGTGACTGCCTTCAGAGGGCGTTTTTGTAGGTAATTGAGAACTGCTGTTACCGGACACCCAGCAAGACCTGTTACCTTTCTCAAGATTACGTGTCTACCTTTTCCCACTTGGTCTGTCTTAGAGAGGGTATGATCACCACCAGATCTCCTGCCACCCAAGATAAATGGTTGAGCTCGATTCCCCCCTGTTTGTCTTGCTTGGACCTTGCCACGATTTTGGATACTCTGAAGGCACTGTAAAATGTGAGGGAGAAAGTGGCGGAGAAAAGGGGAGCCTCGGAGAAGAGCAAACCCCCCTGCAGGACCACAATGATCCTTCCAAGCTTATCTACATCTATGGGATGCCTATGATCAATTCTTGCACCATCCAGCCTTTCCCATCCCTTAAGGGCTTAGTTAACAAGGAAGGAGTGTGAATGGTCGGGTCCCTTCTCCACTTTCGCAAAAAAGGCCAATGCTGACAAGGATCGCCTGGCAAATGGTGCTGAACTACACTGGGACAGTAAATGCCCAGGAAAACCCAGTCAGTTAGTGAGCGAGAAATTATGCCTTGGAATGTTGCCCTGGGTGTATGAAGTGTAATCGGAAATTGCTCTTTTGTAAGCTCGCAAAGTTTTTGGTGCATGGCTTGCTGTAATTCGTTCAGAGAGGGTAGGGTTCCAAGGTTCCATAGATGTCCCGGGAAGTGTGTGGACTCCCTCTCTGCAATTTAAAACGAGACAATGCATCAGCTACATTATTAAATACACCTGGCACATGCTTAGCTTTAAACAAGAGGTTATTTTTGAGGCAAACCAACACCAGTTCCTTTAACAAGCCGAGGAATTTTTTGCGCTTCGCCCACTGTGAGTTGATATATTCTACCACTGCCATGTTATCTGACCAAAATGTCACTGACTGGTTACGGTAGTGGTCAGTCCAAACGTGCAAGGCCACCATGATGGGAAATAGTTCCAGAAAAGTGATGTTGTGCCCCAAATCAGAGTCCAACCAGGGCTCAGGCCAGGGTTGGGCCCACTACTTATCCCCTAGCATAGCACCAAACCCAGACTGTCTGCCCGCATCTGTGAACAAACCAAAATCCTGGCTAGACCTTCAAGGAGCTGGCCACACCCTTGTCCCATTGAATGTGTTCAGGAATGATAGCCATATCCTCAAATCCTGCATCTGATCCCCAGAGAAGAGAATCCTATGGTGTTTCTCCCTTAGGCCCGACATGATCTGGGCTATGGAGCAGGAGAATGGGCGACCCATCAGTATTATCCGCAGGATGAAATTGAGTTGACATACTAAGGTTTGCAGCTGCTGTAAGGTCACCTTCCAGGCAAAGGGCATGCCTCCAGGGAGGACTGAAATGCCTCCACCTTGTCTACTGGGAGCCTGTACTTCCCTGTCACAGGATTAGAACAGGAGTTAGATCTTGGCGGACGGGTTACTCTGTCACATAGGTGACAGATATCCCGTCCGCCGAAATATAAATCCCATAAGATATAATGGGATTTACATCTCGGTGGACAGGATATCCATCACCATTGTGAGAGAGTAACCCATCCACCGAGATCTAAATAAGGCCCTTAATCTCAATCCCAAAAATATTAAGTTTGTCGTGGGTCCTGCCGTCTCTTCATGAGCAAGGGGAATTCCAAAGTCTGACATCAGACGTTGGATGGTAGCAAGGGATTCAGCGCAGGAATCCATACCACCTGCCGCCAAGAAAAGGAAGTAATCCTAATAATGGATTACTAAATTGGACCATGATTCTTGTGTGAAAACCCACTCTAAATATGTACTGAACTGCTCAAAATACACAAAGGAGACTGAGCATCTTATGGGCATACATCGGTTGTAATAAAACTGCCCCTGAAATTGTAAACCCAGGAGATGGGAATCATCCGGGTGAACGCGGAGAAACCAAAATGTTGACTCAATATCTGCCTTTGCTATGTGGGCCCCCGGACCAAGCGGTCTTAACAGGGCCAGGACACCCTCCAAGGATGCATACTTTACGGAGCACAAGGATGAGTCAATGGTGCTATTCACTGAGATGCTGAAAGATTATGAATCAATCTGTACTCCCCTTTCTCCTTCTTTGGGACCAAACTCAACGGGGAGCTTACAAACCTGGGCAACGGGGGTCCTGTGAATGGCCCAGCTGCCTTTCTCAATTTCAGCTCCTTATCAATCTTTTTCTGGGGTATAACTGCAGGGCTGTGTTGTGGTAGGGATACACGTTTAGCCAAGGGTTCAATGAAAGTATTGACACTAGAGAGGGATTGACAAATGCTAAGAGCAGTCACTTTTGTTCTTGGCCTTCTTGAAGCATTTAAACTCAGGATGCCCTGGTGCAGTGGCGACCAGCGTGGATCGGAGGTAGGGGGCGGGGGCAGGGCGCGGGTGAGGCTGGCAGCAAAAAAATAAATAAAACTTATCTTCTCACCACTTCCTTGCCGCGTCTCTCCTCCGTAGTCCTCCCTCGCTGACCTGAACAACATGAAGCACACCCAGGCTCCCAGTCAGCCAATCACAAAGCTACCTTAGCAGCGCTGTGATTGGTCTGAGCGCCGTGTTTTGGTGCTCAGACGCTGACTGGGAGCCTGGGCATGTTCTCCATGCAGGCTGTAATGCAGCCTGGATGGAGAACATGCGAAGTGCGCAAGACTGTTTTGGGTGGCCCGAGAGGGCCGGCCAAACAGTCATTGCACACTTAGGAGGGTGCTACCACTCCTCCCCTGCCCTTCACTCAAAGCTGCGGAAGTAGGAGAAAATAAAATGATAATAACGCCAGTTATTATCATTTTATTTTCTCTTTATTTCACTGCTAAAAAGCAGTAGGGTGACTCTCCTCCGCCTTAGCGGGGGAGCCGCCACTGCCCTGGTGTACCACAGAAGGAGCAAATGTGCTTCACTTTAGAGGAGCCTGGATCTCTAGAGCATGCTTTTTTAATAAATGCCCAACACAGCCCTTTATTCTCCCCCCCACCTCCATTTGCCAATTGAAAGGTCGACTGGCCACTGCCTTCAATATCATGCAACGCAGCCACGCATTGATGTCCGTTTAGTCCCAAAACATGCCTGGGGTCATGGCTTTCTTCAGCCTAAATGCCTTATCATACTCTTTCCAACAAGACCACCCCAAATTCTTCATATGCACCCACAATTTTGTTTAAATAGTACGCCATTTGAGGGCCACAATCAGGATATTTCTCCAAAAGCACTGTATGATAAATGGTAAACCCTTAATCCAATTCATTAGCATTTCCTCTACTTTTGGCTTCTTTAATTTATGGATGCAGTCTTTGGACTCCTTGCTTTTCTCCTCTGGGGTTCTAACTACAGTGAGGCCAAATAAATCTACATAGGCCCCCTTCTTAAGCTTATTCCTTAATTCATCTGGTAAATGCAATCCAAGCCGGTTCCTGGGTGACAACACCTGATCTTGCCCACTAGACTGCATCTTCTCTTCACCTTCGCTCCCAGCTGTGGTTGCAGTGGTGGCAGTGGATGCCTGAGGGACTGAAGTGGTGGCGCCGCCCGATACTCCATCTTGTGGTCGATCAGCAACCTCCATGGCACTCCCCTCACCGACCGGCCAGAAGTTGGGCTTGCTACCAGGCCTTTGGCAACTGCTAGAGCCGTCTCATCTTGAGTGCTCAGGCGGGACATGCATGGCAACACCTTGGCGAGGCTACTCCTAAGCTCCCCTCCAGTGGTGCCCGAAACCACCTCCCGCTGCCCTGATTCCTGTACCCTGTTCTCCTACCAAATGATGACCTCCACCTGCTCCGGACTTGGTGTGACTGCCGGTGCAGAGAGTTTTGCCGCATTCACCTTTGCGGTCCCCTTCCTTGGCCGCTTACTGACTGGGGGCCTTTGAGGCAGCTCCAGACCCCCTAGAGCACTTGCCGGTAGCCCCCCAATGTCCGATTCTACTTCGGCCCTAGGACTGGGCTGCGGGGTAGTTTCCTTTTGCACTAAGAGAGCAATGTGGGCTTTAACAAGGCTAACACTAGGCCCATGCGTTTAACCTCCCCCTGATTGCCTCAAAATCAGATTTACGCGCCACCTGTTTCGGTGGCATGGTCATTGCAAGATTGTCCCTGTATCAGGAGACGTACCAATATGCCTCCACAAGTAAGAGTCAAAACAATGCTGTATCCGAGGCGAGAGATATATATATATATATATATATATATATATATATATATATATATATATATATATATATATATATATATATATATATTCCAATCCCCCTTTACATCAAAAAGGGTCCGACACAGCCAGGGTACATTCTCAAGCGTTTATTCTCTACCAGGATGGAACAGCAAAGTATGTAAGGAAGTGAACCTGTAGCCAGACGCGTTTCAGCATATTTCAGCTTTCCTCAGTGCCGGATCACCATAGAGTCACTTTCACCTGAGGTCTATTTAAATGTTGCTGCCGCCACTCCCACTGAACTGACGACTCGGCCCCATCTCGCTCTTAAGGGCACACTGCCTCTTTCTTACGGCTCCACTGGGCACAATACCTCGCCCCGCTGCAGTGCAGTATGCCACATCCGTAAGGAAAAAGCCCATTAAGTAATCGGCTTGTCGATCACACAGTGGTGTCCCAACTTGGTGCTGGCTCACGGGTAGCTCACTCGTCACGGCAGCCAGTTTGCGAGATACAAAGTTGCAAGGTGAGTCCGCTTTAGAAGCCCTGCGCAGTGTAAACTGCTTCCTCTCTCCCCTTTGCAGAGAAATATTCACACTGTGGTTTTTAACTGCTAGGGGGGGCTCCGCGTAGTATTTTTCATACTCCTCGCCAAAAACTGCCGTCTGACGCGGTGCTCCAGACCGGGAGGGCATGTCGGCAAACGGTGACAGCATTACCGTATAAACATACAGTCCAATCCCTCTTTACATCAAAAAGGGTTCGACACAGCCAGGGTACATTCTCAAGCGTTTATTCTCTACCAGGATGGAACAGCAAAGTCCGTAAGGAAGTGAACCTGTAGGCAGAAGAGTTTCAGCATATATCAGCTTTCCTCAGTGCCGGTTCACCATAGAGTCACTTTCACCTGAGGTCTATTAAATGTTGCTGCCGCCACTCCCACTGGACTGACGACTCGGCCCCATCGCGCTCTTAAGGGCACACTGCCTCTTTCTTACGGCTCCACTGGGCACAATACCTCGCCCCGCTGCAGTGCAGTATGCCACATCCGTAAGGATATATATTTGGGTATTATTGCATATAGTAAGGAATGGGATGAGGAATGAATGAGGAGGTAATGCCTAGATTACCTACCAGTAATCTTCATTAGTCCGATTTTTTATTCTTGTCCCATTACTTGCGTTAACACCCACCCTCCCTTTTCATTTTTGAGAGCGTCTGTGGAGCTTAGTAAGTTCAGTAAGTGCATAATTCTTGTTCTGCTTTAATACTAAGATGATTATCAAAAACAATGGCTCCTGTGGACTAATGGCAAGAAAATCTCAATAAAATAACGCACTATGGCAATGTAATGGGTTATTGTGATGTCAAAAAGAGGAGTCGAACACACCTTAGATTAGTATTTCATTCATAATTCTTGTTTATATAGTTCTTTGAAGCAAAATTACATTCATGACATTTAACAATCAATTGATTGTAGTGAGTGGTGTCCCAGTGAAAAAAAGGAACCTAAACAAATAAACCTAAATCATTTGTGACATATTCGTGACATATATACAAGGTTTCCTATATTTCATGAAAGCGACCATTGAAAGATATATATTATATAAACCACGTTTTTATACAATGATAAGTGCTGGCTTGTAATGATTCGCTTTGAAAAAACGGTCGACGGCGTTTCGACCGTGTGTGCAATGTAGGGTCTTTTCAGGACCTAAGATAGTAGGGACACCTGAAGGAAGGGTTTGCGCAGCCTGGTGTGGAATTTGTGGCACCGTGAGTAAAGTGAAAAGGAAGGATACTCACATGGGACCCGGCCGGGCACCCATGTGAGGGTAGCTGTCGGCTGGCAAAATTCGGTTAGCACAATAGGAGGATTCCGCAGGTATGGAATAGAAGGGCACGGTGAGTGTGCAGATCAAGCACGAGCCAATAGGGTTTTTAAGTAGAAGTAGCAGGCTTCTTCCATGTGTTATGGCTCTTGATAATTATTTAAGACGGCTATGCGCCTCTTTGTGTCGCCAGTTGATAAGTAATGGGGGTCTTACTCAAGAATCAGTATGTTCGTGCCTGCATCAAGGATATCTGTGGAGCAGAACAGCATCTGTCTGTCTGCCTTGGTTCAATGACCAATACTAAGATGGGCAGGGTTATTTTCTTTATTTTTATTAGGAGTTGCTTGGTAGAGGTGGCCATGGAGAGACTTCACCTCACTGTATGCATATAATAAGTAATGGGACAAGGAATAAGGAATCAGAGTAATGAAGATTACAATTAAGTAATCGAAGCATTACAAGCATTCTCCTTGGCATTTCCTGGGGAGGAGGGAGGGGAGAAGCTGAAGCCTTTGGAGGCCGCTTTTTTTTTTAAAATGCAGACGCTAACTCCTCTGCTATTTTCTTCAGTCAGCCCCCCCTCTTGTCTAAAGACAATGTATCATCGTTAAAAAGTAATTGCAATCTGTTTGCTAGATTATATATTGGGTGTCAGGCAAAAAATGGTAATTTGGAAGAATGTTTCAAGCACAAGAAGCAGTCTTTTCCGCCATCTATATCTGTGAATTGAAAAATCAGACAAGGACAGAAGTCGCAGCTATTGGACTGCATTGCCAGAAGTACTACCATACACAACACTGCTCCAGAGGTGAATGTAAATATATTAGATGGTGCAGCTATGGTAAATATGCTACCTCCCAAGTCTTCTAAAACATTTGATGATTACGCTTCAACAGTTTTTATACCCTACATAGCAACTCAAGCAAGAAACGTGAAATGATTGGATCTTGTGTGGGATATATATATATATATTACTGAAAGCATCAAGCAAAGGGTTAGAGAAAACAAAAAAAAGAAGAAGAGGTGAGGGTCTTTGCAAGCGAGTTGAATCTAACACTCCTGTACCAAAGATTGGCATAGTTTCCTTAGACGAGATGAAAACAAGACAGAGTTTTTTTGGTTTACTGAGTAGGCGAGTGTAACTTATTAACATCGAAGGGAAGCAAGTAACTGTCACCTGTCAGGATAAAGTTGTTAGTTCCACAGCAATTATGAATTTCAAAATTATATTGCCTTGCAATCATGCGGAAGCGGACACACGATTTATGCTCATTCTGTCCACGCAGCAACTGAAGGTCATTCCAAAATAATGATTTGCACAGTAGATACCGATGTAGTCGTTCTTGCGATTGCTAATTTTAAAAATACTGGATGTCAAGAAGGATAAGTTACTTACCTGTAATCCTAGTTCTCTTCCAGGGGTATCCTCATCAAAGTCATAAGCACTGAATATTCCCGCCCACGTGCGGGGACCCCGGAAATATAAAAATTATATATGGAAATCACATATATACAGCTCTACATATATGCATATACATATATCATTTTTTCTCATACCAATGCAGCTCTCAATAGGAGGCTAAACAATGTAATTACACACATAAAAAACTACTTTTGCCAATATATAAAAACACCAGAGGACAATTAGAACTTGAACTCGGTTTTTTAATGAGCAAAATACTCATAAATAGTAAAAACTGCAAAATAAGTAGACATTGTTAGCCTACAGGCTGCATTGTAAACCAATAGCATAGAAAATGAAAACATTTTCAACAAAAACTGGCACCGTGCCTTTAAGGCAGCCATGACCCCTAGCTTCCCATCATGCCTCAGGGGTGACAGTTAGGTCAGTTGTTCTTTGCATAACCCTGAAGGTCAGGGCACAAAGATATCCTTTAACACTTTAGAAATCTCTCATTTACCTGGGGAGGCGGGTGGGTTGCTTATGACTTTGATGAGGATACCCCTGGAAGAGAACTAGGATTACAGGTAAGTAACTTATCCTTCTCTTCCAGGGGATCCTCATCAATAGTCATAAGCACTGAATAGAATAGCAAGCCCATCAACCACCTGCAGGTAAATGAGAGTAAAGTGACCCAACACAAAGAAACATAACAGCCGAAATCAGCTGTTGAACAGATTCCTCAAGGAGGCCTGGCCTACTTGGGTGTCTGCTCTGGTGTCTGATTCCAGACAGTAGTGCCTTGTAAATGTATGGACGGACCTCCAAGTTGCCGCCTTACAGATTTCAGACATGGGCACATTTTGAAGAAAAGCAGTAGTAGCCGCTTTTCCTCTAGTAGAATGCGCTCTGGGAGTAAACCCCAGGAGCTTCTGCGCTAATTGATAAGCAAGCTTGATACATGAAACTATCCATCTGGAGATGGAGCGCTTTGAAGCTGCGAACCCAGATCTGATCGACCCATAGTTAACAAATAGTTGATCAGATTTTCTTATAGATTTGGACCGATCCAGATAGAATTTTAAAACCCTTTTGAGGTCCAGAGAATGCAAAGCCCTCTCAGCTGGAGTGGAGGGATTGGGAAAAAAGGTGGGTAGAGAGATGGTCTGATTCACATGAAAATCCGACACCACCTTTGGAAGGAAAGAGGGGTGCGTCCTCAACACAACCCTGTTAAGATGGAAGACTGTATAGGGCTCTTTGGAGCAGAGCGCCTGTATTTCACTCACTCTGCGAGCTGACGTGATCGCTACCAAGAAAGCCGCCTTCCAAGAAAGATGTTGTAAGGTTGCTTTGTGTATGGGTTCAAAAGGCGGACCCATCAATTTTGATAGCACCAGGTTAAGCTCCCAGGGTGGTGAAGGAGGTCGTACCGGAGGATAGACCTTCTTTAAACCCTGCAAAAAATCCTTAACAGCCTGTAACTGGAAGAAGGAAGGTTGAGAAGCTGAACGCCTATATGCAGTTATAGCTGCTAAATGCACCTTAATGGAAGAAAACTTCAAACCTGCTTTCGCCAGATAAAGTAGGTAAGGAAGGATGACCTCTTCCTGACCTTTGATTGGGTTACAATTGTTCTGCATACACCACATGTAAAACCGTTTCCACTTGCATGCATACGAATGCCTCGTGGACGGTCTTCTTGCTTCCTTCAAGATGGACATGCAGTCCTGCGGCAGTCCTAAGTGGCCATACTGGAGGACCTCAGGAGCCATGCCGCCAAGTTCAGCGAGGGAAGGTTGGGATGATGAATCCTCCCGTTCATCTTGGACAGCAGGTCCGGTCTGCACGGCAGCCTCTTGTGAGGACACTCTGATAGGTGCAGAAGGTCCGGGTACCACCATTGTCTCGGCCAGTCCGGGGCAATTAGTATCATCCTCGTGCACGAATGGGACAGCTTGGTCACCACCTTCGGGATCAGCGGAAGGGGTGGAAAGGCGTACACAAATGCCCCTGACCAGTCTATCAAAAGGGCATTCCCTTTCGATCCTGGTCGGTAGAACCGTGAGGCGAAGTTTCGGCATTTGGCATTTTCGTCGTCCGCGAAGAGGTCGATGGTGGGACGACCCCATGTCTGGAAGATGTCTTCGACGACCTCGTCGTTGAGCACCCAGTCTTCTCTGTCTTCGAAGTGACGGCTGAGTGCATCCGCTCTCACGTTCTGTTCTCCTGGCAGGTGGACTGCTGTGACTGCCAGATTCCGAGCCAAGAGCCAATGCCAGAGTGCTTGAGCTTCCAGGGAAAGTGTGCGTGAGCGAGTTCCCCCTGTTTGTTCAGGTAGTACATGGTGGTGGTGTTGTCCGTCTGTACTAACACTGAGGTTGCCTGAATCGAGGGGAGGAAAGCTTTGAGGGCTAGGTGTACTGCTCTCAGCTCTAGCATGTTGATGTGATATGATCGCTCCTTTGGAGACCACAGTCCTTGAGTCTGGAGAGAACCCATGTGGGCTCCCCAACCCTGCAGCGAGGCGTCCGTGATCAGTGTCTGAGCAGGCGGAGGTTGATGGAAAGGAACTCCGACTTGCAAATTTTGTTTTCTCATCCACCAAGGTATGGAAGCTCGAACCGCGTTTGATGGACTTATTTTTTCGTCCCAACGAGCGGTCTGCTGGTCCCACTTGTCCTCCAGATCCTGCTGAAGAGGACGCATTCGTAGTCTGGCATTGGGAACCAGGAAGATGCAGGATGCCATCGACCCTAGCAGGGAGGCAATCCGACGCACAGGTAGTTTTCTGTTGCGCAGAACCAGCTGGCATTTCTGTATGAGGGAACACTGTCTCTCCTCCGAAGGAAACACTTTTCCTACCGTGGAGTCTAGCAGAGCTCCTAAAAATGTATTTTCTGTGTTGGCTGTGAAGTTGATTTGACGAAATTCACATGCAGGCCCAGCCGGTGACACAGCTCGAGACAGCTCAAGAAATGCATCCTCACACTGTCTGGGGAAGGACCTTTCAACAGCCAGTCGTCCAAGTACGGGTATACGAAGACGCCCCTGCGGCGCAGTGCGGCTGCCACCACCGCCATGCACTTCGTGAACACTCTGGGGGCTGACTTCAACCCGAAGGGTAGAACCTTGAACTGGTAATGAGCGGATCCCACTAGGAATCGCAGGTACTGTCTGTGATACTGATTGATCGGAACGTGAAAATATGCATCTTGCAGATCCAGCGAGCACATCCAATCCCCCTGCCTGAGATGTGGATATATTTGATGGAGAGCCAACATGCGAAACTTTTCCTTTTTTATGGATAGGTTGAGTGACCGCAAGTCCAGAATGGGTCTGTACTCTGCTTTTTGGCCTTTTTTCTTCACCAAAAAATATCTTGAGTAAACCCCTTTTCCTCTTTGAGATACTGGCACCCTCTCGATGGCTGACTTTCTGAGAAGGGTGGCAACCTCTTTCTGCAAGAGTTTTAACTGGTGACACGACGGAGGAACTGGAGGGATTGATGGTGGGCGATGTTGAAAACGTAGAGAGTACCCATTCTGCAACGTGGCTAGTACCCACCGATCCTTTGTGATAGCTCGCCACTCTTCGAGATGATCTGCGATACTTCCCCCACTGGAGTGGTGAACGGCGACAGGGGAAGTGAGTGTTCATTGTTTCGACTGCGTCTTGGCGGAATTGTTGCCTTGTTGCTGGTTTCTTCCTCCTCTGGAGGAGCGTCTGCCCCGATACTGCGTTTTTTGCTGGCCTTGCTGATCCTGATTTTTCTGCCAATGAGGGGTTTGAACCCTCTGTTGGGAGGATCGTCTATTGTAAGGACGGAATCTCCTACGGAATTCCTTTCTTTTCTCCAGGCCCACCGCTTTAAGCGTGTCCAGTTCCGTTTTCATCCGTGTCATCTCTTCATCCGTGTGAGTCCCGAACAAAGAGGAACCAGAGAACGGAAGATTGAGGATGCGTGACTGCGCTTCTGGCCTGAGTGCTGTAAGACGTAGCCATGATGTTCTCCTTGCGCATACCCCATGAGCATAAGCATGTGCCGAAAGGGTAGCTCCATCCGCCGCAGCACTGATGACCTGGTTAGACACCTGACTGCCCTCTGTTAAGATTTCTTCAAAATCTTTACGGTCTTCCTGTGGCAACTTTTCAGTGAATCTCTGTAGTGAGTCCCACAGAGATCTGTCGTAGCGGCCCAGGAGTGCCGCTGCATTGGAGACCTTCAACATGGAGGCCGAAGTGCCACAAACCTTCCTTCCCCAGGAATCCTGCACCTTGCTCTCCTTGTCTGGTGGGACAGTAGAGGAGGATGCCACCGCATGAGTCTTCTTTGCCGCCGCAATTACGACTGAATCCGGAGGAGGGTCAGCCCTGAGGAAGAGCGGATCGTCCTCTGGTGAACGATACTTTTTTAAGATCCTCGCTGGGGCGGTCTTAACACTCGCTGGCGTGAGAAAGATATCCATCACTGGCTCTATGATGCCTGGTACCAAGGGAAGCAGAGGTTTAGTTGCTGCTCTTTGGTGTAGAGTCTCAAAAATCACCGAGGACTTGCTTTGACGAGTTGGCATAGGGATACCCAGCTTTACAGCTCCTCTGCCAAGAATGTCCTGAAAAGTGTAGATGTCGTCCACCGGAGAGACCCTCGACGGTGGACTGTTCGTCAAAGTAGGCGAATAGTCTCTATGGGATGTATGAGTGGAAGAAGAGGACGGAGTAGGCGATCTGTGTGCTCTCCTCCTGCTTCTTGATCTAGACCTCCTCCTGTGTGAGTGCACCGGTGTGCGGCTGCGAGCTCTTGTTCTTGAAGGAGATCGCTCTTTATCCTGAGTTAAACGAGCCAACGGGGATCTGTTCTGATGGCTCGAGTAATCCCTGTCCGTAGCCCAGTGATGTAGAGGCCTGTGCCATCGTGGCGATAAATGGATGGAAGGCGATCTGTGGCTCTCTCTTTCCTTAGGAGACTGAGCAGGAGGCGTGAGGCTCAGCTCTTCATGCCTTGTTGGAGAATCTTGGTGACCCCCTGACACTGGGCTGTTGGACGTCGAGATAACCACCTCCGGGGATCTGGACGAACCTGAAGGTGACGAAGACAGGCTCACTGGAGGTGAGGTGTTTCCAGAAGGGCGCTTTGACGTTGACCTAGAGCGTCTAAGCGTCGACTGCCCTCTCAACGGAGACGTATGTCTCGACGTTGACTTTCTTCTCTTAGAAAGTGGACTTCTCGGCGACGAACGTCTCTCCAACACTGGTGCAGTGTCCTGCTTTGACACTCCCTGCACCCTTTCAGGAGATTGCTGTGTCGACGTCGACCGGCGTTGGACTGCCGGCGACGGAGGTCTTGGTCTCGACGTCGAAAATCCACTCGGCGGAGTCATCCGCCTCGACGGCGTGGAATGATGGATCGTCGCCGAAGGAGGTGTCCTGTGTCTCGACGCCGAAGATCGTTGCTTTGATCCCGGCGGAGATCTGTGTCTCGACGTCGATCGCCGATGAGGAGGCGACGACGGAGAGATGCGCCTCGACGTCGATCGCCGCTGACGAGACGGGGAGTTGTGCTTCGACGTCGATCGCCGTTGATGAGGCGACGACGGAGCGCTGTGCCTCGACGTCGATCGCACCTGCGACGACGGAGCGCTGTGCCTCGACGTCGATCGCGCCTGCGACGACGGAGCGCTGTGCCTCGACGTCGTACGCCCACCCGGCGCCGACGGAGACCTGTCTCTCGACGTTGAGCGCCGCCTGGTTGACGTCAACGGAGGACCTGTTACCTTCGTCGACGAAGATTTCGTAGTCGAAAGATGATGCGCCGGCATCACCGAAGTCTTCAACGCCGATTTCTTCGTCGCCGATTTCTTCGACGTCGATACCGACGCCGACGGAGAACAGGTCGGGACTTTTCCTCTCGACGTCGACCGAGTTCTCCTCTTCTTCTGCCTCACAGGAGACCTACCTCTTTCAGAGAGGCCATAGAGACGGATCCTGTCCCTCTCCTTGATAGTCCTTCTTGATAACTTCTTACAATGCTGGCAGTTGTCAGAAGAGTGGGACTCAGGGAGGCAGAGAATACACACAGGATGTGTATCTGTTCTGGCCTTCTTCTTGCCACATGACGGGCAAGGATCGAATAAAGAAGGCATTTCCAAAAATAAACCTTTTCTGAAACACAAAAAGGTGCTACTTGCACTCTAGGACCAAAAGACGTCGAGTGAAAGTAGAAAAAACTAGATCTTTATAGATATTTTTTGACAGAAAGTCAAAAAAGCAAGAGCTGAAAATCCAGGGTCCTGACTGAAGGAGCCGGAAAGAACAACTGACCTAACTGTCACCCCTGAGGCATGATGGGAAGCTAGGGGTCATGGCTGCCTTAAAGGCACGGTGCCAGTTTTTGTTGAAAATGTTTTCATTTTCTATGCTATTGGTTTACAATGCAGCCTGTAGGCTAACAATGTCTACTTATTTTGCAGTTTTTACTATTTATGAGTATTTTGCTCATTAAAAAACCGAGTTCAAGTTCTAATTGTCCTCTGGTGTTTTTATATATTGGCAAAAGTAGTTTTTTATGTGTGTAATTACATTGTTTAGCCTCCTATTGAGAGCTGCATTGGTATGAGAAAAAATGATATATGTATATGCATATATGTAGAGCTGTATATATGTGATTTCCATATATAATTTTTATATTTCCGGGGTCCCCGCACGTGGGCGGGAATATTCAGTGCTTATGACTATTGATGAGGATCCCCTGGAAGAGAACTGTGGTTAGCATTTGGTACAAGAAAAAAGTTCAGCTACATAACAGCTCACAATAGTGCAGCAAGTTTAGGCATAGATATATGTGAATCTCTTCCATTTTTCCATGCAGCTACAGGTTGCGACACCACAATGACTTTTCATGGGAGAGGGAAAAAAGTAGCTTATGATACGTGGATGCCACTATCTTCTGCTACACCCGCATTTAAATTTCTGTCAGATCGACCAAGTTCTGTTGATCCTGTTCACTTCGGAAATGTTGAGAGATTCTTGTACTAATGTATTGCCGCACATGTCCAGTGCATGAACTAAACTGTGCTTGCCAATTCATGTTTGCAAGTGGCAACAGAACTATTGAAAACATCCCACCTACACAAGACGCTCTTCTTCAACATGTTACACAATCTGCATACCAAACTGCCCATGTTTGGGGTCAGTGCCCATGCAAGAATTGCCAAATTTAAATGATTGGGGCTGGAAGCAGATTGATGGAGTAATGGTACCACATTGGACAACCATTCCGGAGGCATCTAAGGCATGCAAAGAACTTGTTGCAAAAAGTTGTGCTGAAATCAATGCAAATGCTCAAAAGGTGAGCCTCCCGTGCGCAGACCTTTACTTTTGCGGTGGAAACTTATAAAGATTAAGACAGTATACAAACTTGAAGCATCATTGTTTCATATTATAGAAATCTTATCAAGGTTTAATATAGTCTTGTATTGTTTAATTACAATGGGAACATTATCCACATGTTCACAGTATGTGCTGTAATGATACAAATGATGCAAATTATACATTTACTTTAGCTATTTATGACGTCACAGTCTAGATCCAACGTGGACATGCACATGACATGCACAGATGTGTACACATGAACATTTGTGCCAAATGTGACGTAAATCGGAAGATTTAAAATGATTTTTTGATATTTGTCGGCCATCTTTATTTTGATTAGACTGTATGACGTCATAAGCAAGATCCACTTAAGGTCTTGCTCTTATATGATTACTATTACAAAGACAAATGTCTGTACCAGCTTTCAGCTTTCTATCACAAAGTGAACGTTTTTTCAGTCTAACAGCTATACTAAAAGAACCACTGCCTATTTGCACATGTCAGTTTGCTCTTTGGGGATATAAAATGCAGATTACTTTGTGTACATTTATAGACAATGGACAGCTGACAGCACTTCTGGCAAACTCAAACTTGTCAGTATATTGCACATGGGTCTCCCAAGGGGCACAACTGTGATAACTTTGAATCAATGGATGGAAAATGAGTGCAATCTGACATATGTGGGCACACATGCTGGCATTTTAGAAGCTATATGTGGTGTATGAAGAGCTGCAGCAATTGATAGGTTATTGTAGATGTAAAGGAGTGTTTCTTTCCTGACAAAATAGATCCTAAGATATTAAGTTCAAATAATGATATGCGAGATGACTATTTATTACATGTTTTTCTACAATATTGCACATTCACCTGCTAGGTAAATGGTGTGACCGGAAACATACACTAATACATTCCTTCAGTAAAAGACAACTGTTTTCTTGCTCGCCATGCAGCAGCAACACTTAGTTGTTAAAAGTTAACAAAAATGGTTGAGGTAAATCATTAATCGTATTGGAAAGGATGATCATAGTCCAGCTTCTCGCGCTTGAGCTAAAAGCCCTATGTGCAAGCAGGAGTTTTCTGTGTTCAGGAATATGCTCCATGGCAGCTATGTGGTCCAATGGTCAGGAATCAGCCTTCAGAAGAAGGGATCTCACATTTCAAAAGCATATTAATTTTCTTAGTTCTGCTTCCTTATTTTCAGTTAGCACAATAAAAAGTAAAAACATTTGAGTGTTTAGATTGCCAAAGGCTATGGGATAAAACTTCAATTAGAATCCTTTTCTACTCAAACGAACAATTATTACCAATTAATATGATACTCTTCTGTATGCATAATCAGTCAATGTGAAGATTCTCTGATGAATATATCCCTTTTATTAGTTTACCAGCAAACATTTCAGATGCATATGCGTTTCCAAGAGGAATAGAGGAGCAACATCATGGAGTTCTCTTTAAATGGTGTTGCTATGTTGAGCACTCCGGAGTAACATAATGAGCAGATTTGGCACACTAAGCGCTTTAGAAATTGGGGATGCTCAATTACAAATAAAGACACATTTTTAAAATGTCTATTCATGTAAAGGAAACAAGGTTAAAAATATTTCATACTTATTATAGTCAGGTGTTACTAAGAAGTAAAAACAAAACAAAAAAACAAAAAAAATCACAAAAATTCACTTCAAGGTGATTTTAAGGTAGGTGACAATATACAGAGATTGTGAACCTGTACTTTAAAAAAAATCTCACTATCATAGAAGAAAACTATTCTAAAGCGGTTGTAAACAGCTTTTTTGTCAAACATCAAATAAACAGTACAAGTGTTTAAATCCGCAGGAAACCAATTTCATGGCTTGTCTGCTTATGTTGCAACTGTTATTCTGATACAGTGAGTTGTGCCCAGCTTTTAAACGTGATTTGGTTTTCAATACCCTTTTCAGCGCTGAAACAAACTTCGTGACAGATTAGTGCAATGTGCCTCTAATGAATAGCTCAACATGCACATTACAGCTAAGCAAACTGAATCCCATCAGGGTGCTCTTTGCCTTCTAGGCCTGGAAGAATTTAGAGAAGGTAGGCTATGAGTTTCCTTCTACAAACAGAGCTGGTCAATCTTGGGGAGACTGTTCAAAGGAAGCACACATTGTAATCTGGATCCTTGGACTGCAAAATCTCTACATGATTTATCTTTAGGGAGTATAAAATAGGCCTTACTTGGATGAATGCAGGCTCATTCGGCTGTGAAAGGTTTATCTTTTGCAGAGATACGTTCGAAGCTTCCAGTGGATACATTTATGGTGGGGCAAAGTGAGTCACTTAGTGGAATGATGTCAGTGTCACAAGAATAAGGCTTGATTTTCCGCACCACAAAGAGACAACAGCTTGGATATTTTGTCAGGGTGAGGAGGCTGCATAGCGGGGGTGGGTGTGAGACTTGACAGCAGTGGGAGCGAATCAGTAAATGTTAACACTTGTCCGACATGCTCCTATATTCTTCCTCTCCAAAAGACTATAGGCAGCATGTTTGTGTACAAACTACGTCAATGATCCAAGCTACATACATTAGTCATACAGAACATTACGGAAGCTAGCATTATCGATATTTTATTACAAATTAGTAGCAAGGGTGCAATGCTTTTGTTTTTATATACGGGAGCACAAGCACAATCATATGTGTCTTACCATTTTGATATAGACTTATCAGTTTAGCATCAAGCAGTATCAACTGATTTCTCACTTGCACAACTGATCCTGATGTGGAACCCAACAGGTTACCACAAGACTTTCTTAAAGAATGGGTCCCAATAGACACTGCACTGGACGGATGGAGGCAGAGCATGTGATCATATAACTGGTCTTCCATCAGACTGTGTCAAGGTTACATCCATCACTCTACGTGGTTGGCCATAAAACTGTGCGTTGGCTGCATAATATAGAACGGATATATAACTTAGAATGAGTAAACCACATTTGCAAGGAGATGCTGACAAATACTTATAGCAGAATGAATGAATGAATGAATGAATGAATGATTAGCCTTATAAAGCGCAAACTTTGCCCAGAGGCGTCAAGGCGCTGCGGAAAGGGCCACCAGACGAGAATACATAAAAAGGCTCACAGTGATAAGTTGGTAAAGAGCCAGATTGGGTAGATTAGAGTAGGGTACATTGGATTGGAGTGGGAAGAGTAATATCAATGGAATACTACAGACGAGTGGGATGTAAAACAAGGGAAAGAATGTTTAAACTGCCATTTAGAAATACTCAGACCTGCTATAGGCAACTCTGTATTCCTAGCCACATACATTAATAGTCTGAGAACAATACGAGTGTCCAAAGTATCGAAGAAAACTGCACAGCAGTTTAGTGGTAGAAAATACATCCAAAATTTTCAAAGGCCATCATGAACATTGGTGGAGGTCATTGCCATTTGTCTCCAAGTGTGATAATCAGACTTTTTTTAATTCAAAACATAATTAAATTCAAGATCAACCTGTGGCATATCAGTGGCACACTTCTCTACAATTCCAGACAAAAAACAACCTCTCTGCATATTTTAAGTACCTCATTCCATTAGGAAAGCATTAAGGTCGATGGTAGTGGGTGGGAAATGTTTATGAACATAGCCGAATATAGGTGACAAGGAGAGGCAGAGAGTTTGACCCATGCTGTTAGATCAGATTCATCGTTTACAGAAACCGGTTTACACTCAAGAAGTTGAGGAACATGATGCCATCCTAATGCAGAAGAGGTTCCATAATCTAAGGTTTCCAAGCTAATTTGGGTATGAGAAGAAAATCAAAATAAGACTTTTAAAATCAGGTTCATTTGTGGGTCATCATGATTACCTCCCCTCCAACCCAACAAAAAAAAACTTTAGCAAAGCCAAAAGGTGTGGGCTTCCATCAATGTCTACCTTTGCTCAGCGTGTAAGAGAGAGAAAAATAAAAATAAAGGTAGAAATGTGAAGGGGAGTCCAAGGGAAAAGTGGGAGACTGGAAGAGAAAAACAGAAGAAAGAGGGGGAGAGAGACGCAGCGAGAGAGGAGGAAGAAGAGTGAGAGGAATGAGACAAAGAGGGAGCAACAGCAGGGGAAAAAGGAGACAATGAGCATGATGGGAAGTGAAACAGGAGAGTGTATGCAAGAGACAGAAAGGAGAGAGAGAGCTGAAGTGTTGGAATAGGACTCTCCCTTGCCTGTTAACTGAGCATATGCCCCTGCTCTAACTGCATGTAAAACTGGTATCCCGACTTATTTTGGCTCCGACGTCATACTAATCTAGCATGTGTGCAGAGGCCTAGACCTGTTGCAGACAATGCGAGGCCCAGGACCCGTTCTATGAACTGGTGGGGTGCATCAGGTGTGCCCTCATATTAGGCAATGGGCCACTGTCCTTGCCCTGGGTACAACACATCACATAAAGCAGTGGTGGCAGAATACTGTGAATTGAGAATTTATAGCGTGCCTGGACCATACCTTTTACTCCGAGTTGTGGAGAAGGCAATCTACTGGACTGTCTTCAGTAAAGTTCTCCTATTATTTAAAACCCAATACCTTGTGCTGCTATGTCGTGGGTAAGTAGAGTGGATGTGTAATTGCAGTACAAGCGTAGCATAATGTATAGTAGTAGGACTGTATGCTGTATGAGTCGGTGTGCTCAGTCTACTAGGATGCATTTTGGATGCCCCTGATTTAGCATGGCTCAAGATGGAAGAAGAGGATAGCTTCTACAGAGATTGCCTGCTTTCCCGAAGGCCTCAGCATGGAGACCCAGACACACAAGTGAGGAAGATGGAGACAGGGCTACATTTAGAAATTCCATGAGAACCTAGTTAGCAAAAGGCTGCCAATTAATTTTGTAGGGAGCACTACCATATGGTAGATAGTAGGGATGAAGGGTCGGACCACAGTTTCTGTTGTTCAAGGTGAGGACATTTCTAGGCAGGACCTGCCCTTTTTTTCGGTCTCCACTTACTGCTTCAGGAAAGTGAAAGGAAGCCAGGTGCAGAGAACTCATACTTCACTGTGCCCATTTTATGTACTCCTGCTAAGAGCCAGACCCATTGCTACCTCCAGTGAGAACCATCACTTTACACAAAGGCTGTGGCTGGAGAGACCTTTGGAATTTACAGTATTAAGTAACGCTATGAGATTAAAGTACTTTCGCTTGAAAGATTAGCATTGGGTTGGACAATAGTTTATTGTGTCTGTTGGTTCGCTGTTGAGTGCTGCACTCTTACCCTTATGGTACCTCACTGACAAATCTATGACTACATGCCCTTGCTACCCTGAGAGCCAATTTGAGAAAACGGTTGTACTTGGTTGAGTTTGCAGGTCCACAGTAGGATAGACTCCAAGATACTAGTAGCAAACTACCTCAATCGCCACAGTTGAAGCCCAGAAGGCCAGTCTGCTATGGGGTCCAGAGAGAGAGAGACTGCGAGAGTTAAGAGAGGGAGACAAAAATAAAGACGAGAGGAAAATGAGACCGAAGACTGCAAGCAAGACAGGGAGAAGAAAAAGAGAGAGCTTGTATATCCCTAATCCACTGCAGTCTCTGCCAGGCGCCAGCTTTGCCGATAGGTACCTAGTGGCTTCTCCTTGCACTCTACATCTGCTTAGTATGTATCGGGAATCCGGAGAGCCTTGAAAGAAAGGCCCATTGGTCCTTTAATACAATGATTAGCTTCTTTGAATATCACAAATTATCCTTTACAATTAAAATGGAAGGTGAAATGAGTCTCAAATCACAAACAGATCAGGAGACAGCAAGAAAAACAGAACTTAAGAAAAAAATGGAGGAGCTTTAGGAGTAAATAAACACTGCCAAAGTATATCATATACTAACTAACATATGTCCCTGTAGTATCTGCATTACAAACCATGCATACGAAATAGGGAAACATAGGGACAAGCAAAAAAAAACAAAGCCACAACACAACTATGAATGCTTAATTGAACACATATACAACCTCAAACAATGCAAGCTGGCAATGGGTGAACAGATAAAGTGAGGGGGCCTTCTTTACCAACCAGATGACTAACATGAGCACAATGTGCACTAAAATGTGATAAGAGCATTGGCAAAGCCAATAGGTCTCGCCTATGTTAGATCTATTGCCTTTTTTACGTTTACTTTTTAGCAGCATGGCTGAAAGTGTAAAAAACAAACATGATATGACGCAGTCAATGCAGGCCGTATCATCGCACCTTTTTTTTATTTAATTTTTTTACATTGGGCAAAACAGACTTAATATTTTTGAATACCTATAATTTTTTGACAAAAAAATAATTTACTTACTTTTGGTAACGTCTTTTCTAGCAGAGACTATCCAACCGTAGATTCCTCTCTGTTTGAATCCCTCTAGGCGTCAGATTGGATCCTGAAACTTCTGCACCTCCAGCGCTGAAAGGTGGCGTCGTGCGATGTAATGGTAGCTCATGCCGCTTTGTCTCGTGCAGTAGTGACATCGAAACCCATATTATATATTACAGAATGGCGGCAGCCACTCTGTAGTTATAGTTAGGGTGACCAGAGAGAAGGATTTTTCAAATATTTGTCCGTTAATCACTTTGCACCCGTTTGACGAATGTGTACAATACTTTGCAGACCTGCTGCCCCGGATTCAATTTGGGAGGACTGAAAGTTCTGCTGGGTTTGGTCAAGGGGGTGCAAAGAAAAAAGGGGGTCCCAAAACGGGGTTGAAATCCAATGCATTGTCCATAGACTTTTATATATGTGGAGCACAAAAAACATTAGTTTGATTTTTATGAAATTTGGCACTATTACATATTAGGAGGCGCAGAGGATTCTGTGGGGTAGTGCAGGTAAGCAGAGTAAGTATTTTTTTAAGTTAAAAGGTTTTTCAACTTAGTGAAAAACCTTTAGTATATTGTTGTAGAACAATATACTTACTAAAAATAGCAAGGAAGCCCAAAAACCTATAAACAAATACATAACGAATAGAATACATCTTAATCTACATACGTTTTCTTTGCATGTTCTCTGGCTCACTAAATTAAAGTGGCCCAACAAGCCAAACAAAAACCATCTTTTGCTCCCCTGTGCACCAAAATGAAAAATTGCGCTAGAAGTGAGCCACACAAACTGCTATTTAGACGACATGATAATTGGCCACCAGGAAAAAAATTATAATCTCAATTTTAATAACAATGATTGCCTTTCATTCACTTTGGCCTTCATATGTAGCACAATCCTACTAAAAGTAGCAAGGAAGCCCAAATAATAAACTACACTGCATATGTAAAGTTTCAGATTTACTACATGAACTGAAAGACACATTTATGGTCACATGCTGATGGAAATCTATCAATAAATACATAATTAATAGAAAACATCTTAATCTACATAAGTTTTCTTAGCATGCTCTCTGGCTCAAAGTAAAACTATGTCCAACAAGCCAAACAAAAACCATCTTCCTTCTGTACTTCTTTGCAAGAAAAAAGAAAAGTGGTCTAGCAGCGAGCTACACAAACCGCTATGTTGAGGACATAATTGCCTTTAGGGATAAAAAATTATCTTAATTTTTATAACAACAATGATTGGCTTTCATTCACTTTGGGCTTCATATGTAGCATAATGCTAGTAAAAGTACAAGGAATGCCAAAAAATAAACTAAACTGCATATGTGAAGTTTCAGAATTACTACATGAACAACCAAAAGAAATTTCTGGCCACATGATTATGTAAACTAGTAACCAAATACAGTAGATAAATAGAAGTAAATCACATTAAATGCGATTGCCATTCTGTTGTTATAGTTAGTATTCTGAAAGAAAGGAACTTCTTGGATATTAGCTCCCTAATAACGTTGCACCCGTTTGACGAATCACAAAAAAACTTTCCAGACCTACAGCATTTCCTACATTTTGAGATGATGTAAATTTTTGTGGTGGATCATTAAGGGGGTGCTTAGGTAAAAGGGGGTCCCAAAATGAGTTTTCCACCAATGCATTTTCCATAAACTATTGTATTTGACGTAGCGCGAAAACGGCTGAATTTACATGAAATATGGCAGGATTATACATTATGGTGCAGAGATGATGCTTTTTGAGTACTGCAGTTAAGTTTGGTAAGTTTTTTTAAATTATAAGTAATTTTGTGAAACTACTGCAGTAAATGGCCATAAACTTATTTAAAAATATATTAAAAAATTAAATAAATTCCCGACCTATTACCACTTTAATAAAATGGTAATAGGTAGTGATCTACTACTTACCTATATCTAAGGCCCCAACACTGAACACAGCCAAAGTGTAGTAAAAACAATATGGCTGCTTTTTCATTCACTAAAAACAGCCATAACCCAATTATATACTGGCTTGTCATCGCCATGAACCACGGTACACTGCAAAGTTATCATAGTATACCATGACCCAAATGATAAATAAGGCCTATCTGTATTATTGGATTGGGTAACCTTGTGTCCCTCATGGTGTCACATTGGCAATGCAATGCTTAAGTCAGATTTACAAAGGAACACAAGGCCACCATGCATGGCCCTGCACTGATGAGTAAATCTGGAGAAAACGCAAGGCAGTACAATTTGCTGTTTGGCGTTACTCTGCACACCATAATCTACATTGCTGCTAAATTTTACATACATCCATATGCCACGCCACTGTAGCCACTCCACTCTACGCCACTTCACTGGACACTTTCCCACTCTATGCCATTCTACTGCATGCCACTCCACTCTACTCTACTCTATTCCACTGTACCACTCCACTCTATTCCACTGTATACCACTTCACTCTACAACACATCGCTGAATGCTTTTCCACTTTATGCCACTCCACTGTATGCTACTCCACTCTACACCACTCCAGTGTAAGGTACTCCATGCCACTTCATTCTATGCTATTCAATTGTATCCCACTCAAATGTACGTCACTCCACTGTATGCTATTACACTCTACCCCACGCCACTCCACTGTACGCTACTCCACTATATATTATTACACTCTACGCCACTTCACTGTACACCCTGCTCTATGTTACTCTATGTTATTAAACTCTACCCCACGCCACGCTATGCTATTACACTGTATGCAACTCCACTGTATGCCTCTTCAGTGTATGGCACTCTGCTATACGCTACTCCAGTATATGCTATTTCACTCTACACCATTCCACTGTATGCCACGCCACTCTATGCTGTTCCACTGTATGCTACTCCACTGTATGCAATTACACTCTACTCAATTCCAGTGCACGCCACTCCACTTCAGTGTACTCTCCTCCACTCTATATAACTCTATCTACAAATCTCTACCACAATCTATGCCCCTCTATTGGACTCTACTCCAGTCTATCCCCGTACACTCCACTGTCCAAATTTGCGCTCAATTCTATGCCCGTACACTCTATTGTACAACACTCTACTCCACTCACCAACAGTTTCCAACACTGTACGACACAGCACTCCACTATACTGTATGAGACGCCACTCCAACTTATAACTGTTTCCTTGACTCTACACTATGCCACTTCAATGTATGCCAACCCTCTCTATGCTAATCTGCTGTACACCACTCTATGCTATTCCACTCTTCTGCTCTCCAATGCACAGTATTCCTTTGAACGCTATTCCACTGGATGCTACTCCACTTTACGGTAATCCACTCTATGCTACTACTGTGTACGCCACTCCACTCTATGCTGCTCCAGTGTATGACACTCTCCTCCACTCTATAAAAGTCTACCACACTTAATGGCAATCTACGACATTCTACTCCTCTCAATCCCCGTACATTCCACTGTCCCCCTCAGTACTCTACGGCCGTACACTCCAATGTACAATACTCTATTCCACTATACAACACTTTTATATACGACACAGCACTCCAATCTACTGTACGAGACCCCACTCTAACAGACTACTACCTACTCTATGCCAGTACACTACTTTCAATGCCCGTACACTCCACTGTACAACACTCAATTCCGCTACACTCTATGACACACCAATACACATATTGTACTTTGCTCCACACTACGTTACACCACTAAACTCTACTCCACTGTACAAGAGTTTACCTCACTCTAGGCTACTATACAACAATCCACTCTAACCAGCCCCACTGTTTCACACACTACTGTGCTCTATGCAAGTCCACACTACAACACTCTACTACACAGTATGCCACTCTCCGACACTTTACTCAGGTCTATACCCCTTCACCCACTGTTCAAAACTGTATTATACTGTATGCCACTGTACAACACTCTACTCAACGCTACAATACTCTAGTCCACTATATGACACTGAACACAACTCTTTGAATGCCACTGCACCCCCTTTACTCCACTCTGCTCTGACACAGTACTTCACTCTACTCCACAACACGCCACTGGACTCTACGCCACTCAAAGTCATTGTACTCTAGAACACTGTATGTCCATCCATTGTCCACACTCTACAACACTGAATCAACTAGAATGTATGCCACATCACTTTCCAATACTGCACAGCACCTCACTACACTGTACTGCATAACACGGTACCTCACTTTATGACAGTTTACTCAACTGCATGCTCCACCACTCCACTCTACTGCACGCCACACCACTATAGTCTAAGACACGGCACTCCACTATATGCCACTCTACTCCACTGAATGCAACTCCTCTCTGCAACACTGTACTACACTCTATGCCACTGTAATCCACTCTATGCCCGCCAACCTACACCACTGTGCTACATTGTAGGACACTCGACGACACGCCACTCAACTTCTCTTTACGATACGCCACTCCACTATATGACACAGCACTGCACTCTACGACACTTGACGATACTCCACACTATGACACTCTAGTTCACCCTACTCCACTCCAAAACACTCTACTCCACACTATGACAGTCTTAGACAACTAACTCTACTGTCGACACGCCATTCCAGTGTATAAATCGCTACCCCAGTCTAAGATACTTGACTACACTATATGGGGCACCATGCCACTACACTATAGAACACTTTACTACACTTTATGATATGCTGCTACACTCAACTCTACTCCACTTGATCCAATCTACAATACTCCAGTCTATGACAATAGGCTTTACAACAATCTCCTTCATTGTACTGTACAACACTCCACATAACTATCCACTTGCGACACTGGACTCTACGATTTGAAACACATTTTTATTAAAAATAAGAAATAAAAACACTGAAATTCAATATAAAAAAAAAATGTTAAAACTTAGTTCTAGTTAGAAAAACATTTTCCCTATACAAACCAAGTTTAAACTACACAAACTTTAAACATTCTAAAGTTATAGTCATAAATTTCATTTAGAATGTATTCACCACTTTCAAATTATTATAAGCGGCGGACTTAGTTACACACTCTTATCAGCTTGCTAACCAGACAACACTAACTATAACTCGCCACTCTACCATGCACTGTGTTCTCACAAATAATGATAGCCCACTGAACAACACTACACTCTATGGGAAGCATGCATCAAGCATTTTGCTGGTCGCCAACGGGCCGATTCTCAGAATCGGCCCATTTGCGACCGGTAAAATGCAATTTGCGATGCATCAAACAACATGCAATCGCAAATTAGGTAATCGCAATTTTTTGCGATTACCTAAATTGCGAATGCATTTAGGAAACGCAAATTGCGATTCCCTAAATACGATGGATTATGCATTCGCAAATTGCGTTTTCGCAATTTGGAATCGTAAATTACCATCAACTTCAAGTTGATGGTAATTTGTATTCCTTTGAAAAATGCAAATAAATGCATTTTTCAGTGCATTGTGGTGCACACACATGCCCTTAGGGCATGTGTGTGCACCACAAGTGCATACCTACCTTTTTGGGGTGCTTCAGGGTGGCCTTTTGGCCCCCTTGCACCCTTGAAGTTGCATGCGCAATTTGCGAGTACCTATTGGTACTCACAAATTGCGCATGCAATTTCCCATTCATTCCTATGGGTCTGTAGGCCTATAGGAATGGATGGGAAGCCATTCCATAATTGCGATTCGCAATTTGCGAGTCGCAATTAAGGAATGTTGAGGAATCGCTAATTTAATAGCGATTCCTACATGCATAGGCTTTTGCGAGTCCTTAATTGCGATTCCTTAATGATCGCAATTAAGGACTCGCAAAAGCCGACTTTGATGCATGTGCCTGTATGAGAATGTCCGCCACTCTACTCTTTACCACTACTCTCTACAACACTCTGCTACACTGTATGCCACTCTACTCAATGACACTCCACCACACTCCATTACATGACATTACAGTCGACAACACTCCGCTCTACTGTTCGACATGCCACTACACTGTACAACATGCCGCTCCACTCTACGATACACCACTCCACTCCACTCTATAACAGTTTACTCAACTGTACGCTAGGTCACTCGACTCCACTGCACTCTATACCACTCTACGACATGCTCCTTCACTGTACTACACTCCACTTTATGACACTGCAATCAATGACAATCTACACTGAGATTTGAAACACATTTTAATTAAAAAATAAAAACCATTAACATACAATGAAAAAACAAAGGTTAAGGATAATTTGTAATTAGAAATACCTTATGTATTGTTTCTATACAAACCCAATTTAAAATACACAAACATTAACATTTGTAAAGCTATAATTATACCTTCAATTTATAATTTATACACCATCTTCAAATTACTATAAGTCACGCACCTCCAATCACAATCTTGTCACCTCACTCGCCACACTACATTAACTATGACTCATGCCTTTTCCATCCACTGTTTATACCCTTGCATACTGCATCACTTATAGCATGTGAATTCATAACATTCATAACAACACTAATAACTTCTCAAATGAAATTATTTGTCACAACACACTGCATAGTAGAGTGGCGAGTCCTAGTTAGTGTTGTCTGGGTAGCAAGCTAAAAAGAGTGTGCAACGAGGTCTACTACTTATATTAATTTGAAGGATGTTGGATAAATTGTAAATGAAAGTTATAACTTAGTTTGTGTAGTTTAAACTTGGTTTGAATAGGGAAAATACATTTTATAACTATAACTAAGCTTTAAGTTTTGTTTTTTATTTGAATATATATATATATATATATATAAATATATATATATATATATATATATATATATACACACACACACACACACACACACACACACTCACACACTCACACACTCACACACTCACACACTCACACACTCACACACTCACACACTCACACACTCACACACACGTCACCTGCTCACGCTAGCATCAGTTTGTTTCTGTTCTCTGACCGTGCCAACAGACGTGGAGCATTAGGAAACTATTATTAGATGATTTTTGTGTGCAGATTTTCAGTAATAGAATCTCATTACCTACAGATTTTTAGAAGACCACTCCATAGAATAGGGAGGTGGGTGGGGGGGGCGTGGAGGGGAGGCAGGTGAGGAATCTGTGGGCAGATAGAGTCTATGCGTTACAGAAGTTAAGTAACTTGTTTTTCAGATAGAGACTTTTAACTTCAGATTTTGAATAGATACCAAAGCAGTACCTCCTAGGTGGTAGGCTTGTGGAATGGCTCAAACTAGGAAATTCTGCAGGACACATCGAGTGAATTGCCCTTCCCTCCTGACTTGAATATCTAGGCATTAGTGCTTGGTAAACGTGTGCCAAGATCCCCAAGTTGCAGCCTGACAAATATCCAAAACCAGTACACCTTGAGCTAATGCCGTAGTAGCAACCTTTGCTCTGGTAGAGTGAGCACATACCCTTCTAATGGTTGTCTTCTAGCTCACCCATAACAAAGCTTAATACACAAGACAATCCATCTAGAAATGGTCTTCTTTTGTACTGCTTTATCCTTTTTTGCTCCAGAAAACAATGACAAAAAGCTGTTCATCTAGTCTAAATGTTCTAGTTCTCTCCAAATAAAAATAGAGTTCTTTTAGGTTGAAGCCAATGTACTTGCTCGTCCTCTTTTGAGGGATGAGGTGGCGTACAAAAAGATGATAAAGTGATGGATTGTTCTACAGGAAAAGGCATAACTACCTTTGTAATAAATGCCGCCCTCATTCGAAGGACCAACTTATCAGGAAAGAAACAAAAACAGGCACTGATAAGGCATGAAGTTTACTCTCTCGCCTAGCAGACGTAATGGCTAGAAGGAACACCGTTTTCAAAGTCAAACAACTTTGTGGAGAGAATGTGGCCAAATGGCTAGGGCAGTCGACCTCGAATCTGGGGAACCGGATTAGAGTCTTGGCAATGACGCTCAGCATCCTGTGATTCTGGGCAAATCACTTAATCTCCCAACGCTTAACAAAAATGATAGTGTCCGTATTTAACGCAACTGGTGCTCATGTAAAGTGCTCTGATACCTGATACATTCGGGTCGAGTTTGCGCTATATAAAACTCCAGGAAAAAAAACCCACAAAACAAAAAAAAACTATGAATTGTTTCAAAAGGTAAACACATTAAGTAAGGTAATACTAAATTCAAATCCCACTCTGGTATTCTAAACAGAACATCAGTAAACATATGGAGCAACCACTTCAAAAAACATATCACAACGGGTGATTTGTCCGGCAAACGTAAAAATGCCAAAAGGACCACTAAATAACCGTTGACTGGGGCTACAGCATGACCTTTCTGCGCCAATGACAAAATAAAATAATATATGAAAGGGAAGCATGTAAAGGTTGAGAGGTTTGGGCAAAGAGAATAATGGCCCTGTGCTAAGCTCCTACCTACTGGACCGGTGCCCAACGAGGTCGATACTTGTAACACATTATAATCTTATTCGTAGGAAGCTATTACAAAAATATATCAATATTATAAATAAATGTACAATGTCCATAAGTTACATTTCATAGCGATTTATTTTCAAAACTTTTCTTTAAACATTTCAAAAGAATTTTGGCAGAAAACTTATAATTTGGACAACTACTGAAGTTCTCTTCTCTTTTGTTCATAATCATTGCATTGTTTTATGGAATTATTGCAATTGTGGATTTAAATGTACTGAAGCTTTTTCACACTGATATAAAATAAGAAATAAAGTGATGTCAAGATCCTTTTGAGATGTTTAAAGAAAACGTTTGAGAATAAATCACTATGAAATATAACTTATGGATATTCTATGTCTATTTATAATATTGATATCTTTTTGTAATCGCTTCCTCCGAATAAGATAATAACTTGTAAAGGTTGTATAAGATGGGAGGAACACCACAAACTTCTTCCAGTATCAATCATAAACAGTTTTTGTCAATGGATGCCTGGCTGCCAGAATCAAACCAACTACTTTAAGGAGGGAGATCGTATGTCGTCAACTGCTGCCGCTCAATATCCAAGCTTGGAGTCGTAGACTGCTCGGGTTCAGGTACAGAACCTGACCCTGTTGCTGAGAGAGCAGATCCTTCCAAAAAGTCACCCGAAGTGGAGGACTGATGCTCATGGCCAGAAGTTCTGTATACCACACGCTCCTTGCCCAGTCCGGAGCCAATAGGATGACTTGGACCCGGTCTCTCTTGATTTTCTTGAGAACTCTGGGTAGGAGGGGTGGACAGGCATATAGAGGTCCCAAGCCCCAATGAAGGCGAAAGGTGTCTCCTAGGGGAGGATGGCCTTGGGTACTCCAATCCACAAAAATATGGACATTGAGCATTCTTGCGGTGTCATATAGTTTGAGTCAGTGTTCTCCCTATTGCTGGAAGATGTCCTGAGCCATCTCTGAGTGCAAATGTCATTAGTGATCCGCTAGGTATCGCCAGCTGAGTTTGTCTGCTCTGCATTTAAAGATCTCGCCAGATGTTGCACAATCAGAGATATGCCCTGATTGCTCAGCCACTTCCAAAAACGTAGAGCTTTCAAGCACAGAACCCACGGCCCTACTCTGCCCTTCTTGCTGCAATACCACATGGCGGTTGTATGGTCTCTGAGAACCTGTACTAGTTCCCCTTTGATATTTGGAAGGAACGCTTTTAATGGCAAACGGATTGCTTGAAGCTCCAACAGATTTATATGAAGGCAAGATTCCACTGGAGACCAAAGTCCTCTGATCTCCATCCCTCCCAGATGACCTCCCCAACCCAGTAACAACGCATCTGTCACAACGGTCAGTTCTTGGTGGGGTAGGAAAAGGAATCTGGTGCTGGTCCAACTGCAGTTGAGTAGCCACCACAGCAATCTTTTCCAGTCTCCTCCGACACCTGAATTGAATCTGAAAGATTTCCTTGGTGTTGAGCCCACTGAGACTTCAAATGTCACTGCAGAGCCAGTGTGTGCCACCTGGCATTGTCCACAAGCAGTATGTAGGAGGCCAAGAGACTTATAAGTCTTAGAGCTGCTCTCACTGTAATCTAGGCCGCAGGCTGAAACATCGGGGTTATAGCCTAATGTCCTTGGGCTTGTTGAGGCAGAGGTATAGCTCGAAACAACTCAGTATCCAGAATAGCCCCTTTGAAAGGGAGCCTCTGAGAAGGAGTCATATGTGACTTTGGCACATTGATGGTAAAACCTAACAATGTCAATAGGTTGGCCGTCGCCTGAAGATGACTGGCAACTGAGGTGAATTTGCCTTCAACAATCAGTCGTCTAGGAAGACTAGCACTCCCCTCCTGCATGGATGTGCTGCAACCACTGCTGTTGGGGCAGAAAAATCCTTTGAATGGTTAAAGACGTGTACCCTGCCCTGAGTGCCCTACTGTACTGTTGTCTGTATCCCTAATGCTAATTTGTTTGTCATAGATAAACACAGATCATGAGTGTGTGCCATGACATAAGTCTGTCTCACGGATTGCGGTCTTGTTTTACTGGGAGAGGCACCTAAGGGATATCCTCACAGTGGTGGAAGGCTACCGCCTTCACCAGGAGTTAAGCAGCACAAGGGTGGTGGTGTGGCAGCATACCGTGTAGTGATCAGTAGCAGTGATTTGGACCTTTTTACCCTGTCACTAAAGTGAGGCCTACAGACTCACTCACCTTTTTAAAAGTTCCATTGCTGTGTGCTTAACTCACCCTTGGCCTACATCAGGTAGATGTGAGTGCTGCGCAGCACAGGAGTAGTGACTCTGCGCTGAATGTATGTGTGCCTGGAAAGGTTACAGCACAGGGATAGATCAGTGCTGTGTAGTACATGTGGGATTAGTGCATGTGCTGAGTGTATGTATGCCTGCAAGGAATACATGACATGAAAGATGTGGCGCTGGGCGGTGAGTGAGCAATGAAAGCATGTGCTGGGTGTGTGTGCTTGCAGGAAGTACAATACATGAAGGGTGAAGTGTTGTGCAGCGCGCAAGTATGTGTACTGGTAGTGTATGTGTTTGAAAATAGCAAACCCTGGTACAGTATAGAAAAAGCTTCACTGCTGAACAGTGCACTCAGACCGATGTGTGTACTGAACTGTATATGTACTGGTAATGGTACAATGCACAGAGGTAACAGTGCTGGGCAGTAAGTGTGCTGTGAAAGTACACTGAGTTAGTGTGCCTCTACTAATCCCGGCCCCCTGATATACCTCTGTAAAAGAATTGTTGTCAAGAGATTTTTGATTTGTGTTTTTGGATATTAAGTAATTTACCTTGAGTAGACATTGGTGACCCGGGCCAACTTTTTCTGGACAACATTTTAAAAAATGGCGGATGTTTTGCAGTGATGATGTAATATTTCAAGAACCATGAGACCTATAAAATTCATTTTGGTGTCAAAACATAGGTTTTGGTGGTCAAGTAGTCTTATAGAGACAGAAAATAACTTTATTACGGATGTATATCAAGGGGACAGGACTACATTGGTACATTACATGGAGGACACTGGGTTCCAGTTTGGGAAGTGTAGGCCTGCCTGGTGAAGACATGAGGAGTTGAGGAATCCCCCATGACAGATTTGAGTATTGCTACATTCCTGGGAGCTGGATGGGACACACTGGAGGAAAGGACCCTCCATTTACACTTCAAAAGGTTGCTCTTTGATTCAGTGACAGAGCACAAGGAAAGGGCCTGGATACATCTCAGGAAGGGAGATGGGGATGATAAGGGAATCATAAAGAGTAGGGCTGAGAGCTTGCTATTAACCTTTTGAAGCACACATCACTGTAGCTGACATCTAGGTGTGGTCACTCCCATAAATTGCCTTCTGGGTGAATCAGCTTCAGAATCATGCCTACTGTGACAGACATCTTTTCACAAGGAAAGAAGAAAAAGAGAAGTGAACACGTCAAAATGAGCAGAACCCCAACATAAAACTTCAAAGAATCACACCCTGAATCACATTTTGGCATCTGGTAATAGACTATAAGGAGGAGGTTGAGACCCCACACTCGGTCATCTGCCAAACAGCCAGACGTGTGAGAAGTGGAAACTAAGCAAGACTTCTGCCTGTGACCAGGACTGGGGGCAAAGGCCTGCTAGTCTCCCTGCTGGTGAGGGACATCACCCAGGGAAAACCAAGGGCACCTGCCCTGAAGCACCAGCACCTGCCTGCTTGCCTAGACCAGTGTGCCCTGTGAGGAAGAGGAGAGCGCTGGAGGGAGCGAAGTCCACTGGACTACCTGAGCAATGTGTAAGAACAGCTGCGCACTGATTGGGTTGCTGCACGTATGTAGGAATGGTCCAGTGACCCACGTATGCCAGGAGAGGGATGCCATGTTCTAAGCGGTATGAAAAGCACTGTGCAGGAAGTGTCAGACCCGCACCGCATCGGTGACCCTGTATGCCAGATGGGGCCACCATTGAACTTATTTGGGCCAGGAGCGTGATACTTGTGTCCGCCAAGATCGGCGACCCCATATGCCAGGAGGGGCCACCGTAGTGAGGGCGATCACACCGGAGGATTTTGCGCCCGATTGTCAGTAACGCGGCAACCCAGTATGCCGGGTGGGACTGCCAGTACCACTGTGGCCAAGTGTTCGGACCCTGGCCTGAAAAAGCGAATTACTGCAGTGACTGGCAGGTCCATCCCGCCAACTGCACCCAACGGATTCCCCAATGTTTGCCTGGACGCCGCCAAAGACATCGCACCCTTGCTTGAGCTTCTGTCAGGAGTCTGAGAATTCCTCTTCCCCCGTCAGGGTAAGAGTGACTTAATTTGTGTTGGCCGAGCGGGAGCAGCTCAGATCGCTGGATGAGGCAGAAGCACTGCTCAGAGGAAGCTTGCAGATTTCTGCCACTTGAACTGCGTGTGGTCCATCTTCGCCAAACAGGATCTGGACTGAGGCGCCCACGTAGAGGAACTCGCTACTCTGCTGAACACTTCCATACTGTCAGAGCGAGTACGACCTGAACTGGGCCTGTGAAGGCCCCAGGGGACTCACTATTAATGGTGCTGCAGCACCGTAGACACTTCTGACTATTAACCAAGGAGTCAAAGCGGAACTCTTGAGTTCAGTCTACAATTACGCTTTCCCTGGATATGGCCAATAGTGAATGGGGAATAATCCTGAACATGTTACAAGGTAGAGGGTGGGACAGTGATTTGCCCGACAACTACTAGGACCCCTGACCTCATGGGCAGTGTGTTATTGCATACGAGTATCGTTATTCCTTTGCATGTGTAGAGTTATGAATACAATACTTATTTTTCTTATAAAAGTTGGTATTGGACTGGACATTGATTCATTGTTCGTACTGTGTGCACTTTCAGTTATGAGTCGTGTTGACTTACCTGTATCTTCAATACCTCCCGCACCCCCGAACGAACCTTTAACTGCTCACCCACAGTTACCACTGAGAGTCAAGAGCATAAGGGGTACTTGGCCCAGTTGCTCAGGATCCACAGTAGGTCGGGCACCGGGACATCAGGAGTGGACAGAAAACTGAAAATGCTCCTTACCTACATGAAACCACAAGTAACGTTTGTGAGATTACAGGATGGGAATGTGAAAATCTGCATCCCGCAGATCCAATGCTACCATCCAGTCTCCTGGATCTTGGGCAGACAGAACTTTGGCCAGTGTGAGAATTTTGAACTTGTCCTTTCTTAAAAAGAAGTTCAGGAGACAAAGATCTAAGATGGGATGAAGACCCAAGTCCTTCTTTGGTATTAGAAACTATCGGGAGTAACAACCTGTCCCGATTTGTGAAACTAGAACTCTCTCTCACTTCTTCTGCTGGGAGAGCCTCTATGTTTTCTTGAAGAATTGACAAGAAGTCTGCCGATAGATGTTGTGGTGGTGGACGTATGTCAGGAGGGAATGACTGAAAGGGAAGGTAATAACCTTGTGCCAACATCTGGAGCAACCATTGATCTGAAGTTATGCTCCTCCATGCCAGGAGGAAGTAGGTGATATTCCCTCCACCTGGACTATCGTGGGGCATCAATGTTAACTTACAGAGGTTTCAAGTTGTTGCAGAAGGAGGGGCTGGAGTTTGGTTAGGTCTCTGGCCCTGATTCGTTGCACGCTGTTTGGCTAGGCCACGACTAGGTCACCTAAACTCCTGGGTGGTCTGCTGTAACTAAGGTATGTACAGTCTCCGTCTCAGAAGGTATCCTCTACCAAAACCTATAAAGGTGCGATGCTGCCGTATTAACTGGCAAGCTGGAGGTGCCAAACCTAAGGAACAGGCAGTGGCCTTGCTCTCCTTAAATATCTCAAGGGCTGCATTTGCTTTTTCACATATACACCTGGCCCTGACGTGATTTTGCATGCGCCCGGTCATCTGTTGTACTGCACTAAATATGTCTTGCCAGTAGGAGGCTATTGTGCTGCATGTCCATGTCATGTGTATGAAGGAGGCCGCATGTGCGTTGCATTTGGGGCATCGTGCAAACTTGGCACTGTTTATCCGAGCCATCTGCTGTGGCATTACGTAAGCCTGTCTTAGTATCTTAAAATGAAGTAACTTATGCCTATGGTTACATGAAACAAGTTTGGTTTGCATGCAGCAACGTTTCTATATCTTGTCTGTGATAGGTTCCCCTATATCAGCTGTCCAAGCGTCTCTGACTTTAGTGTTGTGTTGCGGTATTAGCGCCAGACATGCGTTGTACAATCTAGAGGTAATGTGCTCCCGGCTAAGGTCTGTGATTACTAATGGGAGCGGTGCGAACTCTTGAGGCTCAATAGGGTAAGTTGGTATGACGTCCCTAAGTGTGCTCTGTATACGAGCCAGGACAAAATGATCCATGAATGTGGCTGTTAAGAAGCGGGGGTCTTCCGAACGGGAGAACACATGCCCATTAGGGAATAGGTCTCCGATGGTATTTATTCCCAGCTGGCCCAGAGTGCGCTTAGTCAAAGCGTCCAGAGCCGGAGGTATCCATAGGTTGGCGGGTATTGGCAGCGGGAGAATATAATGTAACCCTCCTGGTCCTCCTGAGTAGTTTTTGCCGCGCCCAGCAGGTGGTGGATAGCGTTTGGATGTCATGTGGGTCTCATGGTATCCCTACGGGTAAAAGTGATTTCAGTGGGGTGGGGTCGCCAGGTCCCTCTCTGGCTTCGCATAGGGGACTCGCGCGTCAGGGTGATACCAGTGCCAAGTATAGCCACACTGCGCCACAAGATAGTACAATTCCACATCAGGTAACCCGAATCCTCCCCTGGCAGGGTAAGCGTGTCCCAGCTCACTCTTGGCTGTTCCCTCCCCCCCCCAAACCAGTTTTATTAAGATTGTACGGATCTGTTTAAAGAAAGTGTTTGTAAGCGGGATGGGTATATTTGAGAAAAGGAAAAGCAGTCGGGGCAGTACCTCGAATTTAATAATGGTTTTCCGCCCGGCCATAGACAACAGTAGTTTGATCCACCGCTCCACCTGCGTTTGTAATTTGTCCATCACTGGGCCATAGTTTAGTCAAAACACTTGTTCTTTGTCCCTATGCAAGTGTATTCCCAAATATTTTGTCTCGGTTTCACACCATTGGAGCGGGAATTCTCCACACGACCGGTCCTGTACTTCCGTCAGGGAGAACACTTCAGATTTGCCCCAGTTAATGTGGAGGCCAGATAGGGCTCCAAACCGCTCAATTTCTACTAATTGCGGCTGGAGGTTAACGGCTGGTGTTCCAAAATACAGCACCACGTCATCAGCATACAGAGTCACTAACACCGGATCATGTTTAAACTGAAGCCCTCTGTGCATGTGGTCTTTTTGAAAATAGCGAATAAGTGGATCCATTGCAATTATAAAAAGTAACGGGGATAGTGGACATCCCTGTGTGGTGCCTCGAGTTATCGAGAAAGGCTCCGTTATCGTGCCATTAAACCGGATACGGGCTGATGGTGCGACATACAGTAGTTTGATCAGTGCGGCGAAGCCCTTCCGCACGCCCATCTAATCCAGCACGGCATGTAGGAAGGGCCACTCCACAGAGTCAAATGCCTATTCGGCGTCTAAGAACATTGCTACCGCAGGCGTTGCGGGTCTATTCTGTTGACTACTGGAAAAAAGGTCCTCAAGTTTAATGCTGTAGATCTATGTCTTATAAATCCAGTTTGCGCTGGTTCTATGATCTTCTCCATAAGTAGGGACAGCCTAGTCGCCAGCATATTTGCTAATATTTTATAATCAAAGTTAAGCAGTGAAAGTGGTCGGTCTGAACCGCACTTTTCGGGATCTTTGCCGGGTTTCGGTAACAGAATAAGGGCTGCCTCTCTAAACGAGGAGGGAGTATTCCCTCTTCTAAGGCTTCTGCATATACCTCTAAGAGGTAGGGGTCCAGTAAACTTTTATAGGCTTTGTAAAAGGCACCAGAAAACCCGGGGGCCTTAGAGCCGTCCATGTCCTCAATGGCTTGTTCTATCTCTTCGGCGGAGAAGGGTTCACTTAGAAATTGTCTGTGGGCGTCGGGAACCCAGACCATTGCTATCTCGCCTAAATACGCCTTGATTTCATCTAGGTTATTAGTAGCTCTTGCAGTGTAAAGGTCCATGTCATATTGCAATAATGTCTGTCCAATAGCGGTCGTGTCCACGGACTCTGTACCATCCTGTCCCTGCAATTTAGTAATGTAACTCTGCCTGCAATGTGGTCGGAGTAGTCGCGCAAGAGTGCGACCCGGTCGTTCCCCTTCTGCATACCTTCGGGCCTTCGCATATTTACCCACAGAATGGGTTTCACGCTCTGCCGCTTCAGTGTACTCAGCTAGCAGTTTTGTCCTGCTGTTCATATAAGTCGGGCTGTCCCGAGACCTCCCTGCCATATTCTCTCTATCTAATTTAGCAAGCTCTTCCTCCAATCTAGCGAGGCTACGTCTCAGATCCCTTAGGACCCCCGTGTGAGTGGAGATGCACACCCCCCTGATGTATGCTTTAAAGGCCTCCCACAAAACACCGTGTTGAGACCGACGCTGTGTTGTAAGCAAAGTATTCCACTAGCGCTGTGCGCAGCTTCGCCCTAAAGACTGCATCTCATAGCGCCATGGAAGAGAATCGCCACTGCCTTTCAAATCCTTCCTCGCCCGGAAATTGTAGTGTTAGAAGCACTAGGGAGTGATCAGATAAGGTGCAGGGTAAGTGTACCGCTGCTTGGACCCATGGAGTCGCCGACCTCAATAGCAGCCAGTAATCTAGTCATGTCATAGTATTGTATTGTATTGTTGTGCGTAGTGGGTATATTCAGTGCTCTGAGGGTTAAGGTGTCTCCAAGCGTCCTTTAGTTCACAGTTTTGGCATAGTTCTTTTAGTATTACACGAGAACGGGGTTTGTTGACTGGGGATGTAGCGGTACTGTCCAACCTAGGTTCTAACAGAATATTTAAGTCCCCTCCCAGGAAGATGTAATCAGCCTCCAGAGTATCTAACTGCAACTGTAGTCGTTCATAAAAGGCTGGGTCATCTGTGTTCGGGGAGTATATGTTAGCTAATAAAACCCTGTGCCCCGCCAGAGTCCCGGTTACTAAAAGAAAGCGTCCTTCCGGGTCCATGAGTGTGGCAGTGTGTACAAAGGGCAATGGTTTATTAATCAATATTGCTACTCCTCTAGCGTATGAGCTGTAGCACGAGAAGAACCTGTGGGGTCCCCGGGCAGCTGTGAATTTAGGCAGGGAAGTTGATGATAGGTGTGTTTCTTGTAGGTGAACAATGTCAGCATTGTGCTGTCGCACATATTGAAACACCAGTCTACACTTTTTCTGATTATTGAGACCTCATATGTTCCATGTCAATAGGTGACTTTCATACTACGGCGTAAATCTACCTTATGTGCCATTGTGGGTGTTGAAGCGTGCAGTGCCTTCTCTGTGAGTTGTTGAGGGTGCATATACCTGTCGAATGAAATAGCAAAACTGTGCCTTTTAACATTCTTATCATTTATGTACCCATCCCCCTCCCCCCACCCCTACCTAGCGGCTGCCCTCTAGGTGCCGTCCCTTTTTCTCCTAGGATTAACTGCTGATTCTCACAATGCCAACGTGGCGAACTTCCCCATTCCAGTAACATTGTGAACCCACTGGGGTGGTGGCAACTCCACGAGGGTATCCCGCGCACTAGCGCTGGTCTGAAATCTAGTCCCACTGTATTTTCCCATATGCTTACTCATACATGCTCGCTGTGTTTCCAATTATCGATGCATATCTCCGGTGCAAATCAACGTCCACGCCAGTTCCTCCCGTCACAGCGCACAGTTCCACCAACAATGCTCTTTAGCTAGCTGTAAATAGGTCTGCACTTGTGCCCGATTGGGCCCCTTGTGATGCTCCAGCTGGGGAAGAGCCGCCGTGTAAGTCGCCTGCTCCCGCGTGTTGTCTGCAAAAGTTCTGGACGTCCTCAGGGTTATCAAACACTTTCGTCTTCCCATTCACATCTACTTTGAGTCTCGCAGGGTACAACATCCCATTTCGCAGGCCCAGTTTCCGTAACGCAGCCTTCGCTCCCGCAAACTTGTGCCTAGCGTCCTGCACCAGTGCAGTAAAGTCCGGCTATATGGAGACGTTCGATCCCTGCCAGGTCAAGTTACCAGCTTCTCTGATGAGGGCGTGGCTAGCAGCCCGAGATGGAGGTCGCTTAGGTGACGAGCTCCGGGCCCGGGATTTTCATCCGACATTTTTATATGCGCTGTGCGGCCCTGTGTCCCTGTGGGGCAGCGCATATTTACTGAATCCCACTGGTGCATGTAGCGGACCCGTTTTAAAGCTCGTGGAGTGCGGCTGTGGACCACCCGGCGTCCTGGAGCGGACCTGCAGAAATCGGCCAGTGCTGCATGGACTAGGCCTGAGAGCACCGCGCTGTCCTGGTGCTCCGAACTGTGTTGCTGTCCGGGCGTGGCAGGGTGCCCCGCTGCGCGAGATCCCGGCTGCCGGCCTGGTTTGGAACTATGCGGACGCTGAGTGGGGGCATCGGGTGGGGTGTTGTCGGGCCCCTGGTGGAGGCGAGCGTGGCCCCCCCGCCTGTACCTCTGGTGCATGTGGGGCTCTCCTTCACCGTGGTGCAGTAAACCTCAGGAACGAGGCGCGGTGAGTGTGTTCAGCGCTGCAGAGGTGGAGCTTCCTACTGACCTATCCTGCGGTGTATCGAGGAAGGGTGACTCTCTCTGGATCCGGTGTTGCCTTGTGGGCTGGTGTTTGAGGGCCCCCCTCCTGCACAAGTCCTACTGTACCGACTGACCCGGGAGGACGGCGGCGCGGGCCCCCCTCCCTTTTCTCTTAGTTTCTCCTCCGGATTCCAGGCGTGGATACTCTTTGCGCAAAGTGAATGAGCACTGCATGACATTGTGAGCCCCCCCACCCTGCGGACTGGACTGGACCTGGTGGGGGCGAACTATCGCTGAGGGAGGTCTGGCCTAGCAACGCCGGCCTTTCCTGGTGCCTTCGGCCGGCGTGGAGATCAGGCATTGAGGTGAGATCCCTCACGTGAGCCCCCGGCTTGCGGCCTGCTATAAAACCAGTGGACAGAGCCTGTGGTGAGTGCAGTGGGGGCGCTGGTTGGCGTACTGGGGGCAGTTGTGGCTCCTCTCCCCCCCACTCTCTTCTGCACTTGTTCCTCTTCTGACTGAGGTGCCCTGCTTGCAGGGACACAATGAGTGATACCTGGATGTCACAGTAAGGGTATTCATCGTTCCTGTGGATAGGCTCATTCCCGGTGGGCCTGTGGTGCCAGAGGGGGCCTGGGGTGTATCGGAGGCACAGCTCCTGACTGATGGAACAAGCGGGTGCTGCCTTTTGATTTGTAATGGCCTTCTGGACCCCCCCCCCCCCACCTTCCTAATCAGTTATCCAACTGTGAGCCAGAGGCTACCTTTCCACCCTTGGTACCTATACTCGTGGGGTACAACTCTCTTGACCCTGGTGGGAACGTGCTGCAAAGGATACTCAACGCAGTTGTGTCTATTACTGGGCCTGCACTGTAGATCACCGGATCCCACAAGAAGCTATTTCCAGCACCATACTCTGAGACACGACCACACTACTGACAGCGATGGGAAGAAATAAGACGAAAGCGGCGGCGGACACGAGCCGGGCTGGATCCCCACCTTCTGAGACCTCTTCAATACAGTCACATCGGACTGATGATGGAACTGTACCTCTTCCTCCCATTAATAAGCTGGATAAGATACTCCAGGAAATCCGTGAATCACGCTCCACAATAGCGCAACAAATAGGCACTATATCTACCGAACTGAACCTGCTCAAAGACGACCATAAAAAGCTGGCGGATAAAGTAAAGGAATGTGACCACTCGCTTTTAACACTTCAACCAAAAGTGAAAGAACATGATGTGCACATTCATCTCTTACAGCAACAGGTTGAAGCCTTACAGGCCCGGGCTGATGATGCTGAGGGTAGGGTCCGACGCAACAACCTTCGTATTGTTGGGCTTCCGGAAGGAGCGGAGGGACAGCACCCCAGGACCTTCATCGAGGAGTGGCTGAGGACCAAGGTGGCCCCCACTGGCCTTTCAGCACATTTCACGGTAGAGCGGGCCCACCGAGTTCCTATGCGAAAACGAGTGCCAGGCGCTAACCCTGGACCGTTGTTGGCCAGAATGCTAAACTGCAGGGATTGCGACCACATTTTGCAAACAGCACGGGAAACTGGTTCGATTCTCTTTGACAATGCCAAAATCTCCATCTTCCTGGATTATACATTGACAGTACAACGCCTATATTCCTCATTCATGGAGGTCAAGGCCCGAGCCCGAGCTGCTGGATTGACATTTGCCCTTTTATTCCCTGCCAAACTCAAGATCATGTACAACCAACGGGCCTGTTTCTTTGACACGCCTGAAAGCGCATGGGAATGGTTGGACAGGAACTTTCCTGGCACTGCACGTGACATTCACCCCTCAGAACTGCAGCCGAAGCCACAGCGCCCTCTGCGCCGGAGAAGGAAGGGGCTCACTACACAGAATACCGTGTCTAATCCTCAGTTGCAGCAATCAGTATTGGAGGGTAGGCGTGCGGCCCGCCGTTCAGCCTCAGCGCTGCAGACTCCTCGGGCGCCTATCAGCACTAGCCCATCAGTGGAGGTGTCATCGGACTCAGACTCTGGGGGCAGTATGGCGTTATTTCCCTCTGTGTCCACACAACTTAGCAATGATCCCTTACTTGAATGAGTAATGTGAACGTATTATACATTCGAAAGGCGCCACACTAGACTGGATCATTGCCAAAGAATCAGCGGTCAAAATTATCTCTATTGACCCTTGTGATTGGTCCGACCACCACGCCATCACCTTCCTCCTGCCCAGCACCCACAAAACATGGACCCCTCAACCCGTGATTCCTAAACAATGGGTTAGAGACACCTCGACCACGAGAAACTGGCAGCGCGTTGTGAGTCCGACCTCCCCCCCCCACCTCAGTGCACCTCGGTCGACAACCTAGCGGAACATTACTCCTCAACCATATCCAACATTCTCGATGACCTGGCACCACTAAAATTAAAAAGAACCCAGATTAAAGACAGAAATCCCTGGTTCAGCGGATCCCTCAACAAGGAGAGGAGATCCCTTCGACAAACTGAACGAATCTGGAAACAACACCCATCAGCAGCACATCTAAAACTTCTCCGCCAGGCCAGAAACGCCTACAATAAGAAAATCCTCAACACAAAAAGAATTCTTCAGAACTGAAATGGAGAATACCAAAATCGACCTCGCAAGCTGTTCGACTTGGTCAAACACCAATCCAACAAACTAGCGAAAACCTCCAAAGTCTCACCTAAACCCCTCATATCAAGCGAGGAATTCTCGTCCTTCTTCTGCAACAAAATCTCTGCCCTAGGAAATGAACTTAAATCCGCAACTCACCACCAAAAACAAATTCTGCCTGCCCCACCTCCTCTCTGCGTTGTTCTCCCGAACTTCACCCAAGAACCTTGCGCACTGGTCCAACTTTAGAATCTACGACGAATACTCTATCTCGAAAATTCTTGCCTCCTTAAAACCGAACAATCACTTTAATGATCCTCTCCCCTCTAACTGCCTAGCTGCCGCCTCTCAGGCTATCATCCCTTCCTGGACCTCAATAATCAACGCCTCCTCCTACAGGGCTCAATTCCTGACTCGCTCAAGGCTGGCCAAGTTGTCCCCATCCTAAAAAACCCACGCTGGACCCTGCCTCCGCTGAGAACTACAGACCCATATCCAACATCCCACTCCTTGCCAAAGTTCTAGAAAAATGTGTGCAACAGCAGCTAAGCCTACACATCAACAACTTTCACCTACTAGATGACTTCCAATCAGGGTTCAGACCTGGACACAGCACGGAAACCACCCTCCTCCACATTGTGGATGACGCCTCCAAGCCCTCGACCTAGGCGACACCTGTCTCCTAATCCTTCTAGACCTGTCCTCCGCCTTGATACGGTTAACCACGAAATTCTCCTAGAACGCCTCAAACTCAGAATGGGGTTGGATGGCACCGTCCTTGAATGGTTTAGATCTTTCCTCCAAAACCGCTCACAGAGAGTCCTCATCAATGGTAATCTTTCCGCCGCCTCTCCGGTTTCGGTCGGAGTCCCTCAAGGATCAACCCTCTCCCCTACCCTCTTCAATCTTTACCTTGAACCTCTCACCGAGGTGCTTCGTGGCGCCAACATGTCCTACCTCATGTACGCCGACGATACACAGATCTACATAAAAATCTCTTCCCTGAGGACATTTTCTCCCTGAACGAGGCCTTGAAGCTGACAGTCCATTGGCTCACCGCCAATCAGCTTAAACTCAACGCAAATAAAACTGAATTTCTTCTGATCTCCCCACCCAAAACCAATCCTGACATCCAGGAATGGATCAAGACAATCACAGCACTAAACTGCCCTCCTACCATTGTTGACTCGGCGAAATCCCTTGGAATAACCCCTTGACAGCAGCCTGAATATGCGTGGCCATATAAACTCGATGGCCAAAACGGCTAGATTCCACCTGAGTTACCTAAGAAACCTAAAACCTTTCCTCGAAGTTTCCGACCTTAAAACGGCAATCCAGGCACTAGTCATTTCCAGACTAGAATATGGATGCTCTACTCTGGCAGGGCTACCCAAGAGCTCTCTGGCCCCATTGAAAGCCTGCCTCAACACCGCCGCCAGACTCCTAACGGGCACAAAGAAATTCGACCACATCTCTCCTCACCTCAAAGCTCTGAACTGGCTTCCCTTCAGGCCAGAATCCAATTTAAAGTGGCCTGCATTACTCACAAAGCTCTTTACTCCAATTCCCTACTTTTCTCGCACAAAAACTCGTGGTATCTGGAGGGACCAGAAACTCCCGATCTGCCAAAGACCTGCTGTTGCAACCAGCACGCTTCGGAAGAAAAAACCTACAATCGGGCCTTCTCTGGGGCCGCACCAAGAATTTGGAACTCTCTCCCACCCGCCATCAGAAGACTTCCGTCCTGGCACAATTTAAGAAAGAAACCAAAACATTCTTAATGGGAAAATACCTCGTCTAAGGAACACTTTACAATCACCTCATCGACATGTTCCACCCTCCACCGCGGCATTCATGGCTTCTATGGATGATACATCTTGCTGCACTCTGGGCATCCCCCAAGAGCTGAGACTGCGAGCCTTCTTATATGCTATATCCACTTTGTTTTTTTCTCCCACATGTAGCTTGGTCTCTAGACTGCGTGCTTGTATATTCTATCCACGTGCTTTAAGTCTCTGTTTTTCTTCCCCACATGTAACCTGGACTTTAAACTGCGTGCTCCTCCTGTATAATGTATTCCCTATCTATCCCAATTTGACACCTCCCATCCTTAAGCGTTGTATCCCCCCCTTAATCATGTAAAGCGCTCTGATACCCTCACGGGTCTGGTTCGCGCTCTATAAAACTATAAAATAAATAAATAAATAATTATGTTCTGGGATATTGTTCTCGGTTGCTCAGATACTTGCCCTTCCCTGAGTGGGAACGCTCATTTCTCCTTGCACACCATGTCTCATCTGTTGAATCCTGAACCAAGCGTGGGCTGCTCGGTAGGAGGGTACAGGGTATGCTCGTATACTATAGTCCTGTGGCCGGGCCTGTCCTGGGTTATTCCACTACTCATAGTTGATACTTACGTATCTGAAGTAAGTAGCCTACCCCGTAGGTGAAAAGCCCTTTTGTTATACAGTGTGTTGTGTCTTGCTTGCACACAGTTTGGCCGACCGAAGTTCAGTCCTTTGACCCTGTATTGGGTTTTTGTTCTTTTGTTTAAGCTACTGGTCTGTTTCCCGATGTTCCTGGGGGTGTAGGGGGCGGTGACCTGTGGGGTGGCGGGGGGGAGTGGGGGGCATGTGGTATATGCATTGATATGTCTGTGACAAAGTCATACACGGTCATCTCCTGGAATATACGGGGTATGGATTCGATACAGAAGCGGCATAGGATAGTTGCCCAATTGCACCGTCGCCGCGCACAGATAGTGTGTCTTCAAGAAACGCACTTGATATCCTCCGAGCTTACTAAGGTGCAGAGACGATGGAGGGGTCAATTATATGGTACTGTGTACTCTGCCTACTCCAGAGGAGCGGCGATTTGGCTGCGAGCGGGAGTCCCTTTCTCACTGACTGATAGCAGAATTGACGATCAGGGGAGATATGTACTCTTACAGGGGACACTGGATGGTACACGAGTGGTCGTGGGGTCGATCTATGCACCCAACACTGATCAAGATGCCTTCCTTTCTCGCCTTTCACAGGCCCTATCAGACTGGTCACACTATCCGTGGATACTAGGGGGGGGATTTTAATGCCGTATTTGATATTCATCTTGACCGTTTGCACCCTCCCTTGTCCGCTGCTGTACAAGCGGCCAATTTGGCTAACTGGATGAAGGGCTGGGGACTGTTGGACGTATGGAGGATGCAACACATTGGTATGCGTGAATACTCATTCTATTCCTACCCACACTCCTTGCACACACGCCTAGATCACTTCCTTTGTTCCCCAGACTTGTTCCCTATGATTGTGCGCACCACATATTTGGGCACGACCATATCTGACCACAGCCGCTGGTGCTTAACTGGGGTCGGACCCCCACACTGATTCCCACGTGGCGCCTACAACCACTACAGCTAGAAGACCCGATATATCGAGATAAATTAGCCACTACCATTGACACATACTTTACAGACAACGAAGGTCCGGCAACGTCTAGGATTGTTGAGTGGGAGGCATTTAAGGTGATAATCCGAGGGGTCTCTATGGGGACACTGGTGGGGATTCGGCGCGAAGCCATAAGGGATCTTACGGACCAAGAGGATGTGTTACAAGCGCTAGAAGTAGCTGCTCAGACCGATGACAGGAAGGAACCGGACCTCCAGGAGCCAGGGTTAAATATGCTGGGCTGTTGGAACACTTGAGGGTGATAGACTTACATGCATACACGCTGCGCACTCATGCGGATTCGGATAGGTCGGGCACACTACTGGCTAGGCTGATAAAACCACACCCATCCCCTACGCCTATTCTGGCCATACGTAACAACCACCACAAATTGCTCACCACGCAGATAGACATTGATAAAAATTCCATGATTATTATGCAGCCCTATACGCTGCCCCCTCACATGACACGACGGATGCAACTGCTACATTCTTGGATTCGATAATGCTTCCCACAATCTCGGCGGCTCAGGCGGAAAACCTGGCGGCCCCCTTGACCGCTCCAGAAATCCTGGGCGCTATAAAAGGACTTGCCGTAACAAGACTCCAGGCTCCGATGGGCTCCCCATTGAGTTTTATTCTACCTTCGCAACACCCATAGTTCCTAAACTGCTCCAACTGTATACTACTGCCTTGACGGAGGGTTCTCTGCCCCCTTCGACCAGGGAGGCGATAGGGACCTCCTTGTTGAAACCTGATAAGTCTCCAACAGATCTCACAGCGAATAGGCCCCTATCGATCCTCAATATGGAATACAAAATCCTTAGTAAGCTCTTGCTGTCGAGACTGCTCCACTTACTCCCCACTTTGATTCATACGGACCAATGCAGCTTTATACCTAATCGCAGCACCTCCTTAAATATACGCCGCCTATAAGCCATCTTGCACTCTGCGTCAGGCTTTTGATTCTTTAAGTTGGTCATATATGTTGGCTGCACTGGTTAAATACGGGATTCCCCCAGCATATATTGAGTGGGTGAAGCTACTTTATACTAGACCCACGGCAAGGGCCAAGACCGGCACCAATATTTCTCCTGCGTATAATGTGTTTCGGGGTACACGGCAAGGTTGCCCGTTATCGCCTTTGCTGTTTGTGCTTGCTATAGAACCTTTGGCATAACGGCTGCGATGTACGATGGCACCATATAGTATCCCTATGGGACAAATACGTAATTCTGTTTCAGCGTATGCTGATGATATTTTGCAGATCTGCATGTGATATGGCACCTGTTGCCCTAGTGTTTGAGCAATTTGGGGAGATATCTGGTCTGCACCTGAACACCTCCAAATCAGTGGCTTTTTCTTTCTATGACACATACACTCTCCCCGCGCTACAATTTGGTCTAATGCAGTTCAGGGTGGAGCCCACTACTTTTAAATACTTGGGGATTCATATCTACAGAACTTCCTTGGACACTGTCGATGGCAATGTTGTCCGAACACTTAATACTCTCAGAGCCCAGGTAGCGTTTTGGAATACCTTACCGTTAACCACTGCAGGCCGAATAGCAGTTTCTAAAAGGGTATTGCTCCCTAAAATGTTGTATCAATTTGCGAACCTCCCCGTGATCCTTCCTATTTGGATTTACAGAGCACTAGATACACTATTGACGTCATTACTTTGGGGGCATGGCCATCACAGATTGGCTCTTGCCAAAATGCAGTTAACAAGTACTGAGGGTGGTATGGGAGCACCAGATTTTAAAGCCTATTCCATAGTGGCCCAACTGCAATGGTTGGCTTACTGGTTGGCGGGCCATAATTTATTTGAGATAGGTTACACACCTGAACGTTTACGAGTGGGGACATTACAAGCATTATTGTGTCCAGGAACAAACCGGGTGAAGGACCCTCCATTTCTTTTACACAATGCGCTCCATTATTGGAAATTAGCAATGAAATACACTAGCATATCTGTACCATACGCTCCGTGTATACCCCTGTGCGGTTTACCTACATTACGGGGCATATTGTCAGCTGCCTGGGGACCTATTTTTAGATGGAACTTGATGCCTCATGAAGAATTTGTGCAGGCTTATTCGGCCCCTCCTACATTATTTTTAACTCATGCTGCAGTTAAATGTAAATCCAGTACTTGTATAGCGCACGAATCACCCCCGAAGGGGTATCTCGGCGCTGGGGGCCGTTGGGAAGATTAAGCGAGCTATTGCCCAGAGTCGAATGGTGCTGGGCAGACCCCTGCCGCCGGAGTCAGGGATCGAACCGTGATCCCCAGCGTCCAGCGTCAGTCGCCCTGGCCGCGGCGCCACACAGTTACGCAGTATGTATGCAAGTACTGGTTATTGGATCGGAAAGAACCCCCGACCTTCGGACTGCTGCAGATGCTACACATAATGGGACATGGTAGTCATCTAGGTGGCTATATTGCGGCTTAGGGTCCCATCTGGGAATCTCCTTGTTGACCCTTCGTCAAAAATGGGAGGCGGAGGTGACTCAGGAATTTACAGATAGAGAATGGGTGCACGTCCTTGAATATCCCAGGTGGGTATCCCGCAATGCCCGGCTTAAAACAATACAGCTGTTTGTACTCCACAGGGCCTACCTCACACCTCGGGCGATACAGCATATGTACCCTAATTCTGCATCGGAATGTCCTAGGTGTCATAGCCTGGAGGGAGATTTCATACAAATGTTCTGGACCAGCCCCTCCCTTGTGGAATTTTGGACGGAGGTTCTACAGGGCCTTACAAATCTCACTGAGCGAGCCTCTTGGAATACCCCTGAGGCCTGTCTCCTAGGTCTCTTCCCCCTTCCCAAGAAGGCGAAAGTATTGAGCCGCTTCTCGAGCCTTATCTTAATGCTGGCCAAGAGACTTATTACACAGCGATGGAAGTCACGCACAGCGCCACGTGTGGGGGCATGGCGGGAGGAGGTTATAAGGTGGGCCACTGCTGAGAGGGAGGTGTTGCACCGCGAAGAATATAGAGGTTTGAGGAAGAAACCAATATCCTTAGAGTGGGCGCAATTGCTAGAACATTTTAAGACACAAAATGCAGATGTGGCCGATGGCTGATGTAGTACTGTAGATGTGGTCTGCTGTTTTCTCTCTCCCCTCCCCCCTTTCCCTCTCCCCCCACCCTCCCCCGGATCCTCGGTGCCCTGGCTCTGCTCAGCCCCCGATGGGATTTTGAAACAGACATTTAGATGTTTTTAGTAGCACAGTTCTTTATTGTTGTTTCTTTATTTTTAACACAGATTTCTGTTCAATAGTGTGTTAACAGACAGAACGTTTAAGATTCTAACCAGCATACTAAATGTATATGTATGACGTATACCCGAATTGGATTATACCCTGCACTGTTTTATACTACTTCCAGGAACTGATTATGTAAACAAGTACTCTGTGGATACAGTCCTTGTTGTCCTTTAAATATGAACGCTCTCCATGTCATTATCAGGAAAAAGAATTGTTACTGTACTTTCAGACTCTGCATTTGAAATGTAATGTCTTTCTCAGCAAAACCTAATAAAAATCCGTGTTAAAAAAAAAAAAGTTACCAGCGTCTCTGGCGAGGCGCAGTGTTGTGTTCCTGTCTTTGAATTTCAAGAGTCTTGCCATTATGGGTCTAGGTGGGCAGCCAGGGTTTGGTCTTGGCCCTAGCGTTCTATGTGCTCGCTCCCCCACAAACGTAGTTGTGAATTGTTCGGACCCAAACAGGTCGGTCAGCAGGCGCTCGACGAACTGGTCTAATCTTACCGTGTTGGTGGATTCCGAGATTCCCATTATGCGCACATTGTTGCGGCGACTCCTGGCTTCTAGATCTTCGTTCTTAGTTGCAACTGTCTTCATGATTCTTTCAAGACGCTCCACTCGCTTAGTAGTTTGGGCCACTTTGTCCTCCAAGTCCGATATACACCCTTCTGCCGTGTCTAGGCGGGTCTCGTTGCAGTCAATGCGTTCACCCAGTCCGTCAAGCCGCCTATCCAGAACGTCGAATCAGGTGTCTAGCGCCTTGAATCCCGAGTGCAATTCTAGTAGTAGCGAGTTGGTATCTGGGGGGGACAGTCCCACCTGTCGCGCCAGTAGATGTTCCCTCTGCCATTCCACTAAGCTACCGGGCCTCCTGGTTCTTTGGAGCGTCGAACTGCAGTTGCCGCAGCTTGGAGTCCTTACGCATCATTCCCTACAGTCGCAGTCGTCCCTCCTTGATCAGGTTTCGGTGCGCGGGTATCGTGCGTTCTCCCCGCAATGCTGGTCGCTGCCCCGAAACTGGCGTAGTCGCTCGTCTCTTGAACGAATCCGCTGGTGCTTCGCTACACAGTGCAACGTGATTTAGTGCGTGAATACCAAAGTTCCATTTACTGCGAGACACCTCTTCGCCTCGCTCCCAACCCCCACATTCGAAGCTCTCTCCCTTGGGCCACAGTTCTCCCCACCCTCACAGTCCCTCCAGTCCCGGTCCCAGACAATGAACTCACTGTGCCTTGTGTGTCGCAGATCTTACACTGGAGGGAGGGGAAGGCAGCAATGACCATGCACGACTCCGTTGCAGCGGCCTCAGTGGGGCAACGTGACCAATACCGCAGTTCTTACATGCCGGGGCCGGGGGGGGGGGGAGAGAATGGTCTTAGCACGCACCGGGTAGCCTGTTGCTCCAAGTCATGGCATTCCGTTGTCACCGGTAGTTCAGTACAGCAGAGTTCAGTGTTTGCACTCTCTTGGTGTGGGAGGCTTCCTCTCTGTGCTACTCACGCTGTGTGTCCACAGAGCGCCGCCATTGTGCTCCCGATCCCCATACGTTCTTGGCTCTCACACCGCGGGTCGCGGTAGGCGATACCCAGTCCACTAGTGTTCAGTGGGGATAAGGGGGGGGGAGGGAGAGGATTCACTTAATTGTAAGACGCAGCGGCCTCCGGGGATTCGGCGCTCGTGACCGCGGCACCTCCACTGTAGCGTTGGAGGAGCGGAATCATCACGCCCCAGGCGCCATGTTCTTTTCGGCCGCGTCAGGTTGTTTCAGCCGATTACTCGGCACAGCGGCGGGTCGGAGGTGCGGCAGTAAGCTCTTCAGACACACTGGGTGTTCCGGTTTTTGGAGCACAGCTTTCTGTGGGAGTTGGCGCGGTTTAACACTGCGGTTGATGCATCGTGCGGGGGCTTCCACGGAGCTTCAGTTACAAGCGGCCATTACGGTCGCTGGTCAGGCCATGCCCCCGACTTTCTCAGTTCTGCTACTGTGAGTTTTATTTCCTGATCTCGGACTGTCTTCTTGTTCATCACGCACGAAGGACACAACTTCGAGTTGTGCACTGAACCAAGTAACCATGAACAAACTGTGTTTAAAACATGGTGGTTTGGGTGATATTCTGCACACAAAAGCAATTTCTATTAACAAATTACCAAAACAAATCAAATGACAGTTGAAGCTCCTGATCCATGTCGGCTGGCACGGAAGAAAAAGAAAAGGAACCGATGCCAGCGTTAGCAGATGAGATATATATATATGTTCTGATGTCATGCCCACATGAGGTGAAGCGACATGAGGTACCATGACGTCGCATGATGCCAACTGTTGGTGCTAGAGGGTATTGCTATGAAAAAGTATCCAGATACAGTCTGATGCCTGGCGGTATTCAAAACATGAGGAATCTGCGTTAGAAGTCTCTATCAGGAAGGTAGAGTGAAATGAATTTGCAACAACCTTATAGTAAACAAGTTTCCTTATTAATCCCATATATTATCTACTGGCGGTCGCCAGTAGATAGTTATAGTTAGGACCTAGTTTCCATAGGAAAAGCGTTTTTTGTTTCCCCAATAACTTTGGCGCCGGATGACGAATCTTCGCGAAATTTTCAAAACTAGTGGGGCGCTCCGGTCAGCTCCTATCCTGAAAGTTTCGGGGTGATTCATCAAGCGGGGGCCGAGAAAAAAAGGGGGGTCCCAAAATGCGTTTTCCCCATGTTATTTCCCATAGGAAACTTTAGACACGGCTAGAGCCCGAACTGCTGAACGGAATTACACCAAATTTGGCAAAAAGGTAGCCCTTGGTTCAGAAAGCGCCCTTTTTTTTTTTTTTTTAAATGGTGTAAATCCGTTCAGTAGTTCCTGAGAAATTCAAAAATAGAGGTCAAAAATCAATTTCCCATAGGAAACTTTAGACACGGTTACAGCCAAAACTGCTGAACGGAATTACACCAAATTTGGCAAAAAGGTAGTGCTTGGTTCAGAAAGCGCCCTTTTTTTTTTAAATGGTGTAAATCCGTTCAGTAGTTTGAGATATTAAAGGAAAAAAATCTTTATATATCTGGGCGGACCTAACTATACAAGCACGAGCTTGGCTCTAATTGGCTGCCAACACTTCAATTCAGGAAGTGTTGGCAGCCATCTTGGTGCAATGCTTTTTAGGTCTCGCCTAGCGACGCAGCACATGCGCTGCCCACTACACAAACACCACTGCACTGCCCTAAACCCTAAAACACTACCCCAGCACGATCCCCTACACTGCACGAACACTACTGCACTGCCCTAAACCCTAAAACACTACCCCAGCACGACCCCCTACACTGCCCAAACACCACTGCCCTGAACCCTAAAACACTACCCCCAGCACGACCCCCTACACTGCCCGAACACCACTGCCCTGTCCTAAACCCTGAAACACCACCCCCAGCACGACCCCCTACACTGCCCGAACACCACTGCACTGCCCTAAAACACCACCCCCAGCACGACCCCCTACACTGCCCGAACACCACTGCACTGCCCTAAACCCTGAAACACCACCCCCAGCACGACCCCCTACACTGCCCGATCACCACTGCACTGCCCTAAACCCTGAAACACCACCCCCAGCACGACCCCCTACACTGCCCGGACACCACTGCACTGCCCTAAACCCTGAAACACTACCCCCAGCAAGACCCCCTACACTGCCCGAACACCACTGCACTGCCCTAAACCCTGAAACACCATCCCCAGCAAGACCCCCTACACTGCCCGAACACCACTGCACTGCCCTAAACCCTGAAACACCAGCCCCAGCATGACCCCCCTACACTGCCCGAACACCACTGCACTGCTCTAAACCCTGCAACACCAGCCCCAGCACGACCCCCTTACACTGCCCGAACACCACTGCACTGCCCTAAACCCTGCAACACCAGCCCCAGCACAAACCCCTACACTGCCCGAGCACCACTGCACTGCCCTAAACCCTGAAACACCAGCCCCAGCACGACCCCCTACACTGCCCGAACACCACTGCACTGCCCTAAACCCTGAAACACCAGCCCCAGCACGACCCCCTACACTGCCCAAACACCACTGCACTGCCCTAAACCCTGAAACACCAGTCCCAGCACGACCCCCTACACTGCCCAAACACCACTGCACTGCCCTAAACCCTGAAACACCAGCCCCAGCACGACCCCCTACACTGCCCGAACACCACTGCACTGCCCTAAACCCTAAACCACCAGCCCCAGCATGACCCCCCTACACTGCCCGAACACCACTGCACTGCTCTAAACAATGCAACACCAGCCCCAGCACGACCCCCTACACTGCCCGAACACCACTGCACTGCCCTAAACCCTGAAACACCACCCCCAGCAAGACCCCCTACACTGCCCAAACACCACTGCACTGCCCTAAACCCTGAAACACCACCCCAGCAAGACCCCTACACTGCCCTAAACCCTGAAACACCACCCCCAGCAAGACCCCCTACACTGCCCGAACACCACTGCACTGCCCTAAACCCTGAAACACCACCCCCTGCACGACCCCCTACACTGCCCGAACACCACTGCACTGCCCTAAACCCTGAAACAACACCCCTGCACGACCCCCTACACTGCCTGAACACCACTGCACTGCCCTAAACCCTGAAACACCACCCCCAGCACGACCCCCTACACTGCCCTAACACCACTGCACTGCCCTAAACCCTGAAACACTACCCCCAGCACGACCCCCTACACTGCCCAAACACCACTGCTCTGCCCTAAACCCTGAAACACCACCCCAGCACGTCCCCCTACACTGGCCGAACACCACTGCACTTCCCAAAACCCTGAAACACTACCCCCAGCACGACCCCCTACAATGTCCGAATACCACTGCACTGCCCAAAACCCTGAAACACTACCCCCAGCACGACCCCCTACACTGCCCGAACACCACTGCACTGCCCTATACCCTAAAACACCACCCCCAGCATGACCCCCTACACTGCCCAAACACCACTGCACCATACCCTAAAACACGACCCCCAGCACGACCCCCTACACTACCCGAATACCACTGCACTGCCCTAAACCCTAAAACACCACCCCCAGCACGACCCCCTACACTACCCGAATACCACTGCACTGCCCTAAACCCTAAAACACCCCCACAGGCACCACTCCCTACACTACCCGAACACCACTGCACTGCCCTAAACCCTAAATCACCACCCCCAGCATGACCCCCTACACTACCCGAACACCACTGCACTGCCCTAAACCCTAAAACACCCCCCCAGGCACCACTCCCTACACTACCCGAACACCACTGCACTGCCCTAAACCCTAAAACAACCCCCAGCACGACCCCCTACACTACCTGAACACCACTGCACTACCATAAACCCTAAAACACTCCCCCCAGCACGACCCCCTACACTACCCGAACACCACTGCACTGCCCTAAACCCTAAAACACTCTCCCCAGCACGACCCCCTACACTACCCAAACAGCAATGCACTGCCCTAAACCCTAAAACACTACCCCAGCACGACCCCTACACTACCCAAACACCACTGCACTACCCTAAACCCTAAAACACTACCACCCGCACGACCCCCTACACTGCCCGAACACCACTGCACTGCCCTAAACCCTGAAACACCACCCCAGCACGACCCTCTACACTGCCCGGACACCACTGCACTGCCCTAAACCCTGAAACACTACCCCCAGCAAGACCCCCTACACTGCCCAAACACCACTGCACTGCCCTAAACCCTGAAAAACCATCCCCAGCAAGACCCCCTACACTGCCCAAACACCAGTGCCCTAAACCCTGAAACACCACCCCCAGCAAGACCTCCTACACTGCCCGAACACCACTGCACTGCCCTAAACCCTGAAACACCACTCCCAGCATGACCCCTAAACTGCCCGAACACCACTGCACTGCTCTAAACCCTGAAACACCAGCCCCAGCACGACCCCCTACACTGCCCGAACACCACAGCACTGCCTTAAACCCTGAAACACCAGCCGCCAGCACGACCCCCTACACTGCCCGAACACCACTGCACTGCCCTAAACCCTGAAACACCAGCCCGACCCCCTACACTGCCCGAACACCACTGCACTGCCCTAAACCCTGAAACACCAGCCCCAGCACGACCCCCTACACTGCCCGAACACCACAGCACTGCCCTAAACCCTGAAACACCAGCCCCAGCATGACCCCCCCTACACTGCCCGAACACCACTGCACTGCTCTAAACCCTGCAACACCAGCCCCAGCACGACCCCTTACACTGCCCGAACACCACTGCACTGCCCTAAACCCTGCAACACCAGCCCCAGCACAAACCCCTACACTGCCCGAGCACCACTGCACTGCCCTAAACCCTGAAACACCAGCCCCAGCACGACCCCCTACACTGCCCGAACACCACTGCACTGCCCTAAACCCTGAAACACCAGCCCCAGCACGACCCCCTACACTGCCCGAACACCACTGCTCTGCCCTAAACCCTGAAACACCAGTCCCAGCACGACCCCCTACACTGCCCAAACACCACTGCACTGCCCTAAACCCTGAAACACCAGCCCCAGCACGACCCCCTACACTGCCCGAACACCACTGCACTGCCCTAAACCCTAAACCACCAGCCCCAGCATGACCCCCCTACACTGCCCGAACACCACTGCACTGCGCTAAACAATGCAACACCAGCCCCAGCACGACCCCCTACACTGCCCGAACACCACTGCACTGCCCTAAACCCTGAAACACCACCCCCAGCAAGACCCCCTACACTGCCCAAACACCACTGCACTGCCCTAAACCCTGAAACACCACCCCCAGCAAGACCCCCTACACTGCCCTAAACCCTGAAACACCACCCCCAGCAAGACCCCCTACACTGCCCGAACACCACTGCTCTGCCCTAAACCCTGAAACACCACCCCAGCAAGACCCCCTACACTGCCCGAACACCACTGCCCTAAACACCACCCCCAGCACGACCCCCTACTCTGCCCAAACACCACTGCTCTGCCCAAAACCCTGAAACACTACCCCCAGCACGACCCCCTACACTGCCCAAACACCACTGCTCTGCCCTAAACCCTGAAACACCACCCCCAGCACGTCCCCCTACACTGCCCGAACACCACTGCACTTCCCAAAACCCTGAAACACTACCCCCAGCACGACCCCCTACAATGTCCGAATACCACTGCACTGCCCTAAACCCTGAAACACTACCCCCAGCACGACCCCCTACACTGCCCGAACACCACTGCACTTCCCTAAACCTAAAACACCACCCCCAGCATGACCCCCTACACTGCCCAAACACCACTGCACTAAACCCTAAAACACCACCCCCAGGACAACCCCCTACACTACCCGAACACCACTGCACTGCCCTAAACCCTAAAACACCAGCCCCAGCAAGACTCCCTACACTGCCCGAACACCACTGCACTGCCCTAAACCCTGAAACACCACCCCCAGGCACCACTCCCTACACTACCCGAACACCACTGCACTGCCCTAAACCCTAAAACAACCCCCAACACAACCCCCTACACTACCCGAACACCACTGCACTACCCTAAACCCTAAAACACTCCCCCAGCACGACCCCCTACACTACCCGAACACCACTGCACTAAACCCTGAAACACTCTCCCCAACACGACCCCCTACACTACCCAAACACCACTGCACTGCCCTAAACCCTAAAACACTACCCCAGCACGACCCCCTACACTACCCGAACACCACTGCACTGCCCTAAACCCTAAAACACTCTCCCCAGCACGACCCCCTACACTACCCAAACAGCAATGCACTGCCCTAAACCCTAAAACACTACCCCCGCACGACCCCCTACACTGCCCAAAGACCACTGCACTACCCTAAAACACTACCCCCAGCACGACCCCCTACACTACACAAACACCACTGCACTACCCTAAACCCTAAAACACTACCCCCTACACTACACAAACACCACTGCACTACCCTAAACCCTAAAACACTACCCCCAGCACGACCCCCTACACTACCCAAACACCACTGCACTACCCTAAACCCTAAAACACTACCCCCAGCAGTACCCCCTACACTACCCAGACACCATTGCACTACCCTAAACCCTAAAACACTACCCCCAGCAGTACCCCCTACACTACCCAAACACCACTGCACTACCCTAAACCCTAAACCACTACCCCCAGCACGACCCCCTACACTACCCAAACACCACTGCACTACCCTAAACCCTAAAACACTACCCCCAGCACGACTCCCTACACTACCCAAACACCACTGCACTACCCTAAACCCTAAATCTACCCCCAGCACGACCCCCTACACTGCCCGAACACCACTGCACTGCCCTAAACCCTGAAACACCAGCCCCAGCACGACCCCCTACACTGCCCGAACACCACTGCACTGCCCTAAACCCTGAAACACCAGCCCCAGCATGAACCCCCTACACTGCCCGAACACCACTGCACTGCTCTAAACCCTGCAACACCAGCCCCAGCACGACCCCTTACACTGCCCGAACACCACTGCACTGCCCTAAACCCTGAAACACCAGCCCCAGCACGAACCCCTACACTGCCCGAGCACCACTGCACTGCCCTAAACCCTGAAACACCAGCCCCAGCACGACCCCCTACACTGACCGAACACCACTGCACTGCCCTAAATCCTGAAACACCAGCCCCAGCACGACCCCCTACACTGCCCGAACACCACTGCACTGCCCTAAACCCTGAAACACCAGTCCCAGCACGACCCCCTACACTGCACAAACACTACTGCCCTGCCCTAAACCCTGAAACACCAGCCCCAGCACGACCCCCTACACTGCTCGAACACCACTGCACTGCCCTAAACCCTGAAACACCAGCCCCAGCACGACCCCCTACACTGCCCGAACACCACTGCACTGCCCTAATCCCTGAAACACAGCCCCAGCATGACCCCCTACACTGCCCGAACACCACTGCACTGCTCTAAACAATGCAACACCAGCCCCAGCACGACCCCCTACACTGCCCGAACACCACTGCACTGCCCTAAACCCTGAAACACCACCCCCAGCAATACCCCCTACACTGCCCAAACACCACTGCACTGCCCTAAACCCTGAAACACCAACCCCAGCAAGACCCCCCTACACTGCTCCTAAACCCTGAAACACCACCCCCAGCAAGACCCCCTACACTGCCCGAACACCACTGCACTGCCCTAAACCCTGAAACACCACCCCCAGCAAGACCCCCTACACTGCCCGAACACCACTGCACTGCCCTAAACCCTGAAACACCAACCCCTGCAAGACCCCCTACACTGCCCAAACACCACTGCACTGCCCTAAACCCTGAAACACCACCCCTTCACGACCCCCTACACTGCCCGAACACCACTGCACTGCCCTAAACCCTGAAACAACACCCCCTGCACGACCCCATACACTGCCCGAACACCACTGCTCTGCCCAAAACCCTGAAACACTACCCCCAGCACGACCCCCTACACTGCCCAAACACCACTGCTCTGCCCTAAACCCTGAAACACCACCCCCAGCACGTCCCCCTACACTGCCCGAACACCACTGCACTTCCCAAAACCCTGAAACACTACCCCCAGCACGACCCCCTACAATGTCCGAATACCACTGCACTGCCCAAAACCCTGAAACACTACCCCCAGCACGACCCCCTACACTGCCCGAACACCACTGCACTGCCCTATACCCTAAAACACCACCCCCAGCATGACCCCCTACACTGCCCAAACACCACTGCACTAAACCCTAAAACACCACCCCCAGCACGACCCCCTACACTACCCGAACACCACTGCACTGCCCTAAACCCTAAAACACCACCCCCAGCATGACCCCCTACACTACCCGAACACCACTGCACTGCCCTAAACCCTAAAACACCCCCCCAGGCACCACTCCCTACACTACCCGAACACCACTGCACTGCCCTAAACCCTAAAACACCCCCCCAGCACGACCCCCTACACTACCCGAACACCACTGCACTACCCTAAACCCTAAAACACTCCCCCCAGCACGACCCCCTACACTACCCAAACACCACTGCACTGCCCTAAACCCTAAAACACTCTCCCCAGCACGACCCCCTACACTACCCAAACAGCAATGCACTGCCCTAAACCCTAAAACACTCCCCCCAGCACGACCCCCTACACTACCCAAACACCAATGCACTACCCTAAACCCTAAAACACTACCCCAGCACGACCCCCTACACTACCCAAACACCAATGCACTACCCTAAACCCTAAAACACTACCACCCGCACGACCCCCTACACTACCCAAAGACCACTGCACTACCCTAAACCCTAAAACACTACCCCCGCACGACCCCCTACACTACACAAACACCACTGCACTACCCTAAACCCTAAAACACTACCCCCTACACTACACAAACACCACTGCACTACCCTAAACCCTAAAACACTACCCCCAGCACGACCCCTACACTACCCAAACACCACTGCACTACCCTAAACCCTAAAACACTACCCCCAGCAGTACCCCCTACACTACCCAAACACCATTGCACTACCCTAAACCCTAAAACACTACCCCCAGCACGTACCCCCTACACTACCCAAACACCACTGCAGTACCCTAAACCCTAAACCACTACCCCCAGCACGACCCCCTACACTACCCAAACACCACTGCACTACCCTAAACCCTAAAACACTCCCCCAGCACGACTCCCTACACTACCCAAACACCACTGCACTACCCTAAACCCTAAATCTACCCCCAGCACGACCCCCTACACTACCCAAACACCACTGCACTACCCTAAACCCTAAATCTACCCTCAGCACGACCCCCTACACTACCCAAACACCACTGCACTACCCTAAACCGTAAAACACTACCCCCAGCATGACCCCCTACACTACACCAACACCACTGCACTACCCTAAACCCTAAAACACTACCCAAGCACGACCCCCTACACTACCCAAACACCACTGCACTACCCTAAACCCTAAAACACTACCCCCAGCACGACCCCCTACACTACCCAAACACCACTGCACTACCCTAAACCCTAAAACACTACCCCCAGCACGACCCCCTACACTACAAAAACACCACTGCACTGCCCTAAACCCTAAAACACTACCCCCAGCACGACCCCCTACACTACACAAACACCACTGCACTACCCTAAACCCTAAATCTACCCCAAGCATGACCCCCTACACTACACAAACATCACTGCACTACCCTAAACCCTAAAACACTACCCCCAGCACGACCCCCTACACTACCCAAACACCACTGCACTACCCTAAACCCTAGAAAAGTAACCACCACCCCATGCCCAATGCCCCTTACCTCTCACTCCTCGTGGTTCCTCTCTCCTCGTGGTTCCTGCTTCATGTCGTCTCTGAGGGGCGGTGCACGTCGTTGTGAGGAAACGGAACAGCCTCTTTTTCCTTACAACGACGTGGATCGTCAACATTTTTTTAGAACTCATGGTCATTTACCATACATACCTTTACAACAAAATTAGTTGTAAAGGCATGCGTGGTAAATGACCATGCGTTCTAAAAAAATGCGTAGTAATGACTTCGCGATGTACAACGCATGCGTGGTAATGCATGCGTTGTAATGGTATCGCGAAGTAAAAAAGTCGTTGTAACGGCTGTTTACCGATCGAAGCTGGCCCCTGTTCTTCAGTGAGTCGTTTATTTGATAAATTAGGAGGAAGGAATGTGGTTCTTTACCGAAAAGTGCATTCCCGGCTGTTGTATTGTGAAAGTGTCCGCGTGGCCTGGTTTCACTTCCGGTGAGAGAGTGGAAGAGTCTGTTTGGATCTAAAGGGGTTCTGCTGTTGGACGGGGCCGGCGCGACACGTCATCAGAAAACACAGCTAATGGAAAGCGTTGTCCCCGAAGTGTGGAGCAGTGCCATGAGAGGTCAACGAGTGTGCGTCCCACCGCAGTATGACTGTACCGCGTGACCCATGTGCCGCCTCCAGTGTACGGAAGGCAGAAGCGGCATCCATCGCAGGTCCTCTTGAAGACCGTTGTAGCACTAATTCTACATTTTGGAACTAGGGCATTTTAACCTTGTTGTTCCTGCCAGATACAAAGAGAAGATCCTGTGTTATTCAGTGCCCTCGTTACCTTTTCTGTGGGTAGTGGTGCTTGTCACTTCGCTGCCCCGCCGGTGCACACGACTGGGCTCCCCACCTCGTGTGCCATCTGCAGGGCCTCTGCCCTCGGATCACTGGTTTCGGTTTCTGGAGTGGCAACATAAACAGTTGCTCCCAAAGGACTAGCCTGAACACTTAGGTGAATATCCCCTGCGCCAGCATTCCGCGGAAATTCTTTCCTAGCTCTCCCACGTCGACGACGATGTCATAATAGCACGGCTCCGCTCGCGACACCGTATGACGTCATAGGAGCCATAAGAGGACCTCGCCGGCGTGCTGACGTCGGTTCCACCCATTTTTTCCGTGCCACCGAGGTAAACAGGTGGACCGACACATTTTCACATGTATACATAGTATACTAAATATATATATATATATATATATATATATATATATATATATATACACACACACACACACAAATGCATAACCAATAAAGGCATAAAGAAATAGCAACAGATCAAGCATTTCTCACTATTAAAACATAAGCATGATTAAGACATATTAAAAACATTCATGCCAAACAGTAAAAGCATCTTTTTGGTAGAAACAGGTGGACAACGGGGAGGCGGGTGGGACAGTGAGGAATCCACAGGCAGATACTGTATCCACCAGAAAAAGCGTTACCGAAGGTAAGTAAACTTGCTCTTCTGATGGATACTTCTGCCTGTTGATTCCTCACCTTTTGAATAGAATCCTCAAGCCGTACCTCACCCGGAGGAGGGTGTCCACCTGACTAGACCAAAAATCTTGCAAAACAGATCGAGCAAAATGGCCATCCCTCCTAACCTCCGAATCCAATAATAATCGAATAATTTTTAGTCGAAATTATATTGAAAATAATACTTTAAAAATACTTTTATTAATAAATTTAGACGAACACTTAAAGGAAAACTTATTTATAATTAATTTAAAGATATTTCATACTTTACAAATTACGCCGAAGTCGCGACCCCAGCGCGACTTTTCAAAATGGCTACCGGAATGCGCGCAGCCATCGTGTAGGGTGCGCGAAGGGTGCGCGACTTCTGTATAATATTTAAAGAAAAAAAAAGAATGAATATAGTTTTCCTAACTAAAAATTATTCACAATTTTTTAAAATATATATATATATATATATATATATATATATATATATATATATATATATATAAAATAAAAAAAACATAGGATTGAGGTACATTAGACTTACAAATTTTCATTTAAAAAACCTTTGAAATTCACTGGAAAAACCATAGGTTTCAGGCACGTTATAGTTAGAAATTAGCATTTAAAAAAACCACAGAAATTAACTGAAAAAACCAAAGGTTTCAGGAACGTTATAGTTAGTTGGACTTTTCACTCGTACAAAACCATAGAAATTCCGGTGTTATAGTTAGTTCAGCTAACTATAACTTGCGCCCCCGCAATGCACTGCTGATGACGTCACATATTACATCATTCATGACATGGTCAGTGACATCACTGATGACATCACTGATGACATCTCAAATGACATCACTGATGACATCATCCACGTGAAAATCTGATGCACCTTCTCACACCTGAATATAACCTTTGATACACCCACTCTAAAATACAGACTACCATTTTCGAAAAAATAGACACATCAAAACCAGTTACTAAATACGCACTGACTGATTCCTAGGTCTACACACACATCTACTCATTCACCCATACAGTCACTCATACATGCAGTCACTCATCAATACAACACTATCATATGCACTCATACACCTATACAGACACTCACACACTGCCACATATCCAGAGTTACTCACACACTTAGTCAGTCATGCAAAGAATCAATCATACTTCCATTTACTCACCTATACAGTTATACAGACACAACCTCACTTATTCATACAGATACTAACACATAATTACTCTTTTATAGAATCACTGATACAAATACACACTCATCCATGCAGCCACTCTCACAATTACTGACTCTCAAATATAGTTATTTATATACACCATCACTCACATATACTGCCTTTTACATATGTAGTTACTTGCACATGTACCACTGAGACATCCATTCACTCACCAACACACCCATACACACACTCACCCACCCATACAGCTGTTTCCACATGCACTCTTGAACCCATACACCCAGCGAATCAACCACTCACACATCTATGCACAGAGTCACACACCTCCCACCCACCCACACACACACTCAGGCAGCCATACAAATACTCAGGCAAGCAATCAATAACCCATATAGACACTCATGCAGCAGCTTACACAACAACAGACAGATACAGACTTTCACACAGTTTAGTCACTAACCCATGCATTCAGTAAGACACATTTAATCACTCACTTATACAGTCAGTCACGTACCTACTAAATCCTCCATACAGACACTTATACACCCACTCATTCCTCAATACAGCTTGGTATATATATATATACCAAGCTGTATTGAGGAATGAGTGGGTGTATAAGTGTCTGTATGGAGGATTTAGTAGGTACGTGACTGACTGTATAAGTGAGTGATTAAATGTGTCTTACTGAATGCATGGGTTAGTGACTAAACTGTGTGAAAGTCTGTATCTGTCTGTTGTTGTGTAAGCTGCTGCATGAGTGTCTATATGGGTTATTGATTGCTTGCCTGAGTATTTGTATACCTTTTGATATATATATATATATATATATATATATATATATATATATATATATATATATATATATATATATATATAGATATAGAACAAAAGTTATTCGCGTTACTTCTGCCAACAAATGGCGGCGGGCTCCGGCAAGGACGCGATCCTTTTCACCTCAAGACACCAATCTTACACGTTCATGCAACAGATTTCGCCGAGCCCAGTATCCAATTTAAACGTGGTTTATTTCTTCACAATGATAAACAAACGCCCGACGCGTTTCGGAACAGCCGTTCCTTTCTCACGGGTCAATAGACATTCGTTTTCACCCATTACATGTAGTGCACCGAACATATAAACATAAACATAGGACTACTTGATAACTTTCAAGTTCATGGTAAAAACGGCATCCATTTTGGAATGGTATTATACATGAATATACGTATATGTTAATCTGTTAAACAAATTAAATATAACAGATGCAGAAAGCAGTACATAAATAATACTATTCATTCTCTTGCATTATAACACTGTAATTATACATGAGGAGTTACAAATTCTCATTTAATTTGAAAAGCCAATAATGCCTCAATGGGCTTCAAAAACATAGTTTGTAATTGTAATTCTGCCCCAGTGGGCCATAATTCTCATTTGTCATTACATGATATCACAAACGAAATTCCTATATTTTCCAATTCTGCCCAAGTGGGCAAAGAATACATAATTTGGCTTACAAACAAATCTTAAAAAACTCAATTCAATCTCCTATTTTCATGAATATATAAAACACCCAAAATTAATAACACATGCATCAACCTCCATAGATAGCACGTAATTCCCTTCTTCTATACATGAAGTTATCGTCGTCTCCTAAAAGATAAAATTGATATGCACTGATCAAAATTGATCCTACTCTTTTCTTTAAAAACAAATATCATACATGAGACAATTAAGACAGTTAACACTATAAGTGCAGCTTCATTTTATTAGAAAAAGTTATTCTTGATTTAACCTAGGTGGACCGCTAATTCCTCATCCTTGTTCATACCCTCTGGATGCATCGTACCATACTTAATAATCATTCTCGATTCCAACCTCCTTAACTCTCGGATCCTGTTCCCTCCCCTCTCTGATAGTGGTATCCTATCTAGGGCACAATATCTGAGTAAACCAGCATTTTTGTTATGGCATTCTTTAAAATGCCGGGCTATGAGATATTGTCTATCCTCATTGGTAATTGCCCGCATATGTTCCAATATACGTCTCTTTACCTGATGAATGGTACTGCCAATATACACTAACTGGCATGGACAGATGAGGGCATATACGCAAAAATCTGATTTACAACTCAGATATTTCGAAATCACAAATGGTTTTTGTGCTATCGAGAGTTTCACCTGCTTACAGTTGATACTATTACGGCATGCTTTTGCAAGTGTAAAAACCTTGCACTTTGAAATGGGAATTCATCTCAACAGGTAACAAGCTTTTACATAACATATCTTTTAATGCTGGGCATCTCCGAAATGTCATGCTGGGATTCTCACCTACGCATTTTGCTAAAGTCTCATCCGTACCTAGTACATTCCAGAATTTTTTCAGACATTTGCGTACCTCACCTGCCTGATTGCTGAATGTCGTGATAAATCTAAGGGAATCTCCCTCCTCCTTCTCATCAGTTTTAGCTTTTAACAGCTCATCCCTCTCTACTCTTTTCACTTTTTCACACGCTCTCTTGATAACTTTCTGCGAATAACCTCTTTCAGCAAATCTTATCTTCATGTTGTCCATTTCCTCTAAAAATGCTGGATCAGAACTACAGTTCCGACGTGCCCTCAATAGCTCCCCATATGGTATACTATTAATGAGGTTAACTGGATGGCAACTATCAGCGTGTAACAGACTGTTACCGGCTGTATTCTTCCGGTACAGTTTACTTTCTAATCGATTCCCATGTACCTGTACTTTCACATCTAAGAATTCGATAGTGTTCCTGTCCATTGAACATGTGAATTTTAAATTCAAATTATTGCTGTTAAGGGAATCAACAAAATCATAATCTTCATTCTCATCCCCTCTCCAAACACAGAATATATCGTCTATATACCTCACCCAGAGGACGACATGGGCACTGAAGGCTACGATGTTATTAGCCACCTGCTCCTCCCACCAGCCTAGGTATAGACCCGCGTAGCTGGGGGCGAAGCAAGTTCCCATCGCCGTCCCCTGGGCCTGGCAATAGATAGCGTGATCAAAAATGAAGAAATTGTTAGTGAGACAGATGAACATCATATTGAGTAACATCTCAGTATGCATCAGATAACATAGTGGACGACTTTTTAGATAATAACGGCAGGCTTCCAATCCCAGCTCATGGGGTATACATGTATATAAACTATTCACGTCAAGTGTTAGCAATAACATTCCTTGTTCCCAATCAACTTTCTCAATTTGTCTCAAAAAATCTCCTGTGTCCTGCACATAGGAAGGCAACGATTGAACATATGGTCTTAAAAAATAATCTATGTACTTTGAAGTATTTTCGTACATGCTTCCTATCGAAGAGACAATAGGCCTGCCTGGAGGATTACTTTTGTCCTTATGAACCTTAGGCAGTAAGTACATTGCAGATAATTTAGGAAATTCACAATTTAGAAATTTAAACTCATCGATAGATAACAGTTTTTCATTTTTCCATTTCACAACATGTTCTCTATACTTCTCATTACTGGCCTCATAGGTTTTTCTATCACTTTTTGCATAGCTTGCTTCATCACTTAATTGTTTTTTACCCTCATCCAAATACATTTTCAGAGGCCAAACAACTACATTGCCTCCCTTGTCAGATTTTTTAATGACTAGGTCTTTATTATTCTGTGGTTCTTTAATAGCTGCACACTGGCCTGAGGTGAGGTTACTAAAGAAATGTACTCTCCGTTTTGCTAGTTTTTTAAATTCCCTTTGGACCCCCTTCTCAAATACCTCAATAGCTTCATTATGTATTTGTGGTAAAAAGATCGATTTGGGTTTAAACCCACTCGAACTAGCTTGATCAATGGTAATATCCTCTTGGGCTAGACTTATTAATGGATCATCTACCCAATTATTATCTCCACCCAATTCTCTAAGCATATGCAAGGTGTCAATATCCTCAATAGCTAGGTTAGAATCTATACCCTGATCTTTAGGTGCTGTTTGTTTTTGTCTATGTTCATGCCATTTCTTGAGTTTCAGTTTACGAGTAAAATAAAACAAATCAATTCTACTTCCCGTATAGTCAAATCTCCTAGTTGGACAGAAAGTTAAACCAAGGGATAAAACCTCAATTTGTTCATCAGTCAACAGAATATTAGATAAATTTAGTACCGTAAATGTGTCTTTCATTTTGATACCGTCTTTCCTCTTGTTGTCATTCCCATGAAGGTTTGTATGTTGCTTTGTTGCTTTGCGCCTTGCTTGGCGCCTCTGGCGCCGCGACCTCGACCTCTTGTTGCTTGGGGACTCGCTGATTCCTGTCTTCCTCTCGCAATGATGTCGAATTCCTTTAAAATGCTGGATTTTACCCCGTTGTTTCTTTTTCTGGGGTTTTATTACTAGAGTTCCCAGTAGGCACTGCTTCTGTTTGCAACATTGGTGATGAAATGGCTGCTTCACTCCTAGCCTCAAGGTTTATATCAGCTGTGTCTTGAACTGTCCGCTCCTTTGTTTTTAGTTCTCTTAAGTGGTCAAACTTTTACCAAATGTTAAGATCTGTCCCTGGTTGTAATCAATCTCATCTCGATGAAACTTTCGTTGTTTCTTCAGTTTGATTTCCTCTTCTGCCTTTTCAAGACGTATTTTGAGTTTGTTCATTTCTATTTCAAACTCATTATCTGTACATTTCTCTTTAAGTGCATTGGATATTCTTTCCATTTCCAAGGATAGTCGTTCAGTATCCTTTATTGCATATTTGATTAAAAGTTTTAACATTACCGTAGAACAGTCATGGTTGTTTTGCGCCCATTCTTCGATAAGGTCGGGATCCGGATCCATGAAGGTGGGAGTAATAAAGATACGCAGACCTCTTGGTACTCTCCCGTGGTCTACATATTTCTGGAGGGCTGTTGCCTCCCACCATTTAGCCTGTTCCGTCTTAGCGGCTTTCCATAGAGAATCCCATAGTTGTCGTTTTGTTTGGAAATCCCTTGCCTTGGAATGGCTAGCAGTGTCATTTAGATCATGACTATTCACAATGGGTATAAATAATAATTCTGCTGCTTCTCGTCTTGATGCTTCTCTGTTTGTCAACATTGTTGCAAATTGTGGGTGCTCGATAGCATGAGTACCCTCCACTGGGAACTCCCAGTATATCCACGTAAAACAGTAGTGACTTCACACAGTCACACTGCGTCCGCCAGCTGTATCGTTCTCCGTTACCTCTCAATATCGGGCTTGGGTTTCCATTCGATTTTCTTGCACGAATGTTACCGCTCTCCGCATCCGAGCGAGTCAGCCGACTGACTCGTTTGCAGCGCGACCGTGCTCACCGTTCAGTTGTCCTTTTTCTCAGCCCATCAATAGTAGTACAGAGTTTAGACACAGCGGGCAGAAGAATCATTAAAGTAACAAAGAACAAAAGTTATTCGCGTTACTTCTGCCAACAAATGGCGGCGGGCTCCGGCAAGGACGCGATCCTTTTCACCTCAAGACACCAATCTTACACGTTCATGCAACAGATTGCGCCGAGCCCAGTATCCAATTTAAACGTGGTTTATTTCTTCACAATGATAAACAAACGCCCGACGCGTGTTTGGAGAGGGGATGAGAATGAAGCTTATGATTTTGTTGATTCCCTTAACAGCAATAATTTGAATTTAAAATTCACATGTTCAATGGACAGGAACACTATCGAATTCCTAGATGTGAAAGTACAGGTACATGGGAATCGATTAGAAAGTAAACTGTACCGGAAGAATACAGCCGGTAACAGTCTGTTACACGCTGATAGTTGCCATCCAGTTAACCTCATTAATAGTATACCATATGGGGAGCTATTGAGGGCACGTCGGAACTGTAGTTCTGATCCAGCATTTTTAGAGGAAATGGACAACATGAAGATAAGATTTGCTGAAAGAGGTTATTCGCAGAAAGTTATCAAGAGAGCGTGTGAAAAAGTGAAAAGAGTAGAGAGGGATGAGCTGTTAAAAGCTAAAACTGATGAGAAGGAGGAGGGAGATTCCCTTAGATTTATCACGACATTCAGCAATCAGGCAGGTGAGGTACGCAAATGTCTGAAAAAATTCTGGAATGTACTAGGTACGGATGAGACTTTAGCAAAATGCGTAGGTGAGAATCCCAGCATGACATTTCGGAGATGCCCAGCATTAAAAGATATGTTATGTAAAAGCTTGTTACCTGTTGAGATGAATTCCCATTTCAAAGTGCAAGGTTTTTACACTTGCAAAGCATGCAAAGCATGCCGTAATAGTATCAACTGTAAGCAGGTGAAACTCTCGATAGCACAAAAACCATTTGTGATTTCGAAATATCTGAGTTGTAAATCAGATTTTGCGTATATGCCCTCATCTGTCCATGCCAGTTAGTGTATATTGGCAGTACCATTCATCAGGTAAAGAGACGTATATTGGAACATATGCGGGCAATTACCAATGAGGATAGACAATATCCCATAGCCCGGCATTTTAAAGAATGCCATAACAAAAATGCTGGTTTACTCAGATATTGTGCCCTAGATAGGATACCACTATCAGAGAGGGGAGGGAACAGGATCCGAGAGTTAAGGAGGTTGGAATCGAGAATGATTATTAAGTATGGTACGATGCATCCAGAGGGTATGAACAAGGATGAGGAATTAGCGGTCCACCTAGGTTAAATCAAGAATAACTTTTTCTAATAAAATGAAGCTGCACTTATAGTGTTAACTGTCTTAATTGTCTCTCATGTATGATATTTGTTTTTAAAGAAAAGAGTAGGATCAATTTTGATCAGTGCATATCAATTTTATCTTTTAGGAGACGACGATAACTTCATGTATAGAAGAAGGGAATTACGTGCTATCTATGGAGGTTGATGCATGTGTTATTAATTTTGGGTGTTTTATATATTCATAAAAATAGGAGATTGAATTGAGTTTAAGATTTGTTTGTAAGCCAAATTATGTATTCTTTGCCCACTTGGGCAGAATTGGAAAATATAGGAATTTCGTTTGTGATATCATGTAATGACAAATGAGAATTATGGCCCACTGGGGCAGAATTACAATTACAAACTATGTTTTTGAAGCCCATTGAGGCATTATTGGCTTTTCAAATTAAATGAGAATTTGTAACTCCTCATGTATAATTACAGTGTTATAATGCAAGAGAATGAATAGTATTATTTATGTACTGCTTTCTGCATCTGTTATATTTAATTTGTTTAACAGATTAACATATACGTATATTCATGTATAATACCATTCCAAAATGGATGCCGTTTTTACCATGAACTTGAAAGTTATCAAGTAGTCCTATGTTTATGTTTATATGTTCGGTGCACTACATGTAATGGGTGAAAACGAATGTCTATTGACCCGTGAGAAAGGAACGGCTGTTCCGAAACGCGTCGGGCGTTTGTTTATCATTGTGAAGAAATAAACCACGTTTAAATTGGATACTGGGCTCGGCGCAATATATATATATATATATATATATATATATATATATATATATATATATATATATAAAACAAAATTAAACTTTACAGAAACACACAGTCACTGGATGATGTCATCAGTGATGTCATCAGTGATGTCATTTGAGATGTCATCAGTGATGTCACTGACCATGTCATGAATGATGTAATATGTGACGTCATCAGCAGCGCATTGCGGGGGCGCGAGTTATAGTTAGCTGAACTAACTATAACGCCGGAATTTCTATGGTTTTGTACGAGTGAAAAGTCCAACTAACTATAATGTTCCTGAAACCTATGGTTTTTTCAGTTAATATATATATACATACACACACAGCCATAAACACACACACACACACATATATGCACAATGTGATGGGATTTTAAATGGTCTTAGCAAATTATGTTTTGCGACAAATGTTCTTGCATCTTCTCGGTTTATTATTATAGTGCTGCTTTGATACCATACTAACGTGAAAATGCGCTCTATATCAATAAGTCTAGCATCACATAGAAATAGGCGGGGCACTGCAAAAAGGTGGCAGTGTATATTGTTTTGACTAAAAACTTCTTGAAGAGGTCCTATTTCTCTCCACAGCATGCAGATTATGTCCTAGCACAAACAAGTGCAAACAGTTAAGCAATGTGCCAGCAGTCCTGAATTAAATCAAGGAGAAAGGAGCTTTGTCTGGGACAGCACACAACCATACATCACCGTTCACCCTTCTGCAGCTGGGACAGAGTACCCTCCTTTCGCGCCTCACCGGAGGTGACTGAATATGAAGACGACAACGTGTCAGTCCTGGGGTTCCTGTACAGATCATTACTTAAAGGGTCTTAGTTCTAAAGGTTTATTGGAAAAAAGGATGCCACATGACCTCCTGTCACTAAAGCGCTCCAGTGATTTTCAGAACTGTGGTCCTGGTTCATTTTAGTTGAACGAAAACACCTGAAAATAGCAGGTAAGAGACAAGCCAAGGACTGGGGCAATATGTCCTAGGCGACATTGGGCCCCTATGGAACTTTATCCATAGGTGCATGCTGTGTATATTATGCGCAAGGCAGATAAAAGATGCATCGATGCCCATGTAGATTTAGGAATGGTGCAAGGAAGGCTGCGAAGGTCTGATGACAGGCGCTACGGACTCTCCGAGGGTCCAGTGATAGAAGATTTAAGTAGAATATGACAATGTCTTCGAAGTTTCTGTGAAAGGTAGAACGACCTGCACAAGGTCTGGCGAATAAGCAAAGGCTGCGACCATGTGTGAATAACTCTACCAGGCCAGGTGTTCTGTCCTGCAATCTGACACCGAAGTCCCGATTTTCAAATGGGATAAAAAGGGACTGCAAGTTCTAGGACGCAACACTAAAACCTGGACTGAATGAGCCACTCATTCGTGGATTAGGAAACTTAAGAACTCCCCAAATATCGGAGTCCGCGACGAATTAATAGTAGGTGCAAAGACGCTCACAAGCCTTCGACAAAGGGCTTATTAAAGTACAAAGGATCAGGTAAAAGACTGAGCAAAGTCGGTAAGGGCTTAATACAGGGCACAAAGACATCTGCATTGTCATGCTAATAGGTGCACCCATGCAAGAATGCCCGACAAAAGCCAATGGCACCGTTATGCAAGCTCAATGAGTGGTCCATGAAGCAGGCATTCGACAAGGGGGAGATTGCTACAACTGCAAGGACCGTCCATTATGATAAAATCATTACACTGAAGATAATCATGGAGCAATCAATGTCGCAGGTGCAGCAGGTTAAGAAATAATAAAATAAAGTTAAACGGAAAAAAGCACTATGACTTGGCCAGTGCTGGCCGAGTCATAATGCTTTTTTCCCTTATTTTGGGTGGGGTAACACAGACAACGGAAGGGGAGGAGAAAGATCATGGACAAGGGGGTGGGGTTGGAGGAGGAAGAAGCAACACAGACAACAGTGGGTGGAAGGGGAAGAAGCAACACGGAACAAGCATTGGCAAAGCCAATAGGTCTCGGCAATCCGAGAGCTATATGTGTGGTCATTGTTAATGTGTTTGTGTACGGCTCTATAATTAGGGGCAGACCACAAAATTGTCAAGTCACAGAAAGATCAGGGCCACACTTTCTTTCTGTTTTACAACGATTCTGGACAGGAATAAGATCGAGAGTCAATAATGCACGTGCATTGCACTGAATTGTGTTGTATTTTATTTTTAGGTTTGACAGTGTCAACGGTGTTTATTTTGAACAGCTCACAAGATAGTGCGGGTTTTACTAAACTGCTCCCGGGTTTGTTACTAACCATTGGAGAGCTGTTGACAAACCAAACAGTAGGCTAATGAAGCCGCATTTAAATAGGAAATAATGATCCCTGTTCAATTTTGCAATCAATTAAAATCATTACAATAAAGAAAAATTTGTAAAATAAGTATTTAAGCTACTGTACACATATGGCAATTCAAGGATAGTGCTTAACTTCTAACCAATTCATTCCTCACAATGCTAAAATTCTTGTCTTATCAATTAAAATCATTACAATTAAGACAAATAGAGAACATAATCTTTTAAACCACTATACATATAAGGTAGTTCAAGATTAATCATGTTCAAGGTAATGCTAAAGTGCTTAACTTCTAACCAATTCATTCAGAACTATGCTGAAATAATTAACGTTTGATAACTCTTTTAATTGGATGTATGCAAATCATTCTCAGCTATCAATGCAAGAAGCTTTAAGTGCTTAAAATTAAATTGTCTTCTTTTAGCTTCATTAACTATCACTGTTTATCCATAGGGCATAATTACATTGTGCATAAGAACAAGTAAAAGTGAACTACATAAAAATACTAGACATTTAAGATAACGATGTAAAAAGGTGTTACACCTCAGCCAGAAACGTAAACCGGCAAATGAGGGGAATTGACATGCCCGATAGCATAAGTGCTTGGTGACATGTTCTCACTCCTACTTTGAATAATGGTTTCAAAAGAATTCGGTGAGCATATAGCAGAGTCTGCAGCTGCTAGTTGCCCATTGTTGCAGCCATTTTGTAGTGCTATCCTTGGTTGGTTACCTGTCAAATCTTAACTTGAGAAATGCATCCCTCATACGTGATGGAAAGGAGGTAGACACAGAAGACTGAATTTCCATATTCTCGTAAGAGTTTGACTGTCCAAGCATGCTTCTTGGCTGACAATCACAATGTATACTTATCGACATTAAATGAGAGTTGCTTTGTTGCTCCATTCAAATAGTGCTTAAAGCAGACTCTATTCATTTCCGGAGACCTAGATATCTGTAAATCGAAAGTGCGGTAGCACACGGATTGGTAGGCTCTCCATGCACCAGCATACATAGAGTTGTTGATTTCTTGCCAGCACATATTTGCTAAGGAACCCGGTTCACATAAATACAAGGAATGTGAACTTTTTAAAAGGCGGCCTGTCACACTAGAGCTTGTCCTTGGAGTCCAAACTCCAATTGAATTTCTGTATGGCCAATGTTCTTAGGAATCATAAAAACAGATTTAGTAGCCTTGATTTGCAATAGGTCCAATAATTTGGAATCCTTTCTTTCGGAAAATGACTGAATCACAGGCTAATGCTGGGTACAATTTAGCGGCTATGATTTTCACCAAATGTTCATATGTAGGGCACCTTAATTTATCTTGCAGTGATTTAAAAGCAAAAATGGAGGAAGATGTTTTAGCTCTTAATAGATTAAAAATGATCTTTGAACGAAATTTCATTATCAAATAAAATGCCTAAGTATTTGTAGCTCCTAATCAATTCGATAGGCTTTCCCCTTACATGCCATGATCGAGATCTAGCCGTCGACTGCCCTATTGTCATTATTTTGGTTTTCTTAATATTCAATTCAAGATGATTCATTGAAATGTATTTGTCAAAAGACTTGATTAATCACTGTCAGCATATGGAGGTCTAAGTGAGTAATATAGTATCATAGGAGTATTGTAGGTATTTCAGATGACAGTTTGCAAATTTGGGAGGGTGTGCATTAATATTTTCCAGCTGTTGGTTCAGATCTGCCATGAAGTGATTAAATAAGCACGGCAAAAGCACACATCCTTGCTTTAAGCCACTGAAAGTTTTAATTCGACTTGTCAGACTAGTTCCATCCCCCAGCTTGACCTGTACCCAGGCATTCGTATAAAGGAGGATGATCAGCTCAATTAATTTTCGAGGCACTCCACATGCTGCAAAATTTTGCAGTAGCAAGGCTTGTGGAACTGTACCAAATGCTGCTTTTAGATCGACAAAGCAAATATATTAATTTTGCCTCTTAAAAATTGCACTCACGCCCATCAGAGTTAGGGGCATCAAGCTGGCGCTTGTTGACTGGCCATTAAAGAATCCTGATTGATTAATTGGAATTAAGTGCAGTATTACTGACCATTCCTCCAGTTTCTCCAATAGATGGGTGGCAAAAACGTTTGCCTCAACATCTGTGAAAGTTATTAGCCGGTAATTTGTCAGATTTTCGGGGGGACCGCTTTTGTAGATAGGATGCAAAATGCTTGAATCAGCAACTGAATTCCTCAGAAGAACCTCATTATATAGTGGAGTCAGGAATCTGCCCACAGATCTGGGTTGGCTCTGAAGACAGCGTTTGGAAGGCCGTTTGGGCCCAGTGCCCCGTTTGATCTAATAACTTTGAGACAAATTGAAGTTTCCTCTTTCTTTAGTGACTCTGTACTTGTTATATCGACCATGTTACACACATTATTGGAAAATTGTATATTTCCATCTTCAACACTTCCCAATTAACAGCGGAGTCATTTTGTGATTTCTCCACATATTCAAATAGGTTTTCACTATAATAATTGGCAAATGAAAATTTACTTTTACACATTGCAACCATGTCAGTTGTAAATTAAGTGTCTGGACCTTGACATCTAATACTGTGGCTTTATATATTGATAGCCCTCCTTTGGCATGGCCTTGTTGTGATGCACGGGTGGCATTAAGGGTAAATTCTTGGTAACCAATGATTGGTGTACTTTGCTCTTTCCATGTTTCATGTAACATCAGTATTTCAAAGTTTTGTAAAAAAAATAATTGTCTTTTGAACTTCCAGCAACCTTGGTAGGCCATGCACATTGCAGGAGCATAATCTTGTGGGCATTTGCAGTTTGGCAGGATTGGTCAAGCATCAATCCTCACAGTCAGTTTTTGTTTTGGATAAGACTTACGGGACCCATGCCCAATCCTCCATTAGAACTTTGGGCTTAGGGATTTGTTTGCAAGTACGTGGGCCGGAGACTGTATTTGTTATTGCGAGACCTGACATTTTTGTTGGTTTAAAGAGAGGACCAATAGCACCTCGTAAGAAGGAGGTCAGCTGTTTTGAGCTTTTAGTTAAAGAAGTAGACTGCCCTTCCCTTTTTGATGGCACAGAGGGGATCAGTAATGTTGGGTAGTTTGAAAGAACATCTTTCTTGACTTCAATTCCCCACTCCGCTTAGTGTGATCTTCATTCAAATACTTTATTTGCAATTTCAGTATTTGATCATGTGGAAAAGGTAGATTCTCGAGAGGGTTTGGAGGGATCTTGCTTAAATTGGACTGCCTCAAGGTCGTCTGGTGTGAGATCCGATAGAACAGGGATTGAAGCCATCAGTTTTAGAATAGTGCTTCGATTAAGAAGATCATGCGGTGCTCTGGATTCGTACAAAGGGTAAAAGATAATCTTGGTATTGTTAGTAGAGCAATTAGTCTGGCTTGCATCTTCATACGGCCCATCGGTGTGCTCCATATCTGGCTAGGACCTTTGATCATGGGTCTAAGGTTTCCCTGAAAAGGACAAGTTAGCAGTGAATTAGCGAGGTCTCTTCCACTTTTAATTTTGGACCTTTAGTGTTGATCAGTTTGTGTCTGAGTTGGTAAAATTTACATTTAATAAATACTTTTTCACAGTTTTTTGGTTTAGAGCCATGAATGTTTTTGTTTGGTATTCCTCTTGATCTGCCAGTGGGGTTGGGCTTTTTTTCTTCATATCATGGTTTGGACAGAACGTTATTTGCTGCCCAGGTTGAGAATGAATTACTTTTGCCTGATTGTGATTTAAGCAGTCGTCCCCCATCTCTGATGATTTGGGCTGTGAATTAGATTTAAAATAGGGTAGCAACCCTTGGGCTTCTCTTCAAATCTTGCAGGTATAACTGTTTTCCTACATTTATTGCGAGCCTTTCTTAGCCTTTTCTGGCCCTTTTTGTTAGGCTTATTTGTGCGTTAGAGGAATTAGGTGAATTTGAAGCATTTAATACATATATTGTGTCGCTTTCTGACTTCTTCACTGAGGGTGCCATTTCCGCCTTTTCAATCACAGACATTCAGAGCGCTAGACGTTTTGCCAATTTCCACTGTAGGGATTTTTTCACTCAGTACTGGATGATCAATTTGTGCAATTGCGCAATCCCAGATTTGGCAAACACCGTCTCGTACCAGGGCTTAAAGATGGCATTGCTCCAGACTTTACCCTTTGAAAATAGGACATGGTTTTACCTTGGTCCACAAGCGCTCTTACTATTTTTGGGAGATCTGAGACCTTGTTGAAAATACAGGCACAGGTACATGTAACCAGTTGATTATTTGTTTCAGATTGCACTTTTACAACTAAGTCAGTCAGTTAATGTAGTTTGGAGTCTATCCCTGCTATGAGCCCCAATGTACCCCAATATAGGCCTAGGTAGTTGCACGACCTTTTACCTACATTTGTCCTACCTTGCTCTACATAACGGCTCTGGTGCTGACCTTTTACCTAGTTAGGTGCCAAATAAATGCTGTGTGGTTTTGTTCGAAAACTAGCCTCATTTATTATGCATGAGTATTCTTAGTACCACAGCAGGATTACCATCTTCTGCATAATAACTATGCACAAAAGTCACCACTAGCGTCATCCTTGGCCGACAGGCCCACAGTACCATGACACATCTCGGTAGAACCCCTGAGGGTACCTTTCGGGTATATAAGTACCACATCTTCACTGGGAAAACCAGAGGAGAAGCTTCCATGCGGACACGAGACGCTGAAGTCCCTGCATGCAGACACTCCAGCACGCAGTGATCTGACATCCCTCGCGGGGTGTCCAACTCAAGACCAAGACGGGGTCCTTCGTTCTCTCACATCAGGTAATGGGGTTGGCTCTTTCCTAGGGGGATTCTTGGCTATACACCTACATACATGGTAGGTACATTGAATTAGGAGTACTCATGATTACTGCCATGTATCTATATGCCTGCCTATACTCATTGTTTTAGCACCATGGTAGAATTCTACCTTTTATTCACTCTGTTGGTGTTTATAACTGTATACATTTGTTTATGTCTAATGGTTGTTGCAGCACACGTTATTTTATACTAGAATGACGCCGATTCAATAAATGCTTATTGAAAACGTCCCCTCCGTTTATTCTGTAGATCTCTCAGAGCGCAAGGGAGCACGAGTGACTGAGCGAAAAGTAGTACACCCTTTCCACGATCCCTGAGGGGTCAGGGTTGTCATGTTCCATGGTTACCAGAAACTATTCGCTCCTTGGTAAGGTTGTGGGGCTTATAGTGGCACTGTGAGCTAGCTGGGCTACAGACTAACATATCCTTTAGGGGTGTCTGGAACCAGTCTGGACACCAATCCCTTAGTTTATGTTGTCTAAACGTGCAGCTCCTATATAGATTTGTAGGAACTACATGACACTGCAACATAAAGAGCAAGAGTATTAAGCAACACTACCTGTATGTTCAATTAATCAGAATGGAAATTAAGGGCAGCGGTTATTACATCCATAGTGCTAAGCGTATTCTCCTGTATCCCACCATGGTCCTGTTGAGGCTCTTTAGGGGATTTACCATCATCAGAGTTGATTGTATCGTATTTTGCCAAAAAAGAAAGATCAGCAGACTTTAAGGAGTTGTTCATAGAATTCATATGATCCGCATCTCTGGGACCCAACTCTGGCAATGGGGAATTTTCAACGTTTATTTTCTGCGTATTTGAAGTCGGTTTTGGACCAGGATATTTGCATCCTTTTGTGGGAACTGGGCTGAAGGGGTCTATTTCAGACCTTTCATTACTTAGATCAAGGTTTGATAGATCCTGTAAGGAGATGACACTAGATATGCTCTTCTCTTTCGTTGACTATTTTAATGGGGGCAGCACAGAATTTGTAGGATTTTGTTGGCTCATTTCCAAGACTATGACAGATTTATCATCACTTAGGTTGTGGCTAGATAAGACCTGAACTAGAACACCACCAGACATGCTATTGCCCTTTCTTGTCGAATTTAGAAGGAATTGTTGGCCTATTTCCAACTATGGTACAGATGTTTCTAGAGGGGGTGTTAAGAGGCAGCACTCTGGATTGGATTGGACTTGAACATTTACAACCATCATGTGAGGGCCTAACTCTTTATTTGACTTAGCAGCACTGTCTGATGGTTGCTTGATCTGCAGGCTGGGCTTTGCTTGATTGCTAAATTAGTCCCAGGAGTCACACCTTGAAAGGATAGAAGATTGCCAAAAGTTGCAGATGTTTTTGAGGGGCTCGTGGCCATCGTTACTGAGGTGTATAGGGGGATAGGTGGATATCGTCTCCTTGTAGTGGTTTTTCCGGAATTCTAAAACAAATCCACAATGGACGGTTGGGTATTAGCACCATTAGGGATATTGGACTTGGTTAAATTCCCCATGACAGACTCCAAGGAAGGCCCCGGCCTTGTAGCTAAGGAGCCATTTGAGTCCTGAAAAATTACTTCATTATTTCCAACGGGCTCGCAGTAGCGATGTCAATCATAATCACTTGCTGACTCGTTGATGGCTATGGATATACAAAAGGCGGGGGAATTCACAAGGGACCTACGGACCATGTCTGAACCCACATGCTCCCCTCTGTCTGCCTTCTGCTCCCCCTCCAATTCCATTTCTTGGCCCTGAGAAAGCAGGGGGGTCTACTGGGGAGGCTCTAGGTAGCCGCGGGTGCCTGGCGGTGCGCAGAAGCAGCCAGCATTAGGATGGTGCGGCCTGTGACCGCCTAGGGCCCCCGCTTCCCCCACCTGGAACTGGGCAGCCACATGCCCCCAATTGCTTTTGGGGGACAAGGGACACCAGACAATCCGTCAGCAACCACTGCCACCATCAAGAAACCAGCAGGCATCAGCATGGCAGGGAACATGAAGGTGTAAGGCAGCGAATTGGAGAAAGATGAGAAAAGCCTAGGCATAGCCACTTGATTTGTGGAGCCAAGCAGCGATTGAACCCCACAAGGGCAAGCACAAGAGCTACAGCATGAGTGTAAACTTCTGTGTGGTAATTAGCATGCTCATGTCTCTTCCTTTACCCAGTGGAGTGCCTGCAGGGATTCAACCAGCTGGGAGGAAAGGCAGTGCTACATTTATACTTGCCACACTCATTACCACCCAATCCCACACATTCCTCTATGCTACGTCATACTTCGCCATTTAATCACCATCTGCTAGCGGAGGTCAATAACTGCGTACAACATTTTTTTTTAAACCTCCAGGAAGAATCCAACAAGGACCGACAAACCTTCCCTTCGTACACCATGGCTAAAAGAAAGGAATGGCACAGAAAATCAAATTGATCTCTCAGAAGACTATCCTCTCATCTCCAGTGCCTCATCCACAGGACTGTTACTCCGCCAATGGTCAGGGAACCAAGAGGCTTCAGTTCTAAAGACGGCAGCCACAATTGTGGCCCCACCAACGTTGCCAAAGTGCGATCCAAGGAAGCCACAGGCAGCAATCAGTGCCCCTTCGAAAAGGTCTCAGACTGAAGGAGTTCAATTCCCTGCTCAAGGACTGATAAACAAATACTTCTGAAAGGCCCCCTTCAAGGCCTACCAGAACCCACCCTCAAGTGGCTTAACTGGTTTCTGGGACCATAATATGCTATCCCTGCCTTCACACAGTGCAGGTTGAGGGCTCATCAGCAACAAGACAAAAACCCCATAGATCAAATTCCTGTCCAGGACTACAACGGGACCTCCAGCACAAAGACAAGCCCTTCCTTCATAATCATCATTCCAGCTTCCAGGAAACTACCACAGAATTGCAGACCTGGTGGTAATAGGGAGTGGCACCCTGATCTCCATGGGTACACATAACCAGGGCCTTGGAGAAATAACTTTGATTAATGAACACCCTAGGGAGCAGCGCCCGGGGTGGTCACGGTAATTGCACAAGTGCATGCACACGGCAGCAGGAACTCTCTCTTGCCTTCTTCATTGACAACACTATCAAAAGCCGAGCCAACAACCATCCCGAGTTGAATATTTATCAATCTCCTGTAAAGAAACCAAGGAGGGACAGTATATACGATCTGGAGCTTGGTAACCTATCAGACTAATTCCTTGCCACACTGGAGCCCAAATAGAAGCTCAAATTGAATCATCACTGGCACAAACTCCAGCATTTAGGAATGAGCTCAAAACAAAGCCCGTCACTTCGACTCAACTAGGGTATCCAACTTCACCTTTCCCCACAAGCCCCGTAATCCCATCTCTGGCCTCCCTCACCTTTAAGCAAGAAACGATAGCCAAGGCCCTCCTTTTGCAATCACAAAAGATGGAACTCCAGATAGACTTAACACAATCCATCGCCTCAAGCATAATGGACTTGGGGCACAGGCTAAAGTCACTGGAAAATCTATTTGGGCAGACAGAGGGGGACCAATTTTGCTCTTGCTCCCCACGGATTGAGAAATTTAGCTCGCTACCGGAAATACTATTGTCCCTTATGGACAGTGTCAAAAGCACAACACATATTCCGGGAAAAGGTTTACACGACTCACCCTCGGACAGAATTCCTCCACCGAACCTAACCGACACAGACGTGAAGCCTTCTAGCTGCGGAATCATCGTCTTCCCCAGGAACTGAACTGAGGTCCCACCTTTCAACTGCGCATAGCCACCTCCAGTTCCATCACAGGCTCTGCTTCCCAAACCTTGACTGCCAAGTGTGCGCTAATTCAACCCTCGGAATTACTGGGTCCATCAGTTCCTGTAAACTCTTTTAACCTCTCCAGACAGGCAAAAAAGAAACTTTAAAAAAAACCAGTCAAAAAAACAGTGCCTCACAAAACAAAGATCTCTGACAGCTGGGTCTAACAGCTTCCCCCCCACCCTCCCTGCACGAACCAAGAGGGTAGCATCACCAAGCTTTTTTCAATATTCAACTAAGCCCCTAAACCAAGCAATGTGCCAACGGAGTCCTCAAGCCTTCCAACCTGCCTGCAAAACATGTTGCGTGCTCCTGCCTGCCCGGAGTTGGAACCAGGCGGCTCATCAAAAACAGCCTCTGTCCCATTTTCAGTTAACGGCCCAGGAATAAATCTAAAAGCGACTGCCCAGGAGGCCAACACTGCGCAAGCACTAAGTGGAAGCCCCGCCATACCCGGGGCCTCACTGAGACTTACAACCGCCTCTGAGGTAGAATCGACATACAAGGCATTACAGGAAGGCACTAGAACAGTTTGGGGTGCAGCACACATATCAGAACCCAGCCCCCTTCCACTGCAGTGTTAGTCAGCCAGCGTGCTGAGGCCGCTTCAACAAGTGCCATCTCTGCTGAAACAGAATTTATCCCTGTAGGGGCTCATCCCCAGTCCACTGGTCAGGTGGGGTGACTTTGGCCACAGAGGTCAGGCTCCCTTGAAGTTCTCTTTGAGACAATAGAAGGCCAGCTGCGGCTGGGCTACTATTCTCTATCACAGCGGTTCCAGCGATATCCCTTGGTGGAGGCAGTTGACCCTCTTGGGTGACCAATCTGGACTCAGACAACACTCCTGGGTCCGGCTGACTCAGGTGCAACTTTTGGCTGTCGAGGATTGGTCTTTTGGGCCGCCCAGGGGCAGTCAGTAGGGATTCTTCTGGAGTGGCTACTGGCTTGCAGAGTTGAGCTACTTCAGCTTTGTTGGCCCTTGTGCTGGTTCCAAGGCAGGGGTCTTCAATAGGTCGATCGTGAGCTACCAGTAGTTCTCAGGCTGCTTACCAATAGCTCACACATGATAGTTGTCAGCTGTTTTGACAATATATAGCTGCCCAAAAGCTACGGCGGCACTTTAAACAGTGCAATAGTTTCTGGGGAGCCTAGGAATATGAAAAAGCACCAACATGTAGCCCACTCTCTTCTGAAAAAATATTTTTCTGTGTCTTTTCTTTCATTTTCTTTCTGTAATGATTTTCCTTTTTTCATTATTCCTTTTTCTCCTCTTCTTTTTCCATCTTTCTCGGTTTTCTCAGTTTTTTCTGCTTCCTTTCGCTCCTTTCTCTTCAATTGGTCTCCTTTCTTTTTCACTCTCAATTTCTTTCCCAACTTCTCTTCTTGGTCTTCTTTCTTTATTCATCATTTCTTTCAATTTCTTGCAGTCTTCTTTTCACTCTGGTTTATTTTTCTCCTTTCTTACTCTACTTCTCTCCCTTTCCACTTTGTACCTTTATACTTTATTTTTTCTTCCTCTCTTGTATTACCTCCTCTCTTACCTCTTTTCTCTCCTTACCCTCCTTTCCGGTTTCCTTTTTCTTTATGCTTTTTTTTCCTGGTCTTTGCATCTCTATTTCTTATGTTGTTCTTTCTTTTTTCATCTCCTTTGACCATCTTTCTTTTTTCTTCCTCTCTTTCCTTCTCAACTTGTGATCTATTTGCTCTCCTTTTCACTTTACTTCCCTCATTTTTGTGTTGTACTTGATGTCTCCTTGTTCTCATCTCTTTCTATCCCTTTCTTTCTCTACTTTCACTTCTTCTGCTTCTTCCTTTTTCCTCGTTTTCTTCTTTCTCCTTTGTTTAGCTTCTGTTTGTTTTTTCTTCTTATTCTCTCTTTGTAATTGTGCCTTCTCCCGTGTCTTCTCTCATTCTCTCCTTTGTGTTCTTGTTTTTATTGTCCTCATTTTTCTTCCTCTTTTTTCTCTTTTGTTATGGCTTTTTTCCTTCCCTTTCTCTCGCTCTCTCTCTTCCTTTCTCTCTCTCTCTCATTCCTCTTTCTTTCTCACTGCTTTTCTCTTTTTGTATCTTCTCTTTCACTGGTATTCTCTGTTTATTCTAGCCTTTCCTTCTTCCTCCCATTCCTTTTTTCTTCTCATAATTTTCTCTTTGCTTTTTGCTTCCTGTAACTCCTTTCTTTCTTCCTCACATTTCATTTTCTTTTACCCTCTTCCTTTTTATCTCTTCCTCTCCTTTACTCTCTTTAATTTTTCTATTCTTCATTGCTTTTTTTCTTCCATTGTTAAAGAGTGCCTGGCTTCTTAAAGCAATCGCTCCATGAATTAATTTGGGTATCGCTATTGTCTTACTGCTGTACAGTGTGGTGGTCACTGCAGATATGTGTTTACCTATGAAGACTGCATGAGCCTCTCAATATGTATTATTGCTAATTGTCCTTCATGCCCCAAGGTTCAAAATGATAGCAGTGTCATCACTTCTATTGCATGACAATGAGAACACTAGTGTACAGTAGACTCTCACATCTCAGTGTGATTCATAAACAACAGGACTAGGTTCTCTAGGGGCAGTGTTTTAAGTCACTTGGACTTTATCCACCCTTATTAAACAACCTTGTTAGGCAGTAGATCAGGAAGGTGTTCAATGACCAGAAGTAGCTCCCTCTGCACAACAGGTTGGAGACCCCTGTTCTAGGCACTCAGACAGTACCTCAGACGGTACCACTTGTTAGGCATGCAGACATACGCGGTATTTGTGGAAAGGCGTTTCATATACTACTCTGCATGCATGCTGCCTTGGGCCAATGCAAGGGAGTGTTTACATAGATGGGGAGGTTGCCTTACTGACTTAACTACTCTGCACACAAACATTATGCAGCAAAATGTGACATGAACAATAAATGAAAAGTACTGTAAATGGAAACTTCTGTGTTTTCCCAAATGCATTTCCAAAATGCTTTATAAAATGTGCTGGGAATAAATAAATATAAAGTGTGGGCAGAGGATTCCTACACCTCTCAAAGCTCTCCTGAAGTTCTTGGGTGCAAGGGCTAAAATGTTTGCCTTTATACTGGAATGAAGTGTTTGTTTTGAATACAGAGCAAAAAACTTCAAACAGAGCTCAGAGTAAATACCAGAGTAGTTCAAATAAACGTCTCCTGGTCTCTGTTTTGTGAAGATCGAAGTAAAACATACAAAATGTTTTTTTTTTTAAACTGTTACAGTATTCAATTCCATATTGTGATGTTCCTGTGGACTTGTATCTATTAGGACTGCCTGGATATTGACTTTATTTCAGCTTCTGTCCATTTTAGTAATTCTATGCGCCATATTTTAAGTTGCAGGGTGCTCACAGGTTTCCACGCTTTGATTATTTGCCTGTTGGCGAAGGTCAAGGCCAGGTGAGCGAATGCAATTTCAGGCTTCATTTTTCTGAATCTTCCTATATGTAAGCACGTATCCGATGTGAATAAATTGGTTCTCCCAATGAATGACGAGAATAGATTTGTCACTTTGGTCCAATAATGCGCAATGGGAGGAAACACCCAGCACATGTGTATGGAGCCTGCTGCTCATGCATTGAACCTTGGACAAGTACTGGTGCTTCTGGGTATATTTTATGCAGCTGCAAAGTATTAGGAACTCCCTATGGTATAAAAAATGCCCAATGTGATATACTTTGCTTCATCAGTTTGAGTCTGATGTTTCTTGCAGGATACGCGAGTACCAGCGCCCATTCAATATCGGTCAGCAGTTTTACCAAATTCTTTCCCCCCCCCCCCCCAACTAGCTCACAGCGGGTTTACCGGCATCTTCATCGCGTTATTTTCTTGTATAACGTTGCGAGTCCCTCTATGGGTAAGTATGTGTTCTAGACTGTGGAAGTGCAGGGCTCCGACGTCTCACATTTCCGTGTCCTTAGATTATTTGGGTCAATGATCTAAGAGTTAAAAACGGACCTATGGGAATTTGGTAGACTGATCTGAGAATCTCAAGAGTATGTAATGTGCTGCCCTCGTATCTATCTTCTATATGTATAACTCCGACAGCATTCCTTTTTTTTTTTTTTTGCTAAGAGCTAGTCATGACCACAGACTTTGTAAAACACACTTATCAATATACAGCAAGCATATGCAAAAGACCCTACAATGTAAATAGCATTACTGTAGCTAGAGAGGTAAATAGAAAAAGAAAGAAGCTGGATGGGAACACCATAAACAAGTTATTGAGCAAGCAGTTGTGGTGATTTTATTTTTTTTAATAACAAATTTTATTGATTTGAATCCTTACAATGGGCCCAAACATCGTAAAGCGATACATCATAAAGTGGTGATTTTTTAATCTCAATTAAGACCAGCCCAGATTCTTTGACACCGTTTGAGAGCTTTGGGGCCCCTAGCCTTAGCTATAGCTAGCTCACACTCATATATGGCAGGTGATTGCCCACCACTTGGCCACTTTCGGAGGAGAGGAAGATATCCACGACCTAGCTATGCATAGCCACGCAGAGATAATTATGATCAAATTCAGTAGACTAACTAAAATTGTGCTCACTTTTATAACCCAGCAAAATCTCTCTAATGGGCAGTTGGAAATCACCATGGGAACGATATATTACTAATTGAACCACGCCTGCCCAATATTCCTGAGGGCATGACAGCTGGCAAACATATGTGCAATGTCCGCTGCCGGACAGCCGCACTTCGGACATTGGCCTTGTCCGAGCCATGTTTTGTGGTCCCTTTTAAAATCTGTTTGGCTGTATAATACAGCATATAGATAGTCTTAAACAGCTGCAGATTTAGACTTACAGAGTGGACAGAGCATTCTATAGTCTACAGGGCATTCTGAATCTTGTCTGACGAGATTTCAGAGGGAAGCATCCTACTCCATTTGGAAGCTAGTAATAAACTATCATCAGTGCTATGTGTGGAAAACCTCTGATAAAATGTACTAGACGATGTTATCCTGGGTGCCCTATATAGATAAGACAAAAATTCCAATTCATCAAAATCTATTGAAACCTTGCACCCACAAAGAAAATAGTCTTGCAGCTGTATTTACCAATGAGGGAGATCGAAAGAGGTCTGAGGAAAGACAAATGAACAAAATCTATTAACATCAAATACCTGCCCATCAGTCTACACTTTGCCCAGGCCTTGGACATTGACTCATGGAATACCTCGGGAAATGCCAGGTTCCCCCAGAGTGGCGTACATACATGCAAAGTAGCTAAAGAACACCAGTCACAGATTTCCCTCCATATTCGAGTGATGTCCCTGATAATCTTAAATCGGACCTGCTTATAGTAGTTAGGATACGTGAGCCTGTACAAAAAAATCCTAGCATCAGGCCCAAGAGCCAACTGGCAACCTAAATTGGCTGGATCTGGATCATGCCTTGTAAGCAGATTTCGTACACGGCAAGCAAAAGCCTCCCAGTAATACATTTTACAAATTGGGTAGCCGAGTCCCCCTCCCCCCGCCCCCCCTGTATGGGAATTTCAGAAGCCGAAATCCCCACCTGGCCCGTCTACAGCCCCATATGAAACTGCTAATTGCGCCCTCCAGGCGCTTGAAAAAGGAGTCCAGAATTCGTAGTGAGATAGCTCGAAATAGGTAGAGAAATTTAGGGAGAATATTCATCTTAATGATATTACAGCGTCCAAGTATTGTGACGGAAATCCGATTCCATGACTGCAATTTAACAATTTCTGACTACCGTAAATGTTCATAATTGAGTATGAGAATATTATCGACTTGCGCACTTAGCCTAACCCCTAAATAAATAGCCGTTGCTACTTAGACTTAAAGTTAAGTAGTACATGTGTTTTGGCTAGATTTAATTTGTATCCAGAGAAAACTCCAAACCTGTTGGGCTCCTCTAGTACTAACCTAATAGTAGTCGAAGGATCGGTCGTGAAGATGGCAACATCGTCAGCACAGGCTGTGACTTAAAGCTCACAGCGGTTCGATATCACTGGCTGAATCCCTGATTAAATAGGAGGGACTTTAAATATGGCTTGATATATAAAACAAAAAAAGGGGGAAAAGCGGGCACCCCTGTCTGGTGCCCCTAAAGATCTTAAATGGCAGACAGCAGTTTATGTCATACACTAACTTAGCCTTAGGATTCTTATAGAGGGATTGTACCCACTAGGAAATCTGCCACAAATACCAAGGACCCCCATTGTTGCCCAGAGGCATTCCCATATGACCCGGTCGAATACCTTCTCGACATCTAATAGGATAATACCAAAACTATTGGCAGTTCTTGCAGCCACATCAAACAACAATAGCCAAATTGATATGACTTAAGGTGTCCCTACCGGGTACAAAATCGTGTTGTTGATGCGACACCAACATCTGCATTAGAGGGGCCAGTCGGGTTGCTAATATTTTTTTAAATACCTTGGCGTCTGAATTAATAAGAGAAATAGGCTAAGAGTCCCTATCCTCTGGTGGCTTATCCTTCTTCAAAAATACAGCTATGTTAGTGAGATTCCATTTGGCAGGGACCTCTCCCCCCTCCCAATCAATGTGCCTTAGTAAGTTAATGAATTCCGTAGTATGAGGTCATTAAACCTTTTGTAGAATTCAAGCGAGATAGCGTCTTTAAAAGCAGTCTTTCCGGATGGTAGAGCTTTAACAGCGACCTCTACTTCTAACTCTCTAATACCAACACCTGCCTTGCTTCTAAATGAGGAAGTCCACAATCCTGCAGATATTGCATAAGGTCTGCTGTGTCAATTGTTTTGGTTGGACCTTTGAATGTGGGAGTGGACAACAACAGTGGCACAAGTGAGTACGCGGAGTACACGGAGCCGCGGGGAGGTAGTATCCAGGAGAGGCAGTGATCTTGACATTCGTTTGACTATAGACACTCCTTCCCACCCCGTTCAGAGGCTCATGGGGTATCATTCCTTTTTAGAAAAAATATACATCAAGTAGCATACCTATTGAGGTATTGTATACCGTGCATGTTTATTTTGACATGGCCACCTCGTAGTATTATCTACATGTACATACACCTTTTGTTACTTTTCATTTACATTAAAGTTTTGAGTGTAGAAGGGATCCTTTGGTCCTGATGAAGAAGCCAGGGGAGGGCTTCGAAACATGTTGACAGACATAGGAGAAACAGCTCATTACAGCATTGTATCTCCAATTCAGTCCCCACTTTTAATAATACCAGCTCAACGGAATATTAAAGTTTTCTTTCCATAGAAAAGATGATGGATTCAACCCAGATCTGTGACTGGGGTGAGTGTTTGAAAAGTTTCAGCACTCCGTCCATCATCTCCTTGTGTTTGCTTTGTTCGCCCTAAGTTGGCAGGGTATGCCCAGACGTGGGTCCCTTGCTCACTTTGCCACTGGATTCAAGCTAGCCTGGCTGATGAGGGCTGTTAGCCCGAAACCGGTCCCAGGATGCTTGATTCCGGTCCAGGGAAGACATGGCTTGGCAGTTCGGTCTGGACTGTTCCCATGAGGCACAGGGTCAAGACTGATTTGCATATAGCTGTGTCTGAACTGGGGTAGCAAAGTGAGCTAAAGAATGATGATGGATTCAACCCAGATCTGTGACTGTGGGTGAGTGTTTGAAAAGTTTCAGCACTCCGTCCATCATCTCCTTGTGTTTGCTTTCTTTCCATAGAGCCAGGTATTTTTTAATACATTTTTCACTCCTTCACTCACTCCTAACCCTTCCACTCACTTTCCTACACTACACATAGTCTTGTTCTAAAACCAGTGCTCCCGCGTAGTCGTAGGTTGTAGCACGCCCCGTTCCGCAGCGGGGCGGGAAGACCCCTATGATGAAGCATGACACCAAGGGCCCTTTTGGTGTGTGAGGGGTATTTTAACAAAGCTGTGTGCTTTCCACCATTGTAGGAGACACACCAAGTTTGGGAAAACACGGTTACATATCTACTCAAGGGTGGATCCCTTTTGTTTCTAAAATACTGTCTAGAGGAGGGCGTATCCACCTCTTTTGCTCTCTGAGCATTACCTCTTCACTCCCTTTTTTGGATTATTTATCTGTCTCTGCCACATACAGCTTCTTCTGTTGGGTCCCTTGGGCAGAATTCCATGTGTCTTTCAGAGTGTAAACAGTGATTTGGATGTATAAATGTTTATAATAACTATCTAATGAGTTGTTAATGTCAGTCTGAGGGTATTTTAGATCTTCTTGGTAGTTCTTTATTGCAGTTATTGGTAACAGGTTGTTGTAGACTTGATTAACCATGCAAGTAAATGTGCGGCCTGGTCTCCTTCTTCATGTTCCATGCCTGTGTAGTTTTCAGAAAACTGCTAATCTTTACATTAGAGGGTTACAGTTGACTAATTTTTATGCTTGGCTTAATAGTGCAGCTGCTTGCAAGACATATTGCTATCACCTTTTTAACATACACATAAAGTGGGCTTTGGCTCCACCAAGAAGACTATCCCTCTCTCACCTCATGCTTTAGGCCATCTGGCCATCATTCTGCTCTCCGGGACGTGCTTCCATCACGATGCATGAAGGAATATTTTACACATACAGTGAATTATCATACTGGGTATGAATCAATTCTTTACCCCATATGCATTCTACAGAGAAAACACTATTTTTTTGCAAATTTGTTCCCAACATTTGCAAAGCTAAAAGGTGAAACTTCAATGTGGTAAACAGCATTTGTGAATGCCTGTGCTTAGATGTGTTGGAACATGAAAGACAGACATACTGGATTTGCCAATGCTTGTTGTGAAAATTGCTCCCTACATCGAGTATCAGCCATTGCCTGTACTTCCAGTCCTTCATATAATTTTCGACTTTGTAACCATTTTCACTCTGTACGACAATTTAATGTAAACACCCTTATATAAAATGTGTAAGCTTCCCATTCAATCAGAGTGTTTCCTACTGAGCCCATATTTTCAGTGAAGCAGGTTTCCATGTGTTCCCTTGTTACTCCTCTGAAGATAGTCTTTAAAGGATTCTGCTTTTAACTGCCGCAGTAGAGCTGCTGGTCGCTACCCCAATATACTGACAGGGTCAGTAGGTTGGGGTCTGACAATCTCCTATCTAGGTATTCCACTGTCACTATTTGTCGCCGTAGATGGGTTGCAAGAAGAAACATCTTCAGCTTAGAGTGAAGGCTATGTTCTGAGAAGTAGAAAGAGTACTCTCTATTAAGGCTCTCTAAGCATCAGTCAAGTCCCAGTTCGGCAACCAAGAGTGATAGCCATCAGAGATAGTGGTGATATTCCTAGTTGCGATGGGAACAATTTGCTTACATCTGTATTTAAAGTGCAGTTAGAAATGATTTTTTCATAGGCTCTCACTCTTTACTCTCTCACACACTATCCTCAGACATCGAGCCGCGCTCACACTCAGACCATGCGACGCTGACTCTCACGCTCACTCTCCCTCTCCCAGTCGACCATCATTTACCTGGTGGCTGCAAGATACCCTGTTGCACCGCATAGGAGTGATAAAACGCGTGGACAACGCCATAAAGGAATTCCTCGTTTTCAATGACACCCCTGACATGTCAATTATCACACTATGGGAAATACTTAAAGTATACGCCAGGGGGGGAATCTATAGCTATCTCCGCGGCCGATAACGGAATTAGGAAGGAGAGACGGGGGGACCTCACCGGCCAAGAACTAGAACGCATCCACAAGCGGACTGGGGCCCCAGGAGTGTGGTGACAGCTGGAGGCAGGCCGCCGACTGCTCCCGGGTATTGATCTAGACAGAGCAGAATATGCTGCACTAAAATTGCGTCACTCCTACTATGTAGGGGGCAACCGATGTGGGCGCCTCTTAGCCAACAAACTCCGGGCACAACGCCAGTCGAATGCAGTTCATGCAGTGTACGATGAGGCCAGTAATGAATGCACTAACATAGCCATTACACAGGCGTTTGAGTTTTATGCTACACTATACTCCGCACAACAATTAACAGAGCAAGATTCACTCTCTTATGTGCAAGGAGCCAATCTCCCAAAACTTACCCCGGACCAAGCACCTAGTCTAGACGACCCCATTCGAATAGAAGAAGTTATCTCGGCCATAGCTCGCCTCAAATCACACAAGTCTCCTGGCCCAGATGGCTTCCATAACATCTTTTACAAGACCTTCTGCGCATCATTGGCCCCTATCCTCACTAGATTATTTGACTCGATAGGAGGCTCCGGGGACATTTCGCCCTCAATGCTCGAAGCTTCGATTGTAGTGATTCCAAAACCGGGTAAGAGTGCTAGGTTCTGTGCCTCCTACAGACCAATATCCCTCCTGAACGTTGATCTGAAGCTCTTCACAGGAATATTAGTAGCACGCCTGAGCCCGATGCTAGACCCTGACCAGTCTGGCTTTGTAGCCACCAGACAATGTAGCGACAATACGAGAAGGTTACTTCATCTCCTTGATTAAGCACAGCGCCAAAACACAGAACGGGTCACGATATCGATCGATGCCGAAAAGGCTTTTTATCGGGTGGATTGGGGATACCTGAAGATTATTCTGGTGCAGTTTGGAATAGGTGACCGCTTCTCTAGATGGGTGTTCAGTGGCTACAGTCAGCCAAAGGCTACGGTGTGAGTCAATGGGCGCTCTTCTGAACCTTTTCAGATTTCGCGGGGCACGAGACAGGGATGCCCTCTCTCCCCGTTGCTTTTCGCGCTTTATATAGAGCCGATGGCACAGAGAGTGCGGGAGGACCTGCAGATCCTTGGGGTGCGTTTTTGGGGGGGGGGGCCTCTCACGCCATTGGCTTGTACGCCGACGATGTGGTCGCTACGTTGGAAGAACCACAGATCTCTGTTCCCGCTTTCTTTGCCGAGCTGGAGAAATTTGCAATAGCCTCTGGCTTCAAAATTAATGTGGCAAAGTCACAGGCCATAGGCTGTTCACTCCGGCCGTCCACCATAGAGATCCTGGCAAGCTCAATTCCGCTCCAATGGGGCGCGGGATCCATCCCATATCTCGGGATCCAACTCACGAACTCTACTCATAACACAGCAGCCCTGAATTACAAACGGCTCCTATCCCAGGTGCGCTGAGAGCTGAGCAGATGGGGACCCTTCGGTTTCTCCTGGTTGGGAAGAGTGGTGGCGTTTAAAATGAACATATTGTCTAAAATCCTATACATTTTTCACTTCTCCCCATAGAGCCTCCCCTGGAGTTCTTAAACAGCTGCAGAAGGAGATCTGTTCGTTCGTATGGGCCAATAAGAAGTCTCGCATGAGAAGGGAATTGAGCTATAGGCCACTTAGAGAAGGGGGACTGGGGGTCCCGAATCTGACTCGCTACTTCCAGGCCACTTAACTGCGTGTTTTGTTGGAGTGGTTGCGCAGTGAGTCGGAGAAACATTGGCTCTTCATGAAGCGGGCGCTCGCGGGCCGGGCCTTATGGGCGGTCCCCTTTTTACGTAAAACACAGCGTCCAGAAGGCATATATAACTCACCAATTGCCCGCACGACTCTAAAAGCATGGGATTCCACAGTGGCCAAGCATGAGCTAATCTCATTCCAGTCACCGCTACTCCCATAGTTGGAAACGTGGAATTCTCCCCCGGACTAAAACAGAGGGAGTTCAGTCACTGGGAAGCCCAGGGTTGTTGGTCCATTGGACATTTGTTTGATGCAGAGGGTGCCCTGACATTGGAGGACCTCCGATCCACATTTGCTTTGCCCGAGTCCAAAAGATATCGTTTTTACCAAGTGAGACACTGGGTTCTGCACCCTCTAGTACGTCCAGCGGCCCAGAGACGGCTTACACCGTATGAGAAGTGGCTTCATACAAAGACAACAAATGCACACCTTTTCACTGAACTCTATCATATACTGCGGCCACCAGAACAGGAGGCCTCTACGCCAGGGCAACGAAGGCGGGAAGCTGATTTGGGCCGAACACTCTCGCAGAAAGAATGGGGGGGCATTTTTTATTGTGCGCATCACACAGCACGTAACGTCTCGAGTATTTAGACGGCGACTAAAATAGCTACCTACTGGTATCTTACTCCACCTAGAATGCACAGATACAACCCCAGCCGGCTCTCACATTGTTGGAGACAATGCGGAGCGGAGGGCACTTTGACTCACTTATTGTGGGAATGTTCACGTCTTTCCCCATACTGGGAACAAGTTTTATCTGACATTGATAATCATTTTGATACGCAAATTCCACGCTTCCCAGCATACACTGTTTTAGGCCTACCCAACAAACTCACTTTCCCTCTCAAATCTCGTAGAGGCAGGCAAATGGGACTGGCCCTGGGAGAGGCACTTCAGAACATACTGTCTCACTGGGGCACAGGTAGGATTCCAACACACCAAGGCTGGCTGGGTAGATTATGGACCGTGCTAGGTATGGAGCGCATTACGCTTACACTACAGGGTGATGGAGCCTCATTTGCGGAATACTGGTGCCCATTTTTAGCTATACTCAGTACGGAGATGAGGGAACTAACTTGCCCCAAGTACCTGTGCTTACTGCGGCTCTTAGAAACCACACAGGACCCCACCCGCCACTTCGGACCAAGAGGCGGAGAAGACGCAAACTGCTAGCTGAGCTTCCAGGTTAGGCGGCTGGTGTAAAAGATTGGAAGGGAGGAAGTGGCGACACATATTAGTATAGAACCCAGGAGAATTTTCTTCTTTTCCTTTTCTTTTCCTTTTGATTTTCTATCTCATTTGTCAGTGGGGGGGGGGGGGAGGATGGGAGGGAGGGAGTTGGGACTCTTATCGAAATTAATTTTCTAAATTTTGTTAAATGCCATACCATGTCTTATTGCTAATCCTGCTCCTTTATCAATGGCACTGTTTGGTTCTAATTTTTTTCAATAAAAACGATTTAAACATAAAGTGCAGTTAAAGTCACCCTTACAAATATAAATGTAATATGTAAAAGGACCAGACATTTGTGTACCTAGTTTGTTTAGGAACTCTACTTGTGAGGCATTTGGAACATACACACGCAATCACCTGTGTCTCCAACCAGTCTCCCCCCCAATCTCCGGTATCACATAATGACCCTCTGCGTCAATCTGTTCATTATGTACTGTGAATGGGACCCCAGGCATAATCAACACGACACTCCTGCCATATGAGGAGTGTGGTGTGTGGTATAACTGCCCTCTTTAGCATTTCTGTAATCAGCCCCTGTCCCTTAAGGGAGGGGTATGTCTTCCAGAGGCACTATATTCACACCATGTTGGCCTAAGCCTTCTACAATATCAATGCCTGATTCACAAAGTGTTTTCTGTGAACAATTGTGTCGTACTTCCTACTTACGTATGACTTACTCATGTATTTCCAAAAGTACGAAAAGCTCACTCCGAAAAGAAAAAAAATTGAGAATCACAAAGCTTTTTCCTGTAAATACGCATGTTTCACTCCTGGAAATTCACAAGGAAATCCCACTACGCCTGGTATGAGGCAGCTACTCACAAAGAATGATTTGTGAATCCAAACTGAAAGTCCAGAAACAACTAGCCTCTAGGACAGAAGAAAAAGACTGCTACCTAAACAAGCATTGGCAAACCCAATAAGTCTGGCGTTGGCCTGCAGCCTTTTGCCAATTGCTGTTTTGTTTTGTCATGGTGTTTACAGAACAATATTGTTCTGGAAGCTGCCGGGCTCTCGATCTAAATTAAAACATTGGCTGAAGGTAAAAAATTTGTTTTTGACTTAAAAAAAAGAAATCACACACATTGCCCTAGTACTCCCTGGCACTGAAGGTAAATACTTTGTGTGTGGATGTGCTCATTTTGAAAGGGCAGCAAGCTGTAACTCATAGTTAAATCAGCCAATGGCTGAAGTGGGTTTATACAGTGCCGCTTGATGCATGCTTGAGTGGGTGGAAGGATAATGTGAATGACCGAACCACAGACTAATGGGCGAAGTCTGGCTGAAGACCCCTATAGGTAACTATGTTATTCATATATTTTAGTAAAATAAAAATCTTGACTAACACAGACTTTAAAGAGTTAACTAGTCTAGCACTGGCTGCTGAAAGAAAAAGGAGAGAAGGCAAGAAAGACTAGTAAGGGCTATAAGCCTCCGATGTTTGGCATTCTGTAGCCCCAGGGACAGAAATACGCAGGTAAGGACACTCTTGTGAAAGAACATGCTGACCATTTAGAATAGAAACAAGCATTGGCCGCGCGCGCGTGTGTGTGCGCAGTCTGCTCTTTTTCAAAGCACACACTCGTGCTTGTGGCGCGCCGCTGCGCACTCCCGCAAGCTGTATGCCGCCACAAGCACGAGTATGTGCTTGGAAAAAGAGCTGTACGACGGCTAAAGGTCTCAGCGCATGCGCGCTGCATAGGCGAGACCTAATGAGCCTTTGACATAATTGGAACTGAGACAAGCAAGACGCACAGCCGCGAGACGCGCTCTGTGGTGGTGGTGGGGGAGGAGCGTTGAAGCGCGCGCTTGGGAGAGCAAGTGAGAGGAAAGCCAGAAGGCGCCTGATCGAGCGATGCGAGGAATGCGCGTTACTGTGCGCGTAACCGCACGCTCTAGGCCACACAAAAAGCTGTGGTCGGCTTTTTAAAGCCCACTCACTAAATGTCTCGCCAGAGCAGCGCATGCGCTGGCTCAGGCGAGACCTAAAAAAGGAGAGAAGGCAAGAAAGTAAAAGGAGAGAAGGCAAGAATGAAAACAAGCCTAAAGAAAGACAAAAAGGAAAGAAAGAAGGGAAGGCAAGGCAAGGAAAAAAGGAGAAAGAAGGAAAGGGGAAGGCAAGGAAACAAGCATTTGCAATGCAATCGGTCTCGCCTTCGGAACCTTGTAAGTATTTAGCCATGCAGCACATTTTCCTGGGTGCTGCAACATCTACTGTTCTTCAACATGGAAGCGTTGACACTAATAGCACTGCTTTGACAAGTACAATTACCGTCATTTGTGTGTGCAATGAGAGTGGTTGCTAAATATGTACCAAAGCACCTGAGCTACCACGGATTGTACATTCAATATTGCGATTCTTCCTTTTCTTGCCGCATAATTTGCTCACCCCTGCCACATAAAGCGCTGTACGCAGCCAGTCGAACCAATCCATTCATTAAAATTCACAGAAATAGAAGGGGGTAAAGGTTTTTTGATGATATAAAATTCTCTTTTTTATTATTGTTTAAAATATTCCTTAAAGTTATGATTGAGAAGTGAAACCATTTGTTAACACTGCCGCCTTAAAATTGATTTGCCTGAGAACACTGAAAGATGGCACAACATGTCAGAGGCTCGGAAAGGCTTGCTAAGCTGAGGCAGAGTCAATTTAAGAAGCAGGTTCCACTCACTGTAACGGTCTGGTCTGGGGCTCCACATGAAGCGTGACTTTGGCGGCGTTATCGTTAGCCACCATATTGATACTTTATAATATATATAGTGTTGCATATAGATGCATTGTGCTGTGATTGACAAGCCACTAAAATGTCAGTAGAAGCTCCAGGGTCGTGTTAGCAAAAATTATGAAACAAAATAATAAAACGAGTGATCAGGTTGCTGAAAATTGTCACAGCAGGAAATATGGCATTTTGCGAGAAAATAAATGTAGGCAAATGACATTTTTAAGTCAAGAGGCACCAGAGCGCGTTCAGAGTTGCGCTGCATGTATTTTCATGAAAACGTGAACCGCTCTGCTGTAGCAACAAAAAATGTAAATGAAAAAGCACGTGAGCAGCTGAGTTGCACTTTATGAAGAACTCAAGTAACTCTGTTGGAGTTAAAGCATCTCGTTAACAAGCTGCAAGTATTTCCCGTTGAAACTACAAAATGCTCGAGGATTTTTAACCATTTAAAGGAAGTGATAAATACTATTATATAATAAACACTATTTATCAGCGTTTGGAGCCTTTGAGAATGCAACCAGTGATTAGTGTTCATCCTTCTCCATCTGGCTTCCATCGCCTGCTGCACAGCGCGCCTAGAGAAAATGCTTTGTGCAGCGGGCGCTAAACAACCCCCTCCACCATGTGTAAATGCACAAGCACTATAACTCATTGCAGAGCATTATAATGCCCCATCAACATTTTTTTTACAAGTAAAACGTTATTACCCCCAGGTCCCTTATGTCCTCGTCCCATTCATTAACAAAGTGGAGATAACCATCTCCCGACAGAGGAATGCTGGGACCCTAACCCCGCCCCTCCCACTGGGAGTACATAAGCAGCACTTACCCAGCATTCCGCCGGTTCTTTTTTTCTGTCTGTCGACAGAATGGACGTGGATGCTGGTGCTGCTCCTGCTGGGGTGGCATTTCTTCTCTCCTCCCCCCGCCCGACTGCCTGGCTGTGCGGGCGGGGGGTTTCGTGGTCTGCCTCCTGGGCTGCCGGGCTTGCTGGGAGGCAGGGATGTTCTTGGCCGGCCCTGCCATGCCGGCCGGCCCTTTGCGGCTGGTGCATGGCCTCCCGGTTGCTTCCAGGTCGCGAGCACGTCTTCCTGTGGTCTGGCCGGGTGGAAGACACGCCGCGCTTGGGTGTTCCTGGCCTTCCCGGCTCTGGCGTGTCTTGGTGGTTGCCTTGGGCTGGCTGTTGGGGTGGGGGCCTGGTTTCTGGTGGTGTCCCGGCCCCCACTCCGGGTGACTTCCGCATAGCGGTATTTTCTCTCTTCCTGCGGGTGTTTGGCTGTTTGCGGGGGTGAGGATGTGGCTCACGGCCTGAGGAGACCAGGGTTCGAGCCTCGGGTTCGACTCCGCTTCCTGTGCTTCTGGGCGGGTCACTGGGTTTGCGTGCTTTCTGATCTGGAGCCCTACAGTGCGGACCTTCGGCCCCACAGCTTCTGCTGCTCTTTGCACGCATCTCCGATGGCGCCAGGCCCAGTCTTCGGGTGCCGCAGCCCTGTTGCTTTGGTTCTGGGTTCGTGCCAGCCGACAGTCCCTGCCAGGGTATGCCGCTGGGCGTGCCTTGGCATGGTCGGTCTGCTCATTGGGGGACCGGGCTGCTCCTTCTTTGCAACGATGTTCCTGCAGTGTGCTGTTGTCCTGCTCCTCACACTTGCCCTGGCGGCTGGTCCTGTGGCCTGTGCGGTTCCGTTACGCTGCCTCTGTCGCTGTGTGCTTCCCCTGCTGTGCCCTGTGTGTGCTCCTGGTTTGGGCCCTGTACAGCCTGGGGATGCCGGGGTTTGTGCCTGGGGCCCCCCCCGAGTGCGCTGAGCCCTTCTCTTTCTTCCTCGCGTTGGATCTGGCTTCGTGGGGCTGCCAGTGTTTGTCCTGGGGCCTCCTGCGTGTGTGGCTTGTCCTCTGCCTTTGGGCTGCTTCGTGTGGGCTGGCTGGCTGGTGCAGTGTCCGGCTGTTTGCCTATTCCGGGCTGGGTGCTGCTGTCTTTTGTTGCTCGTGGCTCTGGCACTTTTGTTGCGCTGCTCCTGGCTTCTGTGGTTTCCTTGGCGTGGTCCTTGTGTTCCCCTGCTGCTGCTGCGCTCCACTTGCTTCTTAAGGGTTGCCCTGGCGGGTCTTCTGGCCTGGACTTTGCAGACTCTGCTCTGTTTCCTGTGCATGCCTTTTACCTTTGGCTTGCTTCGGTGGGTCCTGGCCGCACCCTTCTCCTTGGGTCTGGCTTTGCCTGTCTCCTGGTTCCGCCGGCGGTGCTGCTCGGTCTGTGGCTGCTCCTGCTGCGGCCCCCTTTCTGCTGGATGCTTCTGCCTGTTGCCTGTATCCTCCTGTTTCGCGGCTGGTGTTCGGCCCCTGCTCCCTTCGGGTCGCGTTCCCGCTCTGTGTGTTTCCTTTCGGAGGTTGTGTCTTTGGTGCTGGTTGTGGCTCTGTGTTGCCAGGGCTTCTGGGTGGCCTACGGCCATCCCAACTGTAATGCACCTGTCCTGGTCTGCTCTCAGAATGTGGCAGGGTCCGGCCTGGTTGGTGCTTGGATGGGTGTCTGCCGGGCCTACCGGGTGCTGTGGCTTACTATGTTTTTTGTGGCTGGTGTGAGTTGGGCTCCTGCTCTTCCTTTGGTGTGCGGTGCGACTTGGGGTCTGCCTCTGGTTGTCCGTTGGGGGCCTTGGTGCTCCGGCCCTCTCGCGGCCTGGCTGTTGCCTGTGGGTTGGTCTTTTCTGCCCCCGGTGTGCCTGGCGCCCGGGGTGGTTTATCCTCCTGCCCTGGCGTGGTGGCGCGCCTTGGGCTGTGGGGGGGTGGGGGTGGGGGGAAGGCGTTGTTCTTTTCTCCCGTCCCCTCCCCGGGTGCGTTCCGTGTGGCGGTTCGCCTGTTTTGATTCCTTTTTCCGGTGGTCCCTGGGGGTCCGGGCTTCGTGCCGCTGCTGTTTGGGCCGGGCTGTCTTTCGCTGGTACTGTGTCCTGGTCGTTGGCGCCTGGTTTCCTCTCTTCTCTGCAGTTCTCCCTGTAGGGGGTCCGCCTGGGATCCTGGTGCGGCTGCTCCCTGGGGGCTCCTGGTCTCGTCTGGTCTCCGTCGTTTGGCGGGGTCGGGCCTGGCTGGTGGCTGGGTGGGGGGCCGCTTGGGCTTTCCTGCTCCAGTGGGCTTTTCGGCGCCTGTTGGCAGCTTTCTTCGGCCCTGCGTCCTTGCCTGTGCGCTCTCTGGGTGTCCTGGCGTGGCGCGCCGGTGGTTTCGGCCGTGCTCTTGCGTGCCCTCCTGGGCCTGCTCCTGCCGGCTGTTCTCTTCCCGGGCTTGGTTCGCCTCTGGTTGGGTGCCCGCGTTTTTCTGCCTGGTTCTGCTGGGTTTTCTTTGGCTGGGGTTGGGCTTCGCGTTTTTTCCCCATTGCCCCGGCGCTCCTCCTTCGTTGGCCCTTCCTGTGGCTGGCGGCCTTTCCACCCTGTTTGCCCCTGGGCTGCGTCTGGCCTTGTTCGGGCCAGTGTGGGGCCCTGGTGTTCTGTGCTTCTGGGTTGGCGTGTCCGGGGTTGCCTCCGGTAGCTCCTGGTCTGCCGGCTTGCTGCTGGTTCGGCTTGGCCTCCGGCTGTGCCTCCTTGGTTTTGCTGGCTGTGCTGTGGCTTCTGTGCCGGCTCTGGGGTGTGTTTTGCCTGGCGTCCCCGGTCCTTTTCCTGGTGCCGGTGTCCTGGCCCGCTCCCGTCTTCCCTGCGTGCTCCCCCGGGTCCTGCTCCCGGTGTGTGTCTGTTGTTTGGCATGCCCCCCTTCGCCCCCCCTCCCCTGTAGGGGTACGGTCCTGTGGTGTTTGTCTTGCCACTGTGGGGGTCTATCCTCCTTGCTGCTGGTTGTCCGGGGTCCGCTGCTGCTTGTGCCTCTGGCTTCTCTGCTTCCTCTGGTTTCCGCTTTGGCTGTTGCCTCTGTTTTCGTCCGTCCTGCTGTGTGGTCCGGCGGTTGTGTGCTGGGGGTCTCTGTCGGCTTCCCTGCCCTTTGCTTCAGCCTGTGCGCTGCGTGGGCTTCTTCGGGGTGCGGGTTGGGCCGGTGGGTCCTCCTGTCTCGGCGGGTTGCTTGGCATCAGCCCTGGCTTCCTGGTTCCTTTTGCGTTTGTTGCACTGGTTGTGGCTGTTTTCTTGCGGTCCTTCGTCCCTGCCGGCTCCTGCTCTTGTCTCCTCTCCGGAGTTGGGTGGGGTCGGGCCTGGTTGGTTCCTGGTCGGGGGTGCTGTGCGCCCTGGGGTTTTTTCCACTGCTCCTGCCCGCCTTTGCTGCGTGCTGGGCCATGGAGTTTGTGTGCCTGTGCGGTCCGTTTGACTTCCGCCCGGGCTTCTGTTGCCTCTCTGGCTTGGCTGGTTTCGGGGGTTCGTTTTCCCTCCCTTTGGGGTTGGGTGTTTCGGGGTTGTGGCCGTTGGCCCTGTCCCGCCCCTTCCGTGCCTGTGCGGTTCCGGGTTGTTGGTCCCCGGTCTTTGCTGGCCTCTCTGTTTGGTCGGCTGTCTGCCGAGTCTTTCTGGGGGCATCTCTGGTTGGCTTGTTCTTCTGCCATTGAGGTGTGTCCTTGTCCTGTGGCCTTTGGGGTTGGCCTCCCCTGCTGCTCTGGGGTTTCGTGTCGGGCCCTGGTTCAGTTTGCGGCCTCGTTCCTTGTGGGGCTTTTGGCCTTCTGGTCTCTGGCTCTTTCCCTGTCCTTTTCTGTTTGGTTGGGGTCTGGCCGTCTGGTACTCCTGGTTGGTGTTTCGTTCTTTCGGCGGCTGGTCTCTGTTGGGTTTGCGGGCCTGCTGGCTCTGTGGGCCTTGTGCGGCGCCGTTCCTGGGGTTGTGTTCCTGTTTCCCCGGCTTTGTGTGTCCCTTGACCTTTCTTGGCTCTTGGCCTGCTCCTGGGCTCTCGCTGTGGCTCCGCCTTCTGGGATGGGTGCTTGTCGTTTGGCGGCCCTGGTGGTGCTGGCCGTTCTTTCCTGGGGCCTGGGACCATTCTGCTGGGTTTTAGGGACTTTATCCTCTGGGCTCTCTGGGGGCCGGGTCGTTCTGGTGGGGGCTGGTGCTTCCCTCCTTCCTGGTTTGGTCTGGGTGGTTGTGCCTCCGGCCTTGGCCTCTTTCCTTTTGCTTTCTCCGGTGTGGTTGGGGTTTGCTCTGTGTCTGTGCTGCTGCCGGGTCCTGTGTGCCTTCCTGGTGGTGCTGTCTGCCTTTGTCCGGTGGGTTTCCTTGGCCATGTCCTGTTGGGTTGGGATTTTCCTTTTTTGGCCTGGTTGCTCTGTTTCCGGTTTCTCTGGTTGGCGGTCTCCTTGTTGTGGCTGTGGCCTTCTGTTTTCCTTGTTGTGGTTGTGTCCCTGCTGGCCTGTTCTGGCTTGCTGGCCGGTTGCTTCCTGCAGTTCCCCCCTTTTTGTTTCCCTTGGGTTGCTACCTTTGGTGTGGCTTCCTGAGTGTGCTTGAGGGTTTGGAAGGCCGGGTTTTCTGCTTTGGTATTCTCCACTTTGTTAATGAATGGGACGAGGACATAAGGGACCTGGGAGTAATGCTCTATTACTTACCGGTAATCTTCATTACTCCGGGTCCCGTTGTCCTCGTCCCATTCATACGCCCCGCCCTCCCTCCCGGACAGCCGGCCTTCCTGGGGGGCTTGGTGGTTCAGGCGGAATGCTGGGTAAGTGCTGCTTATGTACTCCCAGTGGGAGGGGTGGGGTTAGGGTCCCAGCATTCCTCTGTCTTTTTTTCTGTCGGGAGATGGTTATCTCCACTTTGTTAATGAATGGGACGAGGACAACGGGACCCGGAGTAATGAAGATTACCGGTAAGTAATAGAGCATTGTATATGCTGTGGTTTCCCTAAAATTATCCTGCATCAGTTTATTTCTCAATGAAAAACTGTTGGTGTGAAGATGAATGCTAATCAAAAAGGGTGCTATCATGCTGTTTTTATGACAATCCCATTATCTATGGCCTTTTTACAATGAGACTTGCTGCGCAAGAGAATAGTTTACTAAATGAGCTTCTCTAAATCACAATTGTGTTGGTTAAATAGAAACATATCATAGTTATCAGAAGTAAAAACTAATACATCTCGTCCTCAGTGAAAGTGATTTCGCAAGTCTTCTGTCTTTTTTTTGCAAACATACAAAATACATTAATTTCTGCAGCTCTGTGAAGTTCGCATGCATATGCATAAGTTTAGCAAATAAAAAGACGTTAAAATTATACATGACAAAACCACTCCGGCCCAGAAAAGAAGGCGGCGCCCTAAACCTTTCTGAAAATTAATGCAGCTGTCCCCGTACTTTGGGAGATATTAGGTGAAAATTAATACAAATCTGTGTTTAGAAACCAGTCAGGGATGGGGGGAGAAAATCGGCCGCTGCTCACAGCAGGAGCTGGGGCTGCTCGTTTGCGAGATCATCCGGCCCCCCCCCACCCAGAGAGTGGATCATGTGCTCTTTATCACCCACCAACTTTCCGTGTGAGCACCGGGGCCGCGGAAGGCCCGCTTGAAATGCCCCCACCAGAAAGCCGCCAGTCTGCACCCACGGTCCACCGAGGGCTCGCCTTATTTACCAATAAACACAGCTTGTGCAAGCCACAACTGCGGAAGGAGTGGTGTTATTTACCACGGAGGAGTAGTGGTGGGGGCGGTCAAGCAGTGTTGGGGGAAGAGATTAAATCATGTGCGCAAACGGTGCACAAATTAAGCAAAACTGCGTTAAATTTGAAACTGCTGAGTAGCCACCTCCGAGCGAGGTGTTGTGAAGGGGGTCGAGTAAGCTGTGTTGTGAGAGGGTGTGGGGTGGGTGGAGGGCACTGCACAGGGAAATAAGTGAAGTGCGCAAACGGTGCACAAAGTAAATAAAAGTGCCTTAAATCTGAAACTCCGAGCTGCGACTTTGGAGCGAGGAGTGGTGGTGGGGGCGGGCTCAGTGTTGTGAGGGGGTGTGGCAGCACGGGAGAGTAAGCAATGGAGATGCCAGCTACAAATGACGTGCCGGAGCTGGAAATCGGAAAAAGAAACAACCATAGGACTACAAACAAGCATTTGCAATGCAATAGGACTCGCATTTATGCGAGACCTATTGCATTGGAAACGGGAGTGCGGGCGGGCGAGAAGGCACGAACGGGAGTGCGGAGGGGTGAGGCGGGGGGCCGAGAAGTCACGACTGCGGGGGGGGAGGGGGGAAGGGGGAGGGGAGGCACGGGAAGAAAATAGTGTTCAAAGTAAAGGGGCCAGTAGCCATGGAAGGATACAAATGACGACATGGCCTGCTGCTATAGGCTCGACCTAAAAAGGAGAAAGAAGGAAAGGGGAAGGCAAGGAAAAAAGGACAAGTAATGAAAGAAAAAACAAAGAAAGATGCAAAGAAGGAAGGAAATAAAAAGGCAAAAGAGGAGAAATGCAAAGAGGGCTAGAGGAACAAAAGAAAAAGCATAGAAAGAAAGACGAAGGAAAAAAAGAATGAAGGCACGAACGGGAGTACGGAGGGGTGAGGCGGGGGGCCCGAGAAGTCACGACTGCGGGGGGGAGGGGAGGCACGGGAAGAAAATAGTGTTCAAAGTAAAGGGGCCAGTAGCCATGGAAGGATACAAATGACGACATGGCCGGCATGAGGAGGGACTAACAAGCCTAAAACCAATCGGAAGGCAGCATTTAGGACCTAAGCCAATGAATAAGATGGGCGGAGAGTGGACGGAGCTTCCACGCCATACTGAATACTGCATGCCTCGCAAAGCAAGCAGCGCATGCGCGCTGCTGCTATAGGCTCGACCTAAAAAGGAGAAAGAAGGAAAGGGGAAGGCAAGGAAAAAAGGACAAGTAAGGAAAGACAAAACAAAGAAAGATGCAAAGAAGGAAGGAAATAAAAAGGCAAAAGAGGAGAAATGCAAAGAGGGCTAGAGGAACAAAAGAAAAAGCAGAAAGAAAGACGAAGGAAAAAAAGAATGAAGGGATGACAGACAGGGTTGCAAAGATGGAATTTACAACAGCATTGGCAGAAGACAGAAACTGATAAAGCTGGAAAGTGCGGTATGCTCTCATCTGGGTCCTGCTATCACATCAGGCTGTACAATCAAGGCAACACTAAAGTAATAATAAGGTAAAAACAAAAAAACCCTGGCGCTGAAGGGAATTACCATGTGTGTGGATGTGCTTCTTGTGAAAGAGCTAAATGCGGTCACTCAAAGTGAAGTTAGCTAATGGCTGAAGTAGGCTGACCCACTGCCCCATGAGGTATACTGTAGTGGACAGAAGCAAAATGTTAATGGCACAAGAACAGACCAATGAATGAAGAGAGGTGGCTGAAAGCTCCATTATGCAAGTATATTACAAATATAATTTTAGTAAAATCAAAACATCTTGGCTAACGCCAGACCTATAAACAGGAGAAAGAATCCATCCCCAAAAAACATGCTTAAGACTTAATTAAACAAATTAGATTGGAGATACATGGCAAACACAAGACAGGGATATGCAAAGGCAAGAAAAAGGAATTAAATGCTAAGCTCACTAAAAGCTTCTGAATGCAGTATTCACCGGAGTGCAAATAATGGAAAATAATATCTATTTTAATAGCGGTAAAAAAAGTGCTCAAGCTCAACGTGGCAACACCAGTCTATATGACCAAAAACACAAAACAATGATCCTCCTCAATCTGTTTTTCAATTAATTACAAACTGGTGCTTAAATACCTTGAACAGTGTTTTTTGTTTACAACTGTTTAGAATGTTTACCCTTGTGTATCTCCCCATGGGAGGGTGGATGGTGGAACATTTGGCTACCAGTAGTTTATATAATTTGCAATTCTATATTCAAATGACTAATCCAGGCTCAGGACATTGAATACACACGTCTTGCATTGCAGCGCCATTCACATTCCAATATAAGTTCAATGAAAAAGTTTAAATTGCAAAAGATCCATCTAGCGCCTAAATGCCTCCGGGCAGTAGTGCGCTTTACAAATCCCGCTAACATCTCATCTCCAAACCAGAATTGTCTCGAAATATTCAGATGCCCAAATATAGCACAATAGCTCATTAGTCTATCCTCTCAAATTACCACATTGAGAATTACCATCACTGAAGAATATTAGGTAACGGAGAGGGAAATCGAGCTTTCACTAACCTGAACGGCATATTTATAAAACTGCTCCGAAAGCTCCCCCAGCTCATTCTTCAAACTGGTTTTGTCAGTAAACTGTTCAAGTCGGTCCAACTGTTCCACTTCTGCAACAGGATATGGCCGCTCCTTCACCAGGTGAAGGATCTGGAATCTGCACAGGCCAGTCACAAGCAGTGTATAGTGGGGCTTGGGCCAGTTGCTGCCAACCACCTGCACAGCCAGAGCCGCTGTACCGATCCTGAAAAAAAAGCAAGACTTTACATTTAACAGCACATCCTTGCAACAAAGTGCCTACAAGGGTCTCCTGCAAGCAACTCAAGAGGTTTTATATACCTCTTACTCTATACTGAGATTAAAAATATGAAGTGTCAAACTACATTATTCATCTTCTGGGAGCTAAAACTTTTCTCCTAAAGGTGAAATGGGCAGGCAGTAACACTTCTTGATTCGATTAGGGATGAAATTGAAATTGCAACTAAGATACCTGGCAGGAGCAATATATATAGCATAAAGTACTCCCTACCGTACATTATAAGGATATTGTAAGTCACTGAGGAGTTTCATGACCATATAAAGGAACGAGGCTTTAGGCCGAGTTCCTTTATAAGGTTCTGGAACTCCAAGGTGACTTGCAATATCCTCATAATGTACGTCAGGAGATACTTTATCCCATATAATACATGGTCACACCATCACCTTTTCCACAAACCACTTTAATCCTGGGTATGCAGCTCTTTCATATGAAAGACAGAGCATATATCAAACAAACATAGAATCTCTAGTGGAAAGTTAAACACATCTAAAACGCTGTTAGATATTTGCTGCAAAAATATATAAGAATCAGTGTAACAAGTCAGTTTAAAAAAAAAGCTGCAGTAGCTCGGAATGTATAGAAACACACAGAAAGATTCTAACTTTCCTATAATTAGCTGTGGAGTTAAAAAAATGAACATGTTGCCATAAATATCTCCTTTCTACTTGTCCCTGTGTGCTAGAAAATAGAGCAGAAGGAAAAAAAGCAATGTTTCACTGTTCTTTAAACACCTGCTTTAATTTTGCTCCATGGCCTGATCTGCTAGCTCTGGCAGCAGGAATTGTGATGTCAGAAGTCAAATATAATAGGTTATTACACTTGAGTTCTGACGTCATTTCTTAACAATAGGCGACTGGGTGTGTCACAAGTCGCCTATTATATAAGGGATAAAGTACCCCCTGCCATACCGTAGAAGGATATTGTGAGTCACTGAGGAATTCCATAACCATATAGAGAGAGAGAGTTTATAAGGTTACAGAACTCTAAGGTGACTTACAATAGCCTTATCATGTACACCAGAGTGTACTTTATCCCACATAATACATGGTCATACCATCAGCTTTCCCACAAGCTACTTAAAACCTTGGTGCGTAGCCCTTTCATATGAAAGAGCGAGCATGTTTGCTAACATGAAGAATAAAAATAAAACCTCTAGTGCAAAATTAAACATATCAAAAACCTGTTAGATAATTGTTGCAAACATATATTAGAAACAGTTCAATACAAGTGAGTTTTAACAAATATAAAAAAAGCTGCAGTAGCTCGGAATGTGCAGAAAGATTCAAGCTTTTCTCTATCTAAGAAGTGCAAAAAATAAACACATTCTCTCTGCTATTAAAATAGAGCAGAAGAAAGAAAAGCAATGTTTCAGTTTCATTGCTTTAAACAGCTGCTTCATTTGTGCTCAGTGATCTGACCTACCTTTCACCTGGGCTGCTGGCTCTGGCAGCAGGCATTGTGATGTCAGAACTCCACTGTAATAACCTTATAATAGTCGAGTCTAATGTCTTTTCTTGGTACATCACAAATCGCCGATTATAAAGACATTTGTGCCTGCAGTTCATACAGGGATTACAGAATCCCATGTATTATATACTGGAATAAAGTACCCCCTCTCATGCACTATAAGGATATTGCAAGTCACCAAGGAGTTCCATGACTATATAGAGGAACGAGGCCTGTGGAGAGCACTGAACCTTCCTGGCAGCCTAGGCAGTCCAGTAGACCAAGGCAGAGATGGATACGGAGACTGGCATGGGCTTCTTATCTGGTGGTTTCCCTAACAATACTATTGACATTGTGCAGTGCCTGAAGCCCTAACCCTGCTGCCGCCAGAATTGAGGGTCCTATAAATACGGGGCACAATGAGGGAGAAACCATGAAGGCTCGTAAACCTAAGAGCCGTCTCTGCTGCCTACCTAATTATTGATAAAAATGACAGACAAATCAAAATATCCGACATCAAACGCAATAGCCGGGAGTCTCCATCAGAGGTATGGGGCGACACACTGAGGGAAATGAGAGTGAAACAGAGAGGCAGGATAGGCCTCAACAGATAGGTAAATGACAGGAAAGCCGTACAGGGCAACAGAAAGCATAGGGGGATTTAGGCAGACAAGCTGGATTCTATCCTAACTGCTATCAGGGAAACTAGAGCTGCTTTAGAGCTCAAAATGGATACTGTAATAGTGGACATTAGATAATTGTGTGACAATCAATGTAAGATGGCTAACAGAATTGCTAAAATGGAGCAATCAATAGCTATGATCACACAGGCCACAGAGGAATTGGTAGCACAAATCAAGGAGATAACCAAAAGAATGAGTTTCCTGGAACATAGAGCAGAAGGCATGCTACGAGAAATTATATTCGAGCTAATGGTCTGCCGGAACGCATTGAAGGAAACTGCATGGTCTTTTTCCTGGAGACGTGGCTAAAGGAAAATGTGGTCCCGGACGGCTTATCTCCCTTTTTCAGGTTTCGCCTGAAATCTCTTATATTTAAAATATCTTAAAGGGGGGCACTTATCAGTTCCCATTGCCGAATTACTGTGTTCATTCGCTTTTGTGTGGAACTTGCTTTTTTTTTTTTTACTTCCCCTGGCAGCACACATTTACGATACTTCTACTAAAGCTGTTCACACTGTTTAAGCCCCATTCACTGTCAAGATAAGATCTCTTCCCACGGAAAAGGCAGACAGCTTCTAACAGTATACTGGAATGCTTGCTTTTTATTACTTGTTTGTGTAAAGTAGATGCTTTAGCCATAGAACATTCGTGGCATTTCCTATTCATGCCTAAGTACCTTTTTTTGCACTTTGTAGGCACTATCGGATTAATTTTGTCAATTTAATCTATTTGGTCATTATGATCAAATTCTAAATGCTGTAATAAACATTGCACGTTAAAAATAAAGTTAATATACAAGTGCTATGCTATATTTTACTACTAAACAGGCAGCCACAAGGTCAGTTACCTTGCAAACAACAGAGTCATAATTTGAATGGTGCAGCAGTTGCAGTAGCACTGGACCCAAATATTGTCAGAACTCCTCTAAACACATAATATTGCTAAATTTGACTTCTAAGCAGGCAGTCACAATTGCAGTTACCTTGCACTTAAGGGACTTGATTAGAATGGTGCAGCGGCACCGGGGTCAAAAGCTCTAGGGACCCCACTAAACCCAGATTATTGCTAAAATGTTAAACTAAACAGGCAGTCACAAGTGCAGTTACCTTGCAGACTGCAGGATCATGATTTCAATGGGGCAGTACGTGCAGTGGCACCAGGACCAAAAGCTGCAGGCACCCCACTAAACATTGATTTTTGCTATATTTTACAGCTAAACAGGCAGTCACAAGTGCAGTTATCTTGCAAGCAACAACAGGGTCATTATTTGAATGGTGCAGCAGGTGCAGTGGCACCGGGTCCAAAAGTTGTCAGAACTCCCCATAACACCTAATATTGCTATATTTTACAACTAAACAGGCAACCACAATTGCAGTTACCTTGCAGTTAAAAGGGGCTTGATTTAAATGGTGCAGCAGGTGCAGTAGCACCGGGGCTAAAAGTTATAACTCCACTAAACACCAAATATTGCTATATTTTACTAGTAAACATGCAGTCACAAGTGCAGTTACCTTGCAGGCAACAGGGTAATTATTTGAATGCTGCAGCAGGTGCAGTGGTAACCGGGTCTGAAAGTTGTCAGAACTCCTCTAAACACATAATATTGCTATATTTGACAACTAAGCAGGCAGTCACATTTGCAGTTACCTTGCACTTAAGGGACTTGATTAGAATGGTGCAGCAGGTACAACGGCTCTGGGGCAAAAGCTCTAGGGACTCCACTAAACACAGAATATTGTTAAATTTTACTACTAAACAGGCAGTCACAAGTGCAGTTATCTAGCAGGCTCTAGGGCCACTATTTCAATGGTGCTGCAGGTGCAGTGGCACCGGGCCAAAATATTGTCAGAACTTCTCTAAACACCTAATTTTGCTATATTTTACTACTATACAAGCAGACACAATTGCAGTTAAAAGGGGCTTGATTTGAATGGTGCAGCAGGTGCAGTGGCTCTGGAGCCAAAAGCTCTAGGGATCCGTCTAAACCCAGATTATTGCTAAATTGTACTACTAAACAAGACAGTCACAAGAGCATTTATAAAGCAGGCAACAGGGTCATGATTTGAATGGTGCAGCAGGTGCTGTAGCACCAGGACCAAAAGCTCTAGTCACCCCACTAAACACCTAATATTCCTATATTTTACTACTGAATAGGCAGTCACAAGTACAGTTACCTTACATGCACTAGAGTCATGATTTCAATGGTGCAGCAGGTGCAGTGACACCGGGGCCCAAAGCTCTAGGAACCCCTCTAAATACCAAATAAGGTAATATTTTACTACTAAACAGGCAGTCACAAGTGCAGTTACATTACAGGCAATAGGGTCATGATTTGAATGATGCAGAAGGTGCAGTGTTACCGGGGCCAATAATTGTCATAACGCTCCTAAACACCAATTATTGCTATATTTTACAACTAAACAGGCATTCACAAATGCAGTCTTACGGGCACTAGGGTACGATTTGAATGGTGCAGCAGGTGCAGTGGTACCGGGCCCAACAGTTGTCAGAACTCCTCTAAACACCTAATACTGCTATTAAATCAATTAATTCTATTATTTCTCTCTTTAATTTTTCGAAATTTTGGTATTATTTACCCGCACTATACCACTAGTAACTGCACAATATATTGCCTTTTTGAACATAAACAAGTCATAACACTTTAAAAGACTTTCAGTAACATATATTGTGCAACTACTTAGCAAGCTACAACTTACAACAAAAGACTGCTTATTATTAATCACACAGGTGAAACCTAATACATTTACCAATGCTTGTTGCATTACAACGCGTCCCCAAGGTGCCGACAACACCTGCCCTGCTCGGAGCACCAGCACGCTTGGTGGTAGCCAACTTGCTCCACTACAGAGATCGAGATCATATTTGGAAATTAGCACGAGAATAGGTTGCCTCGCCATCCTGGAGCGGGAGGGGAAGGATGGTTAGTTTGATTTTAATAGGTGTGGAGGCAAAGGCGTCAGATTTGTATGGGGGGGGGGGGGGAGGTTGGAAGGGGAACAACAGCGAGAACCAGCTAGACACGGGAGGAGCTCATGACAAACCCCCAGGTAAATGGCTGGAGTAGAGGCTAACAGAAGGATGTCCTTAATAGTACGAGCATGCGATATAAGGTCCAAGCTTATTTCAAATGAAGAGAGATACACGTTGCATCATAGCAAGAGACTCACCTGAGTAGAAGCAACGGTATAACAATGGCGGAAGCAGGTTCATTTCACCAAATACTCTGCTTATCAAAAAGGGAGGCTCACAAATATTACATATTGTTAGCGACCAGGGTGTCTGTGTTCATATACAAGAGATATAGGAGAGTTTCCCACGTTATTAGACAAGGCTGTATACGAGCAGGTTGAAAGATGCCGGAGAAAATATAATGGATTTTCTAGAGGGGCTGCTTCTGCCGAGACCTACACACAAAATGAGGCAGGTGACCCGTGGTGGGAAATAACAGAGCAAGAGATAAACATGGCAGTTAAAGGTATGCCAAAGGGGAAGGTGCCTGGAAAAGATGGTCTGCCACTTGAGTTTTATTCTGCATACAACTGGCTCCAAAGATGCGGAATTATATCACGTGGCTTGGGAGGAACATTCCCTCCCCTAACATGAAAGCACTAGTGGGCCCCGTGCTCAAACCTTGGAAGTCACAGGATGACATGGCAGCCTACCGACCGCCATCAATGCCACGATGGATATACTAAGACTTCTATGTATAATAAAAGAGGTTCTGCGAAGGCTTATGGATAACAGATATAGAAAAGGCTTTTAATTGCTTTGAATGGAAATACTTATATACTGCTTTGGATATATAGGGGCCAGGCTGAGGGTTCTGCATATGGACTGAGCTCCTATGTACTGAACCCACTGCAAGGCTTAGGCTGGGCAGTGTAATATATAACAGCTAAGGGATAGAAAGAGGCACAAGACAGGGGTGCCCGTTGTCATCCCTCCTCTTTGCTTTGATAGTGGTGACCTGGAGAGCAGAGCTTGCCTAGAATCTAGCTTTACTGAAGTACAAATAAGGTGGTGCAATCCATGATGTATCATTGTATGCTGAAGATATGCTTCTCTTCCTGAATGACAGTAGCCCCGACTCTGGGAAGGTAATAAAATTACTAACTACATTTGGTGATATTTCAAGCCTACGAATAAACTGGCAGAAGACTAGCGTGTTTCAAATTAGACCCCGCATTGGGTGGACAATCTCAGAAGCAGCAATGTGATAGGATGGCAAGGAAAACAATATCAATACGATATTTGGAGATATAGATATATATATATATATTCCATAAGAAGAATCACTATATATATATATATATATATATATATATATATATATATATATATATATCTTACTGGGAGGGAACTTAGGGGCAGCTTTCTTCGCATTAAGAACAGGGATATCCTTTCGGACAACACTCCCAATATCTGTAGCTGGAAGGGTGGCAATTGCCAAAATGATAGGACTACCATGCTCCCCGTGGTGATACGAATGAAGGTATACTAGTTGCACCCGACATTGAGGCATGTTACCTTGTGGCCCAACTTCAGTGGATTGCCAGGTGCGTGGATGCAGAACTAGGTGATGAAGCGGAGGCAAAAAATCGGGGACCTCCCTTACAGCAGTTACTTCAATTGCTATTAATTCCTCAGCAGACAATTAAGGACTGTCAGGGATTACTAAATGCACCTTTGATACAGTTGGGCACGGAGCCTACAAAAAACAACAATGGTCCCATACTCACCTGAGATACCACTGCAAGGCCTCATTAGACCACCCCAAATAGGCACCTAGAGAGGCTTCCAACATGGACACAAAAGGGGAGAGTAAAATTGGGCAACTTATTTAGGGAGGGAGAACTCTCGTCTTTCAAGGACCTCAGATTAGAATATGACCTCCCAGTGGGCCAGTTGCTCCTATATGGGGCAGTGGTGGCAGTAATTAGGAAACAATAAATTGGGGGCTCAGGAGAACTTGTGGCCCACCAGGGTCTACTAACCTTATTCACCGCCACAGGAAAGTACAAGGCTATTACAATGCTATATAGGGCACTAATGAGTAGAATGAATGTACCCTTGGACTCGCTTAGAGAGAAACAGGAAGAGTATATATGCCGGCCTATGGAATCATTGTACTGGTCAAAAGTACTAGACAGCGTTCCTAGAATATCAAATGGATTCATTTCCACTACATACACAGAGCGTACCTTATGTCAGGGAAGGCAACCAATTTTTTCCCAAATGCACAGGCAACCTCGATGTGGAGCGAATGCAGCAGAAATGCTAAACATGCTATGGGCCTGTGGTAACGTATCTGATTACCGAGCAGTGGTTGTAGACTTTAATCAACGAATGTACAGAGAGGAACATTGACACCTCCCCAGAAGCATGCTTACTAGGAATGTACTCTCGTCCCTCAAAACATAAACTTAAGATTCAATTTGTTGATTTGGCCCTCATCCTGGCAAGTAAGAGACAAATAACACTAACGAGGAAATCATCTACAGGCCCGACACTGGACCACTGGAAAAAGGACTTAAAAAATAGGCAGAATACGAGAGAACAGTTTTAATACGAAAGGCTAAACGAGGTAGAGGAAAATGGAATTTGCTAGAGCATGGGAGACCCTCATAAAAGACATACGCCAAGGAGAAGCTTTGTACTGTCGAAAGTACACCCACTCTATAGCGAACTAGTGATGCACATGCCCAGGGGAAATGCCCTCTAGGCATAGTATGTGTCTGCTAACTAGAGTTTGTGAGCACTGTTTTTGGGGTGGGGGTGGGGCTTGGTGAGTTGCTGCTTCGACATGCCCCTCCTTGAAATGAGTATAATTTATGCTTGATGATGTACAATATACTGACATTTGAAGAACTGGCACCGAGCACCACCTGTGGTTGCTTGTTATTGTTGCATAAAACGTTTTCTATGATATGTCTAAGGCCAGGAAGACACATGTGGGAGGTTATCAGGATATATATATATATATATATATATATATATATATATATCTGTAATGCAAATTAAAGACATCATAATGGAGTAGAAAAAAAGACTGGATAAGTGACGGCTCACACCGAGAATAACCAATTTTTTCTGTGAACTAATAATTTGCAATTTCCTCATCACTATATATGTACATCCTAACAGAAATGTAAAAGTATGCTACTAAAGTAAAATTATGTACTTTGTCAAGCATTAGCCATAATGTATTATTACGCTACTACTGTAAAATGATGTACCTTGTCAAGTATTACCCAAAAATGTATTAAATATTAAAATAAAAAAGTATGTTTAAAACAAGTATGTGGCAATGATCACACCTTTTAAAAGCTAAAATGGTCTGGTGTAAGAGGTGAATGGAATGGTATTGTGTTGCTTTTGGGTTATGAAGATTAGATACATAAGCAGGAGCAAAGTGGGCTGTTGTTACTTGTGCAGAAATTTACTTATGAAACGTAAACATGGCCTAAACATTGTAATTTCAATCTGTGCTCTTTGATAGGTACACTTTGAAGAAAACATCTTTTTGACACCAATTACCCCAAAATAAATATGCTTACCAAAAAATCATAATGAGTAACGTGCAATATGGTCCTATATTGCCATCTTGAAGTTCTGGTGACATTCGCAAAGCCAAAGCACATAGCTTTATTCTCCTATTTTACATCACCAAAAACCCTAGATGCAATATTGGACTATATTACATCATGCATTATACAAATAAAGATAGACAGATAGATCTAGAATTACTTAATATGCAACCAAACTCACTGAAAATTAAGACTGGACAATGCACAAGGGCTGAGTAAACACTAGAGGCTCATCCCAAAAACTGAAGCAACGATCTCCCTGGAATCATCCTCTCAAAAGCTGCCAATCTGTAGCAGTGGCCGACGTTTACTAATAATATGCTATAGATACCGTGACATTAAACTCGCATTTATTTGTGTAGGCGCAAAGCACTTGTGCAACAAAACGGGCAATAAGTTGGCACACTAGGCAAAAGGGCCAGTGTATAGGGCAATGAGGGCATCTTCTTACATATGTAGCTGACGAGAGCCAGGTTTGTTTACTTCTAAAACAGAAGTCTGGTGAGTTAACTGTTGGGGGGGTCTGGTTAGTTACCTGTGCAGCTGAGACAGCTCCTCGCCATCTCCTTCAGGCTCACTACCTGGGATCACCCCGATAATGGTGCTGCGCAGGGAGGTGCCTTTCAGCAAACGGTTCTGCACCAGCTGTAAATTCCGTGGTGTATGTGCACTGGTTCGCATGGTGGAACCAGGCAGCAGTACACCTTCATGACTCAGCAGCAGAGGTAAACGGCTTGGAATCTGGATTGGAGTGTTACCTGGAGCCATAATGAAGCCTTTTACAATGGTGGAAGTGAAAAGAGTCACGCGACTCCTGCGGACAACCTAACAAGATCCTCAAGCACGGTGACCAACTGTCCGCTACTTTAAATGGACCATTTGTGAATTCTGACTCGTCCGTTGCCCACGGTTGATCTTTAACGCATGTCATACGATCAAACCTGTCGTACTTCCGGGTAGTGCAATACAGAACTCCTAAAATGCTGATTGGTTGTGGAGTCCGCACGTGCCCGTCCTCTTACAGTCAACGTTACCGCCCATCTTGGAGACAGCGTGACTTAGCTAGGGTGACCAACCGTCCGTAAATTTCACGGACAGTCCGTAATTTCGGCCGTCTGTCCGTTGTCCGTGAAGGATTCTTTAACGGACGCCATTTGTCCGTAATTTTACTTGCTGTTGGGTGACAGCCAATCATGTGCCTTTCTATCACCAACCGTTGCTCCAATCTTTGCTGTGGAGAACAAACAAAGCTATCTAGGATTGGCTTGAAAGCCATCAGCCAATCCTAGAGCTCTCTGGTACACTGCAAGAGTGTTCTCATTGGCCCTGATGCGCATCAGGGCCAATGAGAACAGCTTTAGGATACCCAGTAGCCGAGCCACTGTACTTCTGGACGAGTGTGAGTGCATCGTGACTCGTGAGCAAAGTGCTTGAGTTGCATGCCTTTCTTGTACGTGTGCAGAGAGACCCGTGTGCACTGGGTGTGCAGAGTGAGGCCTGTACTGGTGTGGGTTCAGGGTAAGGTGGTGTCTGTGTTAGTACAGGATGAGAGGAGTGCTTGTGAGTTCAGGGTGCACTGCGTGTTATTTGCTGTTAATAATTTACTGAAATGTGACAAAACTACATTATATTATTTAAAAAAACATGAAGCTTGTCATGTACGTGCCAAAGGTTCCTGTAACTTCTTTGTGCCTTAATCTGTAAATCTATTGTCAAGGCATCCCTCCCATTTAGTCATTTATGGGCCATACAGCCTACATTGAAAAATCCCCCATATTATGAGGTGCACTGTATATATATTGAGAGATATATTTCCCAACCACAGTAATGTAACTGCTTTCTTGTGGCATTACTCTTGATTTAGTACCACTTCCTGATGAGAGCCTTAGAGTAAGAACGCCTCTCAAATAGAAACTTAATGCATGTGGAGCAATAAACGTGTGTGTGTGTGTATGTGTGTGAGTGTGAGTGTGTGCGTGTGCGTGTGAGATCCACATGTGAAACATTTCTAAGCCATTCTTTGGCTTTGACATTATTACCAAAACGAGCAGTGTCAAAGGCAATAGATTTGGCTTTTATGGGCTGCAATCTCTCAGGTACACCACTCATCCTCCTCTCATAAAGACACACCACACAATGTTGTTCACCCTACACTAACAGAGACACACTACCTACCGAGAACTCACAAGGGTGCACCATCCCACTGGACTGAAATGTACTCTAATTGGAACACGCTAATATGCAGCAATTAAAAAAAAACTCTCATGTGAGGCGTTAAAAACACTCTAAAGGAAGGTTTAAGTATTAGGCAGTGATCTGCTGCTGAACCCCTCATAATGCAAAATGCCACAAAAACACGGTTACTTTTGACAGAAATGCTCTCTTTTATTCCTTTTGCAGTTTTATACACGACCCAAGAGCATGGCAGCACTTTACATGACCACCAGATTCAATTACACGAGGACAGATTTATTTTTTTTAGGGTCGGGGAAATTAATTTGCCCAGGATCATGGCCCCCAGTTACAAAGGGCAGCTTTGTTCACTCTGCCTCATGGCCTCCCTTTCACCAAATAACAAACAACACACGTCAGCATTTTGACACTAGAAAGAGGGAGATTTTGAATAAAAAAAATCGGGAGTTTTCATTTCCCCCCCCTTGACTTGAAGAAAAGGCTATTTAGACAGGAGACTGCTAAAATAAAGCCATTTTTTCTGAGAAAATCAGGAGTCTCCTGCCTAAATTGTGGCTGTTGGCATGTGTGAAACAATCGCTGGATGTTTAGTATTCCTCCTAGGGTGACCAACAGTCCGTAAATTTCACGGACTATCCGTAATTTGGATCTCACGTCTGTTGTCCGTGATGATCCCTTTTACGGACACCGTTTGTCCGTAATTTTGGGCATTGCAGGGAACAACACTGTTCCCCTGCATGAAGCCTCAACTCCGTGATGGGGCAGCCTCGAAGCACTCCTCCTTGGAGCACAAGAGCAGCCCCACCCGCCCTTTGTCATTCTGTATGCAGCTGTTTGTCACATACAGAATGACAATGGGCCAGTCTGGGCAGCAAAGCATGTGGTGGGCCTCCCCCAGCCTCTGTCTAGGGCCGGGCATCCTGTCATCAGAAGAAATGTGCAAAAACGCCAATGCTGCTCCGTGAGAATCCAGTTCAAGAAAAGAAGCTGGTGAAAGAAGTTGAAAAGAAGGGGCTAGAGTTCTTTCACAGACTCGTCATTTTAGAACTGATGCATTTTCAATATTATATTCAAGGAAGCCATGATTGCTGCTTTTTTAATTTATGCAACTAACAACTATTGACAAAGCCAATAGTTCTGGCTTGTTGTAGGTGTAACGTTTCTTGTTGTGTTATATATCTGGTACAATGACAGAAGAGGCAAAATACCAGTCGGGCGGCACACTATACTAAGCACAGATTTTTGGCTTAGGTGTTTTAAGCCACGCCCTTAATTACATCGAACACCCCCTTTGGAGAGACTCCCTCCCCCCCCCCCCCATTTTTTTCATTCCACTTAAAGCCCTGGAAACAACACCATGTCAGTCACCTCATGGCCTGGCACTGTGCATCATGCATGACTCATGACTTCCACTTTTTCAGATTGCCTATGTGCAGGGGCATAGTGAACCCTCCCCCACCCCACCCCATGCTTTAGGAACAACAGCCAGGGTGAAATTCTTGATGGGCCTCTTCTGTCTGCAACTCTGCAGACAAAGGCTCAGCTCATAATTAATATGAAAAGGTGGGCAAGTGAGTAAGTGTAGGGATGGGCGGATGGCTGGATGGATTACTGAAAGGGTGAATGGATGAATGAAAGGGTGAATGGATGGATGATGAGAGAAAGGATGGATGAGTGAGAGAAAGGATGGATGAGAGAAAAGGAAAATAGATGGATGTATGGGTGGAAGAGTAGAAGGGTGGGTAAAAGGATGGATGAGTGAAAGAGGTGGATGATGGGCGAGTGAATGGGTGGATGGATGAGTGAAATGATTGATGAATTATTAGGTGAAAGGATGGATGGATGAGTGAAAGGGTGGATGTAAGGATGGATGAGTGAGTGAAAGGGAGGGTAGATGGACACAAGGATGGATAGATGAGTGAAGGAGTGAAAGGGTGGACGGATGAGAGAAAGGATGGATGAGTCATAGGGTCAATGGATGGATTCATGAGTGGATGAGTAGATGGATTGGTGGATGGATGGAAGGAAGAATGGCTAAGTGAAAGGGTTGATGGCGAGAGAAAGGGAGGATGGATGACGGAAAGGGCGAATGGGTGGAAGGATGAGTGACTGGGTGGATGGATGAGTAAGTGAAAGGATGGCTGGATGGGTAAATGGCTGGATGGATGAGTGAATGGATGGGTGGAAGAGTGGATGGATGAGTGTATGGATGGATAGGGTGAAAGGGTGGATGGATGGATAATGGATGGATGAGTGAAAGGGTGGATGGAGGGATGGATGAGTGAAATGATGGATGGAAGGATACATGATGTATAGGTTTGCAAATGGTTGAATGTGTGGATATAGATGGGCTTACTTATATACTATTGCGCGACCTCCTCTGATGTGTCTGTAAAACTTACCTTTTGTCCTGAAGTTTTGTCCTGAATTTTGACCTCCTGTCCTGAATTTTTGTCCTGAATTTTGACCCTTTGTCCTGAATTTTTACACTCACCGTCCTGAATTTGCACCCATGCCAGTTGGTCACCCTAGACTTAGCCCGGACGACCATGTGTGGTGAGGTACGTTTGAGTGGGCGGGGTCGGCGACTGCCTGATTCTTTTCAGCACTAGCAGTCACGCTAGGGCACTAGCAGCCATGCTAGGCTGGTGCTACCTGCGGTGCTGGAGGAGAAGGCGGGGAGAAGAAAGCCGTGGGAAGGGGGAGAGGCGGTTGTAGGCTTGCTTCGGCATTTTATTCTGGGGAGGCTGGTCACAGGTTGTCGTGGGCTGTTTCCACATACCCGTTTGCTTTTGTATGCCGTTCCATCGACTCAGCTTCCAAGTTATCCAGGTTCATGTAATGAGCTGCTTCAGTCTGGTTTTTTCCATTTAATTATAGTCCCGGTTTTATAATGAATTAAGACTATGAATTATAACAGCATTCAAATAAAAAAAGTTTGTCCGGGCCGGAGGACCTAGTCACGAAGGGACCTGAGAAAGTTGGCAGGGCCAAAGTCAAAGTAAATTTATTTGATTCAGACCTCAACTGAGATCAACAAATACAAGGATAAAATTGTTATTATTAAATTTAAAGTGATTAAATGATAAAACATTTACTTTTAAAACACACTAAAAAATGGAGCAGTAACAATATTCTATCGTCTACCTGTACAGCATTTTGCTTTTAAGACACACTATAGAATGGGACATAACAATGTTCTATCGCCTACCCGTACAACATTCTATAAAAATAAAATAAAAATAAAAACAAAAACTTCTGATTAGGCGTTTTAACTTTAGAACAGCTTTAGAAAACTTTTAAAAAACTTATACAGGTTATGGCAAACAAATTCATTTACTGGAGAGTTACACAACATAATTAAATCTTGGGCCAAGAGTGCATTATACTTCAGTTGAATTGGAATTATATAACGACGTCGTGCCGCTACTATACTCGCATAGGACAGATTAGTAAAATATGAGGCAAATCTTGTCGGCCACCTTTGCATAACTCACATATGCCTCTGGGATTATTTGTACCTTCCCAGCTGGCTAAGAATGTTGCTAAAGGGAATATACCCAAACGTAAGAGTAGGATACAACGCCTTACCCCGTGCTCTAATTGAAAACGTAAATAGGGAGCAAAGGATTTAAATTCTTTGTTTTCTGCAAACACTTTATAATGCTTCAATTGAATGCAATGCTCTTTATCCAATTCATAACTGATTCTAGGGGCCAAATGTTTTAAAAACAATTTCAAGTGTGCTGGAGACCACTCCTGTAGGAGCATGAGAGTACATTGAGAAACCTCAAAGGCTTTTTCCAAATTCCTATTAAAAGTATACCCAGACGCTTCCTCTCTAAAAGTCTCCAGTTTTAACAGATGCCTTAAGGTGTCTGGCGCTGCGTGTAATAAGTTGTATGCCCACCTGATGGTATTTGCAATTACTCTAGCAGAAATTCCCGTTACCGATAACTCGAGACGAAGTGCTTGGACTGGTACCGAGTGCGACACTTTTAACAATTTCCGGAGTATGGTTCCCTCCTTTACTTTTATAGATTGCCATGTTTTAATTTGTGTGAATTCCATGGCATATGATAAAATCGGAGGGATTTTCATACCATAAACCTCCAACATTGGTGTGAAATGTCTATTTCCCGTGGAAAGGTACAGTCTCTGTAAAGCCCCGGCATGGGATTCTGCCTTTCGACTTAAGTGTTGGAGATGGGCTGTATCTTGTAAGTTAGAAGTAAAAATACGGCCCAAATAAACATACTCTTTTACTGTCTCGATCGGTTCGCCTCCTAACGACCATGTATAAGGTAAAGCCTTCCTTCTGCCACTGAAAGGGAGTGCTTTAGTTTTGGTAATGTTTGGCAACAGAAAATTTTCGATTGCATAATGATTTAGTTCATTCAGGGTTCTTTGCAAACCTATCGGGGTATGGTCGAGTATAACGATATCGTCGGCATACAATAGACACAGTATATCAACTTGTGCTAATTTAGGAGGATAATTTTTAATTAGAGAAAGACGCCCTGGCAGATCGCTAATATAGATGGAGAATAATAGGGGAGCTAATAAGCATCCCTGTTTCAGCCCATTCCGCGAAGGGATAGGATTGGTTAGACCTTTTTCTCCCCCCATTTGGACTCTACACCACGTTGATGTGTGAAGGGAGATTATTATTGTTAAAAGCTCTTTAGGAATCCCCATATTCGCCAATTTTCTCCATAGAGTCAGTCTATCTACGCTATCGAATGCAGTCGAAAAATCAATAAAAGCACAATATAACATTTGAGCATTTAACATAACATACTTATCAAGCACTGTTTGGAACACAGCAATATTGTCCAATGTAGAATGCTTTGGGCGAAACCCAGCCTGAAACATTAGGGATCACTTTTCTCGAGAAAGCCCAGTCTTTTAAGTGTTCCAAAACGCAAGCAGCGAAGATCTTACCAGTGGCATCGAGGAGGGCTATTTGTCTATAGTATGCAGGATTCGTTCTTGCGCCTTTTTTTAGAAGAGGAACCACCACACTCCCCCGCCAAGATTCTGGTATTTTCCCACTTTTCAAGCACTGTTGGAAGAGTGGGGCTAAGAATTTACCCCAGTCGTCAGCATTCTTTTGTAGAACTATAATCGGGATCTTATCTGGTCCCATCGCTGCTGATGACCTGGCAGAGGATATCAGAATAGAGATTTGTGCAGCAGAAATTATCATTGGTTCCTGTTCAGATTGATTCTTCAGTGCTAGATCCAGTCTGGGAAAGATGGGATGCTGATGATTAGATTTATAAAGCCTTAGAATATACTTTTCCCAGTCAGACGATGATATTGGAATCGCTTGAGCAGTTTTTCGTATCCCCATCTGTGCAGAGATTATGTTCCAGAAAGACTTATTATTTGTATGTTTTACTGCTAATTGGATGTCGACCCAGACACGATTTCTTTGAGCTTGTTTTTCTTTCTCCTTTTCCGTTGGTGCAATTTTTTCAGTTTCCTTATTTCTCCTTGTCTTATCACACAGAAAGAGTGAAATTGAATTCTAGTCAATTTATTTAGTTGTCGAGAATTATTATCCTCATGTTTTCCCATTTTACATGTTTTATCATTTTTGCGTCTCGCAGTGTTTCCTTGGAGAGAGGCAACTACCGACTGTATAGTAGCTTCAAATCTGTTTATAGGATTGCTTACTTTACTCACAGATGTTAACAGATCTTGGGAGATTATTTGATTTATTTTACTTATTGTTTTGGAGTTCCAATGAATCCTTCCTGTTTTGTGATCTACAACTGCTCGCCCTTCATAAGAACGGAGTGTCCACGGTGAAGTATACTGAGTATATATATCAATTTGTATGGAAAGTGATGCATGATCACTTTCATAGGAATATTTAGTAGAAAGCGATTGGACCTTCGGAAATAGGCCTAAACTACAGATAAAATAATCTATGATTGAAGACTTAGTTGGACCCAGTCTGGTGTATGCCGCCGGGATATCACCATCTATTCTTCCGTTTATTATAACACCATTGATTGCTTCAATAGATGACAAAAGCATTTTCCCTCTTTTATCTGCTTTTATTTTATCGGGGAAGATGGGAGTTGGTATTGAACAGGCTACTTCTTGTGGAGGTATCCCCCTATTATTGATTAGTGTTAGAAATCTTTCCATTGAAGTCCCCAGCCATTATCATCAAAGGATATCCCCTTACTTCTAGAATTGATTCGATTTCCTTGAATGCTTTAGTCAAGATTTGATCTTTTGTGGTTCCTGGTGGGAAATATACATTCAAAAGTAAGAGCTTAGATAAAGGCTCCTTTCTTTCTTTCCGGCACTTAATGCTAATGCATTGGACGTTAGGGAGCGAAAGCTCAATTTCTTCCGGGTCCCAATCTATCTCTTCTCTCAATAGAATTGCAAGGCCTCCTTTTGCATGTCCTCTTCTAGAGGCCTCTGCTGCTTTAACAAACACAAAATATTCTTTTTGAGAGAAGGTTGTCAAGGACCATGTTTCTTGCAATAACACGATAGAGGGTGAATATTCCAGAATAGAAATCATTTTGTCAGTAGTCTTTCCCGCAATGTTCCATGATACTATTGAATGGCTATCGCTAAAAAGGCAATTTCAAATCCTTGCCCAGCTTGTTCCTGTTCGGCGATCCCGCTATCCAGGCCCAAGAATTTTCGTCTGGTAACTGCTTTTGTCTTGAGTCAGTTCCATTGCCGAAACGCCGAACTCCATCTTTTATAGAGATCTGCAGAGGGATGTCTTGAATGTTCTTTCTTTCTTTACTTTCCCTACTCTGCTGGTTAGGATTATTGCTAGTGATGTCTATTATTTCTTTAGCGTCCCTCATCTGGTCGCATGCGGAGCTGGCCTTTTTAACCATGGCGATATCAAAACCGTTTTTATGAAGAATGTCTTGTTCCTTAATTATAATAGCTGGAACTACATTTGACCAGAACTCTACGCGAACCACTGAGCAGATCATTTTATCTGGGAATGAAACTAATTTTATTTCTCCTGCAGTTAAAGACTGGAGTAATCTGATCTTATGCAACAATTCAACTATTCTCCCTCGATTTAATGGGCAATTGCCACTAGGAAATATATCTATAAATTCTAAAAGGTTTGAAATTGGGCTTTCGAGTCATCCTGGAAGTCCTGATAAATGCATTTATCTTCTATAAAATGTTCATTTGATTTTAAAAATTTTGATGAGAAATTTGGTGCTAACGGATCTAAGACTTTTCTGTCATTTTTTTCAAATAAAGGAATTTTTGGCGGTAACTGCAGACCGATATTGAGTGATCCGAAACTACTGTCCTTGACTTGGCTGATTTCTTCCCCTTCTTGTTCAATTGGGCTCGCTTGAAGGAATTTTACTTTTCACGGAGCTCTTTTCGATATTCTCCGTTTAGCTCTTTTCTTTGTCGGTTTCTTATTATTATTTTGCCCAATCTTATATTTCTCCTTTTTATGAGGCGTTCTTATGGGTTCAGATAGAAATGATTGATTCCAGATTGAGGTTTCCCTGAGCCTCTGACATCAATTACTCGAGAAGGGGAGAGACCAGTTTTTTGTTCCTTTACATGAAAAATTGGAAATAAGGGTATGGGGTTTTGAATAACTTTCCCCTTAACACTTACTGGGCAACGCTCTTTGAATAATTTTCGAAGGGAATAGATTTCATCACCATTTAGGAGATTTGTTTTTTGATTCTGTTGCACTTGGTTTTTTTCCAACTGAATTTCCTTCTGCTTTGCTCCGTTTTCGTGTAGTGGGGAAATGCTGGGGACTGAGAATTTTAAGGGACACTTCTCTTTTCCACCTGCATCATACTGAAGAATAGAAGATTGCGGGTGTGTCGATTGAACAGGTTGATTAGATTCAGTTGATTGTTTTTTCCTTTTTTTGTCTACAAGATATTGAAGGATTCCAGTTTGAGTTTCCAGAATCTGATCCGAATTTTCCAAGTTCTTTTCCAAGAGTGTTAATATAGAGTCCATAATTCTCTGCAGTGATAGAATAGTGCTTGATACAGGGTCGTATCTGTTTACTGATTGCGGCATCATAAACGACGGGAACTCAGGAGATTGTAAAAAGTTATGTTCTGGCTCTAGCAAGTTGCTCGGTGTGCTAGATAATATAAGTACTGGCGGTTTTTGAGCATCTTTTATATCTACACGAGTAGGTGAATTGAAATTGAAGTCTGGAAGAGTGAAATCTGTTGCTACAATTTGTCCGAGGCCTTCCTTAATTTCTGTATTAGCAAATATCCCTGGGAGATCTTTAGTAGGCGGGAGATTCATAGTCTTTTTAGACTCTTGGAGCGTTGTTAAATCATGGATTTTCGAAAGGTCCAACAATTGGGCATTTTGGAGAGCTACATCCTTAAGAAGAAGGGGGTTGGAGACTAAGCCCTCCGTTCTTGTACCAACTTTTTCTTCAACTGTGGTTACAAGTTGTTCTAACTGATCCTCATGAAGAGACTTTTGGGAATATCCATGATTATTGTAGTTGTAGGTGTTGTTGTAAGTGAGAAGAAATTTGTTATTAAAGATTTCTCTGTCAGTACCGGTGCTCCATGTTGGGCCATTATACAGGTGCTCTTATAGTTAACTGGTGCTCGTGCTGTGCCCACTTTTTTCATATGTATAGTCCGGGACCGTAATCGTTTATAGGCCATGCTGCTTTATCATTGAGTGGGGACCAAAGTTAGAATCAACTGAGAATTTCACCCCCGTTAGGGCTTAAGAGAGGATTGATAGATTATATTTCAATAGCGTTGATGTATTTTTTCTATTGCAATGGTCCGGTGGTCCGCTAGACTGGAGATTCAGATGGGTGGGAGTAAATCTTGGCGAGAGCACTAAGAAGGTCTAAGTGCAAGCAAGCACTCTGATGCTTCACAGACTGTGAAGACTCCAAGTCAAGGCTCTAATCTGCAGCTGCGAATGCACTGTCTCACCCTGCCACCTACAGCCTCTTCCTTGCATTCATGCCTTTATGCCCAGTCTTGCAATCAATCTGCAGCCCTTAGGCTCTTTTCGGGCGCTTATTAAATCGCCTCCTCTCGGTCTCCGGGCAGCTCTGGGCGATTCTCCTGGCTCAAATCTCCAGGGCTCCCTAGTCTCCCCTAGTCACCCCCTCGTCACTCGATTCAACGTGCACCAGGGTAACCAGGGTAAGTTCCTCTTTCACCGTGTCCGCCAGAAATGTCGATTTGCTGAGTTAAGCTGACTGGCTAGTACGGGGAACACGGGGAGAGCACACAGGGGAGCACAGGGGAGCACAAGATGGCAGAGTACAGAGAGATTTTCTAGGAAGAAATACAGCGGTGCTCACTAGCGTCAAGCTTAGATACTGGTGACCGGCAACTCACGGTACTTACGGCGGCAGCGGCGGCTCACAGTAGCATACAGCACTCAATCATGATTAGCGGTCGAATCGTTTTCCGGCTGCGGCCGCTCCTGCTGGCGTCAGTCGTCCAGTCTGCCACGCTATCGTTGGTTACTGTGTGATGAAATCAGCAAATGTAGTCAGCGGGAGTAAAATAGCCAGAGCCGCAAGTGGTTTTAGAAGCGTTTTACCGCGCCCTTCGAGTCCAACGGTATCCTCCGCTCCGGCTCTGTCTACTCTGTTGCTGTTGCCGCGATCTGAGGTCCGAGTGAAAACACGCACTGGAATCCAAAGGGTCAGGCACTCAAAACTGCACAATGTGCCAGGGCTTCGACGTAGGGTGACAAGATTTTCAGATCCAAAAAAACACAGGATTACCGGAGATGCTGAAGTAGGACTAAATGTTGGCACCGGCATTGGACGATGAATGACAACAATACAGTGTCCATCACCATAAAGGTACTACACTGCTACATCCCATAAACCTATACAAAAGTCTACAGGAAAGAATGTCAAAGACGTCAGCATTTTAAAGTATGTGCACATTTTTTGAATTCAAAAACGTTTTACTTGCCAAGAATGAAGTGCTCAAGTAACTTTGTTATACATGAGTAGTGCCATATGTCCGGTTTTCTTTGCATTCTCGATCTTTTGGTCCGATACTTATGATAAAGCTAGACTACGAGTACCAGAAAGCGAATGAAATAAGAGGATTGTATACGCTTCAATGTGTGATTTGTGTTTCCGGAGGGGGGGGGAGGGGTCAATGCGGTAGAGATGTGCTCACATATCCATGTGCTTTCCTTCCTAGCTAATCTATCATGTCCGCTTTTCTGACATGATATATAAGTGATATGAGTACCATTGAGATGGGTAACAATAAACATCTGTTATTCAGCGCCAAGATGCCCCGTTGCTGGGGTGAACGTGCGCTTTACAAATACACATGTTATGTTATGTTATGTTATATGACATGGCATACAGCTCGGGGAGAGAATGTGGCGTAACGGCCAGAGCTGTCGACTTTGGTGCTGGAACCAGGTTCAAATCTCGACATCGGCTCAACATTATGTGATTCTGGGCTAATCATTTAACCTCCCCGTGCCTACAAAATAAAATTAATGTGGCCTTGTGCAATATAACTGGTGCTCATGTAAACATTACGCCACATCGTCTCCCGAGATATAGATCATGTCAGAAAAGCGGACATGGTTGATTTGCTAGGGAGGAAAGGAAATGGATCTGTAGGCACCTTTGTTTAAAGATTAGTTTGCATTATATAACACTGCAAAAAAAAAAATGAATTGTGCTACCTCTGAAACCCATCATGTGAAACCGTTGATTCCTCATGTGTCATGGGGCTGTCTATCGAGTCTGGTACTTGGTTGATGGGCTCCTCTGATGTTTACATCCCTTATTAAACAAGCATTTGCAATGCAATAGGTCTCGCATTTTCAAGAGTTTGAGCGAGTGGCATTGCAAATGACAATGCCTTTTATTTATGTGCTTTGAAAACCTGCCAGTGACGCATAAACATGCACTTTGTACTTATAGTTGTTGCTTACAAGAAGCAAGGCTGGCAGTAACTGCACCTCTTTTAATGCCAGCCTTGCTTCTCCTAAGTACAAAGTGCGTGTTTACGCACCGCTTGCAGGTTTTCAAAACATGTAAATAAAAGGCATTGTCATTTACAATGCCAATAGCTCAAACCTTCGCAAATGTGAGACCTATTGCATTGCAAATGCTTGTTTTTGTTGTGTGCTAGAAAAAAAAACATCCTACACCCTCTACTCTTACATGGGTACTCAGCAGGATTGTCACATACATTCTCTCACTTTGAAGTCAGAGAAAGAAAAGTAAACACCAAGCTCCAGTTTGACATTTACCTCTGTCTTTCAATGCACAGCAAATGAGACAAGATAAGAACAAGATTTAAAGGCCTGTTTACAGAAAGGGAGTTCATATAAGAATACAGTAAACAAGGTTTGGGCAACTGGAGGGACAAACTCAAGCTGGACATCCTAAAACAAATAAAGCCAGGAAATAGAAAGCCAGAAAAGGTAAGTTACAAACCACAAAGCCAATGGTTAGGAAGGACGGAATGCATTCCTAGGTCAGCTTTCTGAATGTTCCCAAGATTTCTTTAGCTGCGCTATCTGGTAAGCTTTAACCTAACAATTATTACCTCAAAAAATGAGCAGGGGAGGGAGAAATACATGAAGAAGGAAGCCTAGCTCAGCTGACCAATAACAGGTAAGCAAATGAGTCGCATTGGTAAGCAGTGGGTCGTCTCTAAGCCCACTGACAGGAAACCGAAGGTCTGGAGGAGGTGAGACCTAAAAACGGCATGGTGGGGAAGTTGGCATTGACAAGTGTGGACATTAATCCTAGCAAATAAATAAGGCTGCACATCCATAGGCTGGGCTTCTCCTCGCCACTCTCTTCTATGTCCAGCTGCATTAAAAGAAATACAACAAACAATCCAGCGTCAGACCGTGTGCTGCCATTTATCACTTTCACGCTACAGAAAGGATGGGAATAAAATAAAACCCTGGCGGCCAATTTCAGAAAATAAAAAGAATCTAAATGCTGTATGTGTGACAGATTTCTCTGCAGTGGTTTGGCGGGCATGGGACAAGCTGCTATTTCTTTTCCTGATGGGTAATATCCATACGGTTCTGTTGAAGTCTGTTTAATGGGGGAGTTACGTCTCAAGAAATTATCTATTTCGGGACTGAAAGCCCAGGGCAGGAGATAAAGGAGCGCGGCGGCCTGGCAGCAGCAGGAGAATGGGGAAAGCGAGGTGAGCTGAGGTAGAGCAGGTGTAAACAGGAGACGGGTGGAAGTGGGGGGGAAGCTTAAAGGTTACAAAGAATGGAGCATGAGGGGAGGAGGGGAGAGATAAACAAGAGAGGGAGAAAGAAACAAGGAGGTCATATTTAACTGATAATTGCTTGAGGGTGAGAAAAGAATAGAAAAAGGATAAGAGATGTAAATATAGAAAAGTGAACTGTGTGAAAGGCAGAGCAGAAGGAAAGTAAGGCTGGAGAAAAAAAAAATGGAGAAGGGAGGGGCGAGAACTGCAAAAAATAAACAAATAAAAAGATGAAATGAGCATTCGAAAAAAAGGGAGGACTTTAGAAAGAGAAACTGGCTGACCAGCGGATAGAGAAAGAATGTTTGTAACGTTTTAGTTGCATTGATACAGCACTTTATACCAGTTCGATGCGCACACATAACACTGAACACAGTCGTAGTGACTTACTCCCTTTCGCCGCTGCTTGTGTTTAGAGACTGAACAGAGGTCCCTCAATGGTCTGAGTGTTAGGTAGCAGGCTTTAATGAGCGCTGTCTGCTCGCGTGCCCTGGCACCTCATCCTCTCGCCTGCAGCAGGCCTCTGCGTGGCACCTCCTCCTCGCTGGCCGTATTTCGCATCTCCCCAGAGAGCCATCCCTCAAACAGATGCCCTGGGAGCTGGAGCCAGCCTCCTCTGCTGAACTTGCCAGAGCATAATGAACAAGGCGCGTAGCCGCTAATATTAAAATGTGATGTGCTGACACTGCAAAAGTAAAAGCGGGCGCCGTGCTGAAACATTAAGGGCGGCGCCCGGGGATGACAATTACAAAATAATAGAGTAAAATCATAAAATGTGCAGCATTATTTGCCTTGTCTTGCCACATAAATTACTGCGAGCCACGGGCACCATTGTTAAATGTGCGCGCCCGTGTTTTACAAGTAAAAGCGGGCTCGTGCTGAAACATTAAGCTCAGTCCCTGGGGGTGGGACGTAGATGAGGAGCTGCGAGCCATGCGTTCTGGTAAAGCTAAGTAAACACAATAGAAAGAACAAATAAGGAGCGAAGGGCAGGTGGTGGTGGGGGGGGAACAACACCGAGGGTGGGTGGCAGTGGGGGGGGGACGACACAGACATGCATTGAGCACTGACAGAAGCATGAAGCAAAAAAGAGTTCCTCAAATAACAGTTACGCTGTCTAAGCGTAACAAAACTGTACTTGGTCGGTGCTGCACTGAGAAAAAACGGACGTGACATTCACTGCCTAAACCAATTACACGGCAGCAAAGAAGACCAACACTAACCTGAACAAATGGTGAGCAGCAGGCGGGAGCTACCTCGTTTACTGAATACTACAGGCCTTGCCGACCGCGCATGCACGCTGCCTAGGCTCGACATAAAAATTACTGTGCCTGAATGAGGCGTGAATTTATGGTCTGTTTTAGTGTAATGGAAGGTCCAGAAGAAATGTGAACACGCGTAACAAGTAAATGTGCACACTCTCATGGAAACAAGGCTATGTAGATTTTTTTTTTTTTGCTTACAATGTTGGGACGCCGGGACAGTCTTTGGGAAAACTCAGACTGTGAGAAATTCCAGAACGTCCGGTCACCCAAACTCACTGGCTTCTCAGCAAATTATTGGTTGAGATGCAAAAACAGTCTCGTAAAGTTACAGATTTTCGCCACTGTGTGGCAGCATTGAATCACTGCTGCAATAGTACTTCACTAGCCAGCCCAACAAGAAGCCCCAGGCAGGAAATGTTACGTATATAAGAAATAAGTCCTCTATCCTATTCTCCTGTCATTTATATTTAAGTATCTGAAATTCAGCTAACACATTTATTTAAAAAATAAAAGCTCTGCTGCAAATAAATTGGTAACAAAGATAAATGTGACAGCAAGTCTGTACTGGCTTACTTAATTGGTTACAAACAGGCTTCATTTTAAAATATCTAAGGCATGTGCTACAGAGATGATTGTTTGCCCAGCTATTTTCAGTGAATAGTAATAATGATAAGATAACTCGGGTAGTAAATTGCTTGCTGGTGAGAGCTGTATTTTGTCTAGTCACAGTTTTATCTCATCATAAAGTATCAAAGAAGGTTAATGTGCCTGTTGCAAAGTACAAATGTAGCATGCAGATCACAAATGTTTATTTTTTGTGGGTATCTCGGTGGGTTATCGCTTTTGTTACCCATCCGTCTTGTTTTATGTGTTACAATCCTTTTAATACATCACAGTGAGCAATGAATCAGCATCGAGGTGCTGCATAGAAACCACATGGCCTGGGTTTAGAACCTTATTGTTTTTCTCTCAATCTTTCACTGAAAGGTTTCTAAGAATGGTTTCCGTTGAGTAGCAATAGTCTTATTTGTATAGTCAACCAAAACCTCTGCATTATGTTTTAAATCCTGATTTTGTGTTTCTCCAGATCAAGCAATCTAAACAGGTAATGCCTACAGTATAGATGAAATGTGACTCCTCTACCTTGTAATCCTCATTGTCATATGTACGTGTGTATGATTTCCACACTAGTATGATTCATTGTCTCAGTAAATATTTGTGTGATGTAAAGCACTCTGGCACCCTGCACTGAAATAAGTTGCATTCAATAAAAAAATAAAACAGTAAGTGCTATTTAAATCATTATCAATGTAATTACTCGTACAGACTATGCATCTTACATTGTTATGTGCATGCATATATCTTACAAGGTTAAACACAGTAAAAAATCTGCCTCCAAATCATAGTTTCTCTTAGACACTTGTGAAGTGATACAAGCTAAGCACCTTTGTTCCCTGCATTGCATTGAAATCTAGATTTTAGGCTCCAGATAGCTCTCAACCAGTATTTTTACTTTTAAGTTTCACATGTTCTGGTAGTGAAAAACTCTTAAATTCATTTTCACTACTGCAAGGTCTTCCTCTTCCATAAGATAACTTTGGAGTTACTTTATTAAATTTTATAACCTGTGATTTCCGATTGGGAGCAGGTAAAAAGTTCATGTTTTGTGTCTTTGGAATTGTAATGAAAAATCCTCTTTCATGGTAAAGTCTGATTTTAAATTACATTTTAAAAAATGCCACTTTTAGAATGTTAAATAGGCCCAGCCCCAGTTAGTTAATGAACTTTTAGAATGTTGCCATTTCTCTGCCTGTGCCAGTTAGTGCCTGTTGCCTGTCTCTGGGTCACACGAGTGGATGTAGCTGACAGTTTGGCTTTCTGTATTCCTCCTAGGCAGCCACACACAATAGGGACCTTGGGTATGAATGAATGGGCAGGATGGGAGGGCGGAGCTGAGCACAGCCCTACCGCCACTTGAATAGTCTTTGTCCTGTCTCCACACACAGGGCTGCATACCTCCTGTAGTTATTCTGAAGTCAGGACAGGGAAGGCAGGGTGCCTGGGGATTTCAAAGGGAACTTCTAGAAACTTCTCCCACCTTCCAGATGAAGGGTACCAGGTATAAATATTGGACCTTAGACACTAAGTCTTCAGTACATTTCTTGACCTGTGGCTACTCTGACAGGAAGAAGGACTGCTGGGCTGCTGAAAGGACTGCTGGGCTGCTGCCCTGATCTGCTGCCCTCTTGCCTGGGTTAGAAGGACTGGACCTGCATCTGTTGAACCCAGGACCTCACAAGTGACTCCTAGGGATAAGTGGCTGACCTAACTAGAGCCTCGGAGACAAAAGGTTCCAACAACCTTGAGCACAGCACCTCAACTTTGCAGTCTCTGAATCTACTCTGCCAACTGGTGCCAGGCCAGTCCTGCACCCGTGGAAGTGGGACTAAGGTGTTCTGCCAGCCTCTGTGCACCCAGCCAAACCGATGCATTTCCTCTGCTGCGCAACCTTAAGTAGAACCGACGCATCGCCGCTACTGCGTGGATCGGACCCATAGCAAAGACCCGCATCGCCTCAGCAACTTTTTCGGAACCACCGCTGCTGACGCCTATTCGGTGCAGGTGCTCGCATCCCTCATCGACGGCAGCCTCGACGAGGACCCCTGACTCTGCATCACACCCTTTCAGCTTCTCGGAACCGACGCATCACCCTCACTTCGAGATGCATCCTTGATGTTGAACTCAGCATCGAAAGCTCTCATCAATGAGATCTTCAACGCAGGACCTCGTACAGCAGTCTTTGCCGTAACTCGTAACCGTGCATCGCTTTGGCTGATCGCATCTTCAATGCGGATCTGCACAACGCTCCGTAAACCAGGATTGAAGGTACTCTGTTCAACCAGAGTGTGAGAGGGAGGCGATTGTAAGGGAAGAAGCTAGGGGAGTACAGAAAGTGCATAATCTGCTTGCTTGGGATGCTGTACTGTTGGCTTGCCTCAGGTTGGAACCTGATGGGACAATTCTGGAAGGCAAGCCCACCTCTGGGTTTCCTCTATGGCTGCTGTGATACAGGGAACAGTCCCAACTCTGGGGAACCCCCCTTGAGTAGTTTTGAGTGTGAGGGTGTGACTGCCCTGAGCTTTTGGATGGGTATGAATGTGGAGATGTGTGAGTGCAACCTCTGACGGTTGGGATGGAATGGTGATCTCATGCATTGTTTCCGTGTATGGGATGAGCCTGCTGAAGCCACCCCTCCCCCAGATCTCCCCTTTGTAGTTTTTATTATTGATTCACTAGACACCGTGCTACTGGTCTCATTACTGCAATGTGAACTGTTATCGCTTTACATGCTCCGATTTGTTTTGTTTGATTAAACTGCAAATAAAAACTATTTACAAAAAAAGATTCTCTGTTCACCTGGCCTAACTGGGTTCCTGTAGCTGGCCCACGCTCCATCGCGGTCGGCCTGACCGTGTGACTTTGTCCCGGTCCAGTGTGACCAGAAGTGCACAGTTGGCTTTTTGTGCTTTGTGGCGCTGTTTTCACTAAAATCGTTAAAATTGCCTATCTCTGCTTCTACTGATTGGATTTTTGTTACTTTAGTCTTAGTTTATTTATTAAAAATGACTCTATTTTTCTAAAACTGTTGGCCCCTGGACATCTAGCTTGCCACAGTTTGTTCCAGACTGATTCAGTGACACCGCTGCTGCCGGGGTTTTCCCACTGGTGTTTTCCCGACCTAGTTTTCCCACTCACCGTTCTTCCCACCAACAGAAGCCTCGCCCACCCCAAGACCTACTTAATGCAGGCCGCAGCATGACTGCGCAGCGGGTGCATGCAAAGTGTGCGCTGCTGGCGGGTCGAATGCATGCCAAAGGCAACCTGTCTGCACATGTCCACGCCTGGACCACGCCCAGTGCCACGACCCCTGGCCCTCCCACTCCCCGAAGATACACCATCGCCTAGCTCTACACCCTCAACTCCAGACGCCACAATAAACCCTGCCACTGCACCAACTTACGCTCCACGGTAGGACCTTTCACCTGCCCACTGTCACTTCACCTACCCACTGCCACTTCACCTACCACTGCACACACACCAGCCCAATGCCACTTCACCTACCACTGCACACACACCAGCCCACTGATCAGCCCCACTCGAACACACCACAGACACCACCTGAACAAAAAAAAAACAACTTGCATGCGCCCCTCTCAACACACGCTCACTATGCAAGCATTCCACTGAATTATGAGACCTCATCACCACCTTCACATCAGACCTCGTCTTCCTCACTGAGACCTGGCTCAAACCCACATCCACCTCAGACATTGCCTCAGCGATCCCTGATTTGTATAAAATCACTCACCAGGACAGCACCAACAAGCCAGGAGGAGGAACAGCCATCATCCATAAAGAGACCATACAGTGTACCACCACCACCGACAATATCACCACCCCCATGGAACATCTCAACTTCAAGATCCACATAGAGGACAAGACAACCATCCGAGGCACCCTCGCATATCGACCCCCAGGCCCACGCTCCAGCTTCTAAAACACCATCGCAGACTTCATTGTGTCCCTAACCTAAGACTCCAAGGGCTACATCTTCCTTGGTGACCAAAATTTCCACATTGACGACCCCAAAGACAAAAACAACGCACACCTCAACAGTATGAGCAGCCTCGGATTGACCCAGATCGTCCATGACCCTACACACACCATAGGACACGTGCTGGACCCAATTTTCACCTCCAGCAACTGCGTCAAATACAGCTGTGTCACAGAACTCACATGGACCGATAACTCCATCGTATGCTTCAGCATCTCCAGCCCCCGCACTGCCACACCCAAGATGACCAACGCCCCCCACGGAGGAGGAACAACATTTCAGAGACCAGCTGGGCGAATGCCCTCAACACCTCTAACCCTGCTGCCAGCACCAAATTCGAACAGTGAGTGAAAAACATCAGCACCTGGATCACTAATTGCACAGACAGCATCGTCCCCATCAAGAGAAACATCAAGAGAAAATCCTCCAAAAATGCCAGGTGGTACACCCAAGAACTCAGAACAGAAAATGAGACAGCAAGGACGAGATGGCGCACCAGCAAGGAGACGTCCAACAGAGCATCCTTTAAGACCTCCCTCAACATCTACCACCGCCTGCTGAGGGCAACAAAGAAGGCAGCTCTCGCCACACATGATTTAAAACAAGTATACAGCACCAAGGAAGTTTTCAAACTCGTTAAGGAATTCTCCAACCCGGCACCAGCGAAAACATCACACCCTCACCGGAGCTGTGCGGCAAACTCACCCAATTCTTACATGACAAGATCACAACCATATACAGAAAGTTCGAGCCCCAACCCATGGACTTCCTTGACAGATACGCCACCACCGTAACCAACACGAACCACACACTGACCACCTGGAACATCCTCTCCACCCAGGATATCACCTCCACCATGAAATCCATCCACTCGGGAGTCCCCCCAGACCCATGCTCTCACCACATATTCTACCTCGGAAACCAAAGGATTTGCCAGGAACTCACCACCCTACTTAACACCTCTATCACCACCGCAACATTTCCCGATGCCTGGAAACACTCCAAAGTTGGACCACTACTCAAAAAACCCTCCACTGACCCCAGCGAACTCCAAAACTACCGGCCAATCTCCCTGCTCCCATTCCCAGTGAAGGTACGGGAAAAGATCATCAACAATCCACAGCAATCACAGCACCAAAACCAACCTAGACTGAGTAGAAACAGCAACTTTGATCCTCCTAGACTTCTCTGCAATTTTCAACACCGTATCCAACCACACTCTGACCGACAGATTCCACCACATCAGCATCCAAGGGGACACACTCCGATGGATCACCTCCTTCCTCACCGAAAGAACCCAGAGGATCCACCTCCCACCTTTCACCTCTGAACCCGAGAAGATCACCTGCAGTGTCTCCTAGGGCTCATTCCTCAGCCCCATGCTTTGCAACACATATATGACCCCGCTGGCCAACTTCCTCGGTTCCCACAGTCTCAAGATAATTTCCTACGCAGACGACACCCAACTCATCCTCTCACTCATCAACAACCCCACCACCACCAAAACCAACTTCCACTGATGCAAGACAAACTTCGCCGACTGGATGAAGAACAACTGCCTGCAGCTGAACACAGACAAGGCGGAAGTATTGATCTTTGGCAACAGCAGCAACACATGGAACGATTCCTGGAGGCCATCAGACCTAGGACACGCACCCACTCTCTCTAACCACACCAGAAACCTCGGAATAGTCATTGCCAACAAGCTCACCATGAAATCACAGATCAACTCCATCGCCTCCGCCTGCTTCCTCACTCTGTACATGCTACGTAAGATCTTCAAGTGGCAACCCCTACACACGAGACGCACCGTGACACAAGCCCTCATCACCAAATGGCTGGACTACGGCAATGCCCTCTACTTAGGAATTGCCACACACTTTCTACAGAGACTTGAGACCATACAGAACCCGCAGCCAGGCTCATCCTCGGCCTACCCCAACGAACCCACATGACACCCTACCTCAGGAAACTCCACCGGCTCCCAGTACACAAGAGATGACAATTCAAGCTGCTGACCCACGCACACAAGGCTCTACTTAACCAAGGACCTGCCTACATTAACCACAGCCTAAACTTCCACCAACCATCGAGAAGACTATGCTGAACCTCCCTTTCACTTGCCCATACTCCCCTCCTGAAGCAGAAATCAATCAATCAAGGGCTTGTAAAGAGCGACTACTCACCAGTGAGGGTCTCAAGATGCTGGGGGAGGGGAGCTGTTTCTGGGTGACGCCGGCATAGAGTGCGTTGCCATAGCAGAGTCTGCTGGTGACGAGTGCGTGGGTGACCGTCCTTCTGGATTCTGTGGGGATCCATCTGAAAGCCTTTCAGAGCACGTGGAAGCAGGCTGAGGAAACTGTGTTGATACGGTAGTTCATTGTGAGCGAGGAGTCCAGTATGATGCCACAGTTACTTGCTTGGTCCGTCAGGGTGGGGTGAGATCCCAGGGCATCTGGCCACCAGGAGTCTTCCCAAGCTGAAAGGGGGGGAACCCATGATGAGTACTTTGGTCTTTTCCAAGTTGAGCTTGAGGCAGCTGTCTTTCATCCATTTAGCGACGGCCTCCATTCAACGGTGGAAGTTGGTTCTGGCGGTTATGGGTTTATTGGTGAGGGAGAGGATCAGCTGGGTGTCGTTGGCATAGGAGACCATGTTGAGTCTGTGTCTTCTGACGATGGCTACGGGGAGGGTCATGTTGATGGTGGAGCTCAGGGAGGAACCCTGGGGTACTCCACACCTGATCTCCACGGGTTCTGGGAGGAACAGTGGTAGTCTGACTCGCTGGGTCCGGCCGGTGAGGAAGGAGTAGATCCAGTCCAGAGCCTTGTCGCAGATGCCGGCGTCGTGGAGTCTGGTGGGTAGGGTGTGCTGGGGACAGTGTTGAATGTGGCCGAGAGGTCTAGTAGGATGAGGGCTGTGGCCTCGCCCCAGTTGAGGGAGCGGATGTCGTCAGTGGCGGCGAGCAGGGCAGTCTCTGTGCTTTCTTTGGAAGCCAGATTGGGAGGTGTCCAGGATGTGGTTCGCTTCAAAGAACTCGGAGAGCTGGGCGTTGATGGCCTTCTCTATGACCTTGGCTGGGAAGGGGAGGAGGGAGATTGGTCTGAAGTTCTTGAGGTCTGTCCGGTTTGAGGATGGCCTCTTCAGCAGGGGGCTGATCTCGGCGTGTTTCCAGTCATTGGGGAAGGTGGCGGTTTTGTTGGAGCAGTTGATGGTGCGGCGAAGCTGGGGGGCGATGGCGGTGGCTGCTCTGTGGAAGATGTGGTACGGGCATGGGTCCGTCAGGGTACCGGAGTGGCTGCTCTTCATGTTCTTGAGCGTGTCCTCTGTAGTGAGCGGGGTCCAGCAGAGCATGGTCGGTTGAGGGGTGGCTTGGTTGTGTGCGATAGTGGCGGGCATTGCGGCCGGGATCTAGGGTATTGAAGCTGTCGTAGATCTTCCCGATCTTGTGGTGGACGAAGGTGCTGAGTTTGTTGCAGAGGTCTTGGGAGGGGGGAACATCTGTGGTCTCGCTGTTGGGCCTGGCGAACTCCTTGCCAATGGCGAAGAGTTCTTTGCTTTTGGCCGTTGGCGTTGATTCTGTCTTGGAGGGCCGTTTTCTTAGTGGTTTTCAGGAGGAGGTGGTGTGCGTTGATGGCAGATTTGAATGTTGCGTCAGTTTCTGGGATTTTGTTGCTCCTCCATCTCCTCTCGAGGCATCTGCAGGTGCATCTGGACTCGTGAAGGTCGGGGGTGAACCAGCTGGCCGCCTTGGAGTGTTGTTTGGCTGGTCTTCTCTTTAGGGGTGCCAGGGTGTCGGCGCAGTTGGAGATCCATTGGTGGAGGTTGCATGCTGAGGTGTTGGCGTCTGTGGGCATTGGCGGAGTGGTTGTTCTTTGGTTGCCTTGATCCAGCTGCGACTGGGGAAGGGCGATGATGGGGGTGGTGTACAGTGGGCGTGTCGAAGGCGAGATGTACGCAGTGATGGTCGGTCCAGGAGAGTTCGGTGGTGTAGCTGCAGCTGATGTTTCTGCTGGTGGAGAAGACTGGGTCGAGCGTGTGTCCGGCTGTGTGAGTTGGTGTGGTGACTAGCTGCTTGAGTCCGATATTGGCGAGGTTCTCGAGGAGGGAGGCAGTGTTCTGGTCACTGGGGTTGTCCAGGTGGAAGTTGAGGTCTCTGAGTAGGATGTAGTTGGTGGATGCGAGAGCCTGGGGAGCGATGAGGTCTACGATGGAGGGGTGAAGGGGCGTCGGGGGCCTGTAGACGAGGGTGACGCGGAGGGTGGGGTTGGGGTTGGTCCGGATCTGGAAGTGGAGGTGTTCCATGGTCATCGTTGGGTCGTTAGAGTTCGTGGTCAGTCTGAGCGTGCTTTTGTGGACGATGGCGATGCCACCTCCTGGGCGGTCGGGCGGTCCTTGAGGGGGATCTTGTAGCCATCGGGGATGGCGATCTACGGTCGGGAGCAGGGGTTGTTCCAGGTTTCCGTGAAGAAAGCGATGTCAGGAGAGGTGGCGTCAAGGAGATCCCACATTTCTGTGGCGTATTTGTGGAGGGAGCCCATGTTGAGGAGAATGCAGTTGAGCTGGACGGGTGCACTGTCGGCAGTGCTTAATTTGAGCCGGTGCTTTCCGGTGCTCAGCACCAGCACTTAATTGGTTTCCGGTGCTCGGCACCGGCACCTAACTGTTCTATATACGGTGTTGACAGTCTACCACATGGTGGCGCTGCTCATCTAATTTAGAGATGAGCAGAACAACAGTTGTTTAGGAATACAATATACATTAAACTAGTGCTAATACCTGCCTCCCCAGCCATTCCTTTAGCTTTGGGGACCTGGAATAATCTGAAGTATCGCATTTACATGTGAGAGAGCTGGCCAGTAGTTGTTTTGGCAGCGATGACAAGGGCAATGCATGGTGCAAGCCTCAGTGGCCTCCTGGTCAGAGCCCTGGCACTTCATATTTTACAAATTAAGCACTGGCTGTCGGTCAGCTGGGCGGCGAGGGGAGCTGACGTGATGGCGTGGTTGAAGGTGCGGTTGCAGTTCCGGCAGGCGAAGAGACCAAGAATCTTCTTAAGTGATGCTAGATGACGTGGCGTCCAGGGATGAGGGCAAGTAGGGTGCTGGCGTTGTGGTGGTGGAGTGTCCGAGAAGCAGGGTCCCTGGCACTGGGCGCGGACAGGTGCAGATGGGCTTGCCTTTAGCGCATCTTTGGCACGCCAGCGGCATGTCCGCTTCGCCGCCCCCATTAAGTAGTGCTGCGGGGGTGGGGGTGGACAGCTGGGAGGTGGGAAACGCAGGAGCAGGTAAGGACACTGAAGGGGGGCAGGGCCACGGGTGATCGCAGCGGCAACAAGGGAGAGGGCAGGAAAAACGGGAGAAACGAGAAAAAAGCGAGAAAGCAAGTGAAAAAGCAAAGGCAGAGGCCGAAAAGAAAAAAGAAAAAAAAGCAGAGAGAGACGGACAGAAACAGCAAAAAGAGGGACAGGAGGGCAGTCAAGCAGCAGAGCAGTGACGCTCTACCACTGGACCACCAAGGATGAGGCGCAGACACAAGCCTGCAGGTGGAGGAGGGCCTCGAACTCCTGAACTCCGGGTTAGTGGTGCCAGCAGCAGCAGATGGGGACTGCAGCAGCCACTACCGGACGGTGCTGCGCTGTTGAAGGAGCAAGTCCACTAAGAATAGTGGACTGCACTTTCACCGCGCAGCGGCGCCATTAAGTAGTGCTGCGTGGGTGGGGGGTGGGGGGGGCTGGACAGCTGGGAGGCGGGAAATGCGGGAAGGACACTGGAGGGGTGCTGGCCGCTGGGGATCGCAGCGACAACGAAGGAGAGGGCAGGAAAAACAGGAGAAACAAGAAAAAAGCGAGAAAGCAAAGGCAGTGACGCTCTACCATTGGACCACCAGGGATGAGGCACAGGCAGGAGCCTGCAGATGGAGGAGGGCCTCGAACTCCTGACCTCCGGGTCAGTGGCGCCAGCAGATGGGGAGCTCAGCAGACGGTGCTGCGCTGTAAAAGGAACAAATCCACTAAGGATAGTCCACTAAGGAAGTGGAGTATGCTCCTTCTATCACATTACAGCAAAGACCTGGAACAGCCTCCCCGCAAACCTCTGCACCACCACCACACTTCCGGAATTCCAAATGGCCCTCAACACCTGGCTGTTTGAATAAGCCTCTGGGGCTTGCAAGCCCCTGGATACCCTATCGGGTGATTAGCCATGCTTTATAAATCCTGATTGATTGAAAACTGTTGTGGAATCCTTTTGTGGTGTCTTTTCACTGTTTTACTGTTTGAAGTGTTGCACAAATACTTTACACATTTTCTCCGATTTAAGCCTGGCTGCTCTGTGCAAAGCAACCCAAGGGTTGAGCACAGGTTAATTTAGGGTTTACTTGTGACTTCACCCTGAGAAGAATTGTGGTTGCTGCTTGAGAAGTGTTTTGCCCCCCCTCAACAAGTAACCCAGTTTCTTTCAATGGGCTAATTATAACCGCTCCAAAGTTAGCTTCCATGTATGCGGGTATAAAGCTGAATCTCTAGTACACATTGTATGCATATGTCCTCAACCATTAGGGGGAAAAAATCAAACGATTGAGATCGGCCTTTTTGAAAGGGGCATGAGGTCGTACAATTCGCCTTAAACGGGGAAAATGAGCCATTGTCATTTGCCCTAGTTAAATTTATGAACCTGCCCATTAATTTGATAACCGCAAAGGATGAGGGTTCTAGATCCAATGTAGGCATCACTTGGATAATAGTTTTAAAGGGGGAATGATTGGCAGCATATGTGTTTTTAGATGATAAATTTAATATACTTTTATTTGAATTTGGGCTCCTTACTCTTCAGAATAGGCACTTTAAACTGAAAGGTCCCGACACATACATGTTTTAACTAAGGGCTAATTCTGAGGTCTCACTATCCTACTGATGAATTGCCCCAAAAAATGGATGGTCTTACACTGATATTTGTAAGGATTAAAAAAACAACTTTTTATGTTCTAGCATTTTACTGTTTAACATGACCTGTGTTTATATGTCTTGTGTCATTGTATCCTTTATGGTTGTAATTAAGTAAATGAAGGTAATTTCCAAGTTAAAGTTAACAAGGTATACCCAAATACTTTATTAGTATTGTGTCTTTAAGTGGGGCCAGGAATATTGAAATCTCCACTCGTAATCAAAATGAATGTCAAATATACATGCACAGTACATTTATATCAAAATGAGCAAACCATAATTTCTTGAAAAATGAAGCATTTGCTAATACTTTAAATAGACCTGTAAATCTGAAAACAGCTGCCTCGAGCCCAGGCTAAACTTCCTGGTGCAGTCAAGGTTCAAAAAACAACAAAGCGAAATAGAATAGAAACTTTCTATCCATATGTCTCAAATACAAGCCTGCGGGACCGCCCTGTACTTAGCGATCGATCTTCTGGCAACAAAACCATCACAAAGTATCCTGAAACACACACGCTTGGCCGCATTTCCCTTTATACAAAAGATAAATAACTACAGCAGCCTGCTCTCCCCCAAAGGAAGGAACCCTTTCTTTAGAGGTGAACCTTACACGGTCCCAGCAGCAAACCGACTCCACAGTCAACCAATAGTCAGCACGCTCTTTTGTCTCACATCCGTATCCTACAGCACCCCCAAAACTTATCAGAGCAGCAAGAAAAGAGGATGAAATTATGGAATTGGCGCTATTCATGCTGTTTCGATTGGTTATGTTTTTATCACTTCCTGCTGGGCTTGCAGGATTGTGAGTGTTGTTGTGTATTTGTGTTGTGCATAATAAACAGTAAGGAAAGAGACTGCATAAAATGACTCTCTGGCCTTGTAATAAAACTTTCAACTCTTTTCCTAAACTGTTGTGACTCGTGCACCCAACGCTTCACGATTAACCAGCTATGTTGTGTTGTCATAATTCTATCATGGTTGCACGTCTAGCTATGTAATGCAACTTTCAGTTCGAACCCTCCTTCTAGCCATTATGGCGTTACCGCTGCATTTACTTTTAGTCGAAAGGGTCATAATAAACTGGATGATGCTTCATTTAGGTGAATTAAAAAATATTCTTTTGAGTCCTTTTCACTGATCTAGAAAGCGTGTGTTATATATTATTATTAAATGTAAAAAGAATTAAGATGGTGAAAGATTGTGAAAACGTGCCAAGCGGCTTGTCTATTACAAGGAACACTGGAATCACGTACACATCTGTCCAGTTTCAACCACATCTGTCTTCCACTTGCAGGTACAGCACCTTCATGCTACTCTTACGTACCAGTTCCATCTTGAAGAGGTCGGAAGGGGTACACAGGTGCATTTGGAGTAACAGCTTTTTTTATTTTACAGGTTGGCATTAGAAAGGCTATTTTGGTTATGTGGTGATTCAACAGTTTAACATTTTTATTTAGTTTTAAGGGACTAAAACCCACACTTGAACAGGGGCCGGCATGTTTGTGCAGTTTTACGGCTTGGGAAATATAGATACTGCCAGGGTCAACTGTACCCCAATTTCTAGTTCAGAAGGCCAGAATAGGGGTTACGCACAATACTACTGCTTTCCCTTTGCAAGCAATGAAACCCAGAATGTTTTGCTTTTTCCCTGCACAGATGCCACTACTTGCACCCAAATCTGGATAATCGGTCCAATAAGAATGAGGACTCAGAGTGTCATTTGGGGTTACCAAAAATCACCTCCACTTTATTCCTTCACATTGCCAAACTGCTGCTTACTCAGGTGCTGTGTAATAATAATGTATGCTGGACAAAGTTCATGGGCCTATATGAGCACAACATTGGAAAAATACAATTTGGCTTCAAACATAGATACACAGACAAAGTGGAGCATTTTATTTCTGAAGGCAGATTCCTGGCCTAAGCGTCCTGCAAAAAGTAGTCCAGGGAGACAGATAGTATTATTTTATGGCCCCTGGAAACATCATACTAATCCAGGTATGAAGCCGGGAGTATAATGGATTTCCTTGATTGACTGTACACTGAATATTGCAAAACGTTAATGTGAAGAATCCAATCGACAGGTGACATGGTAAAAATATCCAAATAATGAATGTTTTTACCCACGCTTCCATGGTGCCCAAAGCTAGATAATGTCATGCCCAAGGATCTTTACAAAACTTGGTTCACAGAGCAGTTGATGGTTTTTCCACACAACTAAGCAGGCTCTTATACCAAGAGACTGTACTGTCAGGCAATATGTTTATCAGAATGTTGGAGCCCATATCGTTTAGGTGTGCTTTTTGCAAAAAATGCAAACACGTTTAGTGTATATGTTGGGTGTAAGATTGTGTTTACATCAGTTAAACAGAGTTATGGGGCATATGTAATTTTTATGTTCATGGAAAATATTCTCTTTCCCTCTCAGGAAATTTGCTCCTTTGTCTTTGACACTAGCTCAATGCATTTGTGATCAACTGCACCTACTACATTGACACAGGGTCTTCCTATTCTGCATTGACACATTGCTGTAAATGGGGATTTTAATTTGACTGACACTTGTCTTAATAAGTCGTTCAGGAGCTGATAGTGTATGAGGTAGAAACCTGATTATATTATAATGAAAACCAATTTGACTCATCAGTTGAAGACTGCTAGCTGCATCAGCAGTGGAAGTATGGTAGCACTGCTGTTGATATTCACCCAGAGGCCCTAATGAATTAGAGACACTATGTACTACACCGTCTTTTTCAAATGTATATTTGGTCATACTATTATGCTTGCTGTGGTTCATATGCGTGTGAAACATACACTCCCTCTACACCCTCAAGAATATTTTTCTTAATGACTGGGATTTATAAGGATTGTGCAAACTTGATAGCCGCATAAATCACAGAAGCGTCAGAATCTAAAAGTGCTCACTCAACCTTTTCCTCACCTTAAGACAAAATCTTCCTCATGGGCATTATGTACACCTAAGCGTAACACATGGTTTCCACAACCCATCTGAGAACTGACTTAAGGTACTTAATTGACAAGGCAGTTCCTTTCGTTGTTGAGGAACCTAGTTTTGAACTGGCTGTGACTCATTCACAGGGAGCACTGCCACCACATAATTCTCGTGTCACAACCCAGTTTGGAGCCGTGTGGGAGGAGGGAATTCTGATGCTAGTACACAACTCTCCACCATGTACCATGAGTACGCAGAGGAAGGAATAGAAATTACCAACCTACTAGTTTGTGATGGGGGGGGGGGGCGGAGGGAGAGGATTAATGAAGAGAGATAAAGCACACTGGAGTAGATGTCAAGTCTTCCAGGTGTTTTAAATGTTCTATGACTCAGGTTTGCATGCTCTTCCTTTGAGCTCTTAAAAGAATCAATTGCACCTCTGGTACAGCACGTCTGACTATAACAATAAAGGCAGAGGGTGAGTAATACTAGTGGTGTGAGCATAGTAGTATGTAACAGTCCCCCAGTCCTTTTGCTTTGCCTAATACACCTTAAGTATTTGACAATAATGAACTCGGGAAAGTACAGAGCAATCTTCCCCGAGCTCAGGTAGACCATGATACTCTGAAAATGGTGATTGCTTTGAGTACCACACAGCAGGGGGGGCGTGGCCTGGAGCCGATGGAGTGAGAGGCTCGATCCGGCGCTCCTCGCAGCCGGGCCCAATATCGCTCTATCCTGACCCATGAAAGCCGAAAAAACTTAAAATCTGCACACCTGGACGCCCTAGAGCAAGGAGGGAGTCGATGCTGGGCGAAAATCTACAGCATAAATACCCTACCACGACGACGGAGGGCCAATGCAGCGCCGCCTCAGCTGAAGACAAGATGGCAGCGGCGGCGATCCGTGTCTTGAACTGAGACCCAAGAGGAGCTGTGAGGCGAGCACAACCTGGTGCTGCTGGACCTCGCTGCCAGAGACGGAGCCCGGATCGAAGCGCCAGTGACAGGATGGCCCGTCTAGCCAAGAGCCACCCCGCGAAGGCCGGAGGTAAGAGAGAGGGACGCGGCTGTCTCTGCGTAGGGTGGCATGGCGAAAGAAAATGCAGCGGCGGCAAAGAGAGAGGCATCCCTGAACCAGGGATAAAATGAGGAGCCCTGCCGTTGCGAGCGAAAGCAAAGCGCTGTGCCGGGTGCTGCCCCCACTGAAGGAGGAATAGAAGAGGCAATAGCTGGGACCTCCCTGACGGCTAAAATGGCGGTGGCGGCGGCCGCGGACCAGGGCAGGGACCCGTGAAGAGCCACGCAGAGTACCTCCATCCGGCGTTGGCTGCTGCCCCTGTTGGAGGCCGGGCTGGAGTGAAAGACCAGCAGGGGGAGGTCTTGCCTGAATCTGAGGCGCCCTGTGAGTGCAGGAGGTGAACGAGGCCTCGTCTGTGCCCAGCGTTCGGCAAGAGATAAACAAAAAGAGGATGGCGAAACGGGGGAGAGAGCCCCTGTGAATAGAGCTGGAGGTAGTAGGCCCTGCTACCGCTGGCTACTACGGAACACTGTGATGACTGGGGGCCCCTAGCAGAGTCAAAACGAATGAGGTGGCAAAATGGTATAAACCTGAGCAGCGCGGGGGACCCGGAGCAACACCCTTGACTGAAATTGATGAACATTTCTGCCGAGTGCTGAGGCCGGGCGGGGGCTTTGGCGGAGGGGGTTGTCCTGACCCAGCAAAGACTTGCACGCAGCGGGAGTGAGAAAGGGCCCCAACTATGACTGAGACAAGCAGTGAGAGAGAGAGTAATCGCAGCAAATAAAAAGCAAAGCAAAAAGAAGGAACACCCGTGGAATATATCGAACAATAACTGGCCCAACGCCCCCAATTAGGTGCAAAGGAAAGCACCAGCAATTACCTGCATGAGAGCTGAGCCGGGGAACGACAGGGGGCACGGACCTGAGCTGGACCCTGCACAGAAGGGGAAGAGCTACCTGACCCTGCAGATGAGAACCCCAATTAGAAACCCACGGCGACAAAGCGCGGCCACATTTACATCACCCTGTGCGCGCCGACGGAGGAGAGGAGACCCTTACAACACAGGCGGCGTGAGAAGAACGCCAGGGGGAAAGCAACCACTATAGGGGAGAACGGCCCTGAATGGGGAGACTGAGGTGGTAGCCGAAACACATAGACAACCCGGCCACAAGAATAAGGGAGGAGGGGCCGACCGAAGAGGGCAGAGGCCCTGAGAACATTACCCAGAGGACGAAAAGAAGGGACTAACAGAGGAACCCCACCACTTTGCGAGGAAAAGCGGAGAACCAAGAGAGAAGACATCGCTCCTAGAGTTGACCAAGATATTCTTGGAGCTGCGAGAAATTCGGATCGTGACCGCAATCCTGGACACAGGGAGAGAGGCTTTACAACAGCGCGCGGAAGCAGAACTAAATACCGCAGCCAGCTTTAAAGTAGAAGAGAATTGGCACCCAAACGAAGTGCCCCCTGAGAGAAAGAGGACCACAACAGCGAGCAGCACAAAAACGAGTGAATTACTGAACGCCGAGAAGAAAGTGGCCCATCCCTCAAAATAACAGCACTGTGGCGGCTCGCCACACAGAAGCGACCGAGGACCTTCCTAGCTGGGCCCGACGAAGCAGAAACGAGCGTGACACGTGACTGAAAGCTAGGGTGCGGGGCCCCTTAATACGGCACAAATGGGCAAGCCCACCAAAAAGAAGGAGCCTGAGCAGGAAGAAACAAATGGACCAAATGCAACCAAGGGAGCGACCACTCCAAGGACGCAATCAACAGAGGGCCCCACCCTGCAAGATATACTGCAAGCTATCACAACAACTAGGGAAGCCCTAGAGCACAAAATAGATACTATCGGCACGGACCTTAACTTCCTTAAAGATGACCATAAGAAACTGGCAGAGAAAGTCAAATCTAATGAGCGCAAACTAACTGAGATGACGTCAAGCGTAGCAACAATGCAGAAACGCCTACAGGACCTAGAATCCAGAGTCAAAACCCTAGAAAGCAGAGCAGAATATGCTGAAAACAGGTCACGCCGCAACAACGTCCGCATTGTGGGTATGCCGGAGAAAATCGAGGGCACAAACACAGTGGAGTATGTCGAGGGCTGGCTGCAACGAGCATTGCTCCTGAGGGCTTATCTCCATTCGTTGCCCTTCAAAGGGCGCACAGAGTGCCCGCTAGACCTCCTCCGCCAGGAGCCCCCCCGACCGATAATTGCGTGCCTTCTCCACTACAAGGACCGAGACACCGTTCTAGAACAGGCCTGCAAACGAGGATAGCTGAAGATTAACAACGCAATAGTACGAATATTTCCGGACTTCTCCAGAGAGGTACAGTGACAAAGGGCATCCTACCAGGCGATCGAAAAAGCTCTCAGACAGAAGGGGTTCCAATACGCAATGATGTTTCCAGCAAAACTGAGGGTGGTGACCCCGGACGGAGCAAGATTCTTCCCAACTCCACAAGAGGCATGGGACTGGTTTGACACCCAGAGTGGATCAACGCACACTGCGGAAGGAAGAAAACAAAGGCGCCAACAAAGGAATTGTAGGGGAAGACAGCATGGACGAAGCTCAGCCATGCCCTCCCAGGATGAGGCTCAACTGGGACGCCGCGGAGTAGTAGAAGCAGTGAACCGCCTGAACGGGAGTCAATCGGATCATGAAACTAGGGACCAGACATCCCTTCACATGGACTCGGAGTCAGATCGATACTCCAACGTATCAGAGAGCACTTGCTTGGAACTGCCAGTGATGACTCCAGCCAAGGCAGACGAGATAATATAGAACTGCGGGCACCGCCTCCCTAAGGCATGTGGGATGAGAAACCCAGCTGCGACACCTGAACAGAACTGAAGAGCAACAGAAGCACACCGGACATTCCCCCTGAGCGCTACAACATGTCACAACTGCAGAAGCCGGATGAGGGCCCGGCCGCTGAGACCGCTGCGAGGTACCCCCCTACACTATAGACTATTGTGGGGCTATCCCACAAACTATTTAGACCATTACCATGGTTTGGACGACTAGCACATTGCTACTGGTCCTGGGGAGTGGGAGTTGGGGTTGTTGGTTGTTATACTTAAGCGCGGGACTTAGAGAGTCACATCAGCAGAGGGCAGGAATAGCCCCGAAAAGTGTCACGGGAAGAGGACGGAAAAGCATGGTAGGTGAGAAGGGAACCCAGCTCTTTCACGCTAGGTATAGATGGCTAGCAAATTAGCATATAAATGTGTGACGTGCAATTTCAGGGGTATGCATATGATGACTAAATGATACACGGTGTACTCTTACCTGCACAGAAGAGGAGTGCAAATAGCGCTCCTACAAGAGACCCACTTCACAGCGTCAGAAGGGCAAGCACTCAAGAGACGATTAAGGGGTCTGGCCTACTTCACTACATATTCAGCGTATGCCAGGGGGACACTTATATGGGTACGAGCAGGGGTCCCATTTCAACTCACAGACACTATAATTTTTTTTTTTTTTTAAAAGGGCCGGCACAGCAAGGCAATGTGTGAATATCCTGCTACAGAGGGGTGGGGGTTAACACAGCAAGCCGCCTACAACCACATCGGGCCGGCCGCGTCAGATGGCAGAAGGAGCATCGGAGGATCATATATATCACTGTAGGCTCGCGATTTTGAACAACATCTTACAAAAAAGGATATAACTGTTCCACTCTCGTGTGACGTGTACTGTAGATAGGGTTTATTTGGTATGGCGTGGTCTATGCATGGGACGATGGAGTAATGTGTCTGGGTGACCCAGCGCCAACTGTGCGGGGCGTGTACTGCTCTGGGTGGTGGATCGTTCCTCTTTAATGCGCCTTAGCTGTTGGGGTGACATGGGGGGGACGCGGGGGTTGTGCGATCGGTGCTCTCCAGTAGGTATGTCTGCAGAGGTGCCCAGATATCTCGTGGCTTGGAGGAGGGTGGTAGTAGTTCTGCGTATATGTGTAGTTGTTCTTGGCAGTAGGTAAGGTCTCGAAGCCAGTCCTTGAATTTCGGTGCTCTCCCTCTGCCCCATCTGCAAGCAACCCTTCTCTTAGCGAGGAGGAGCGCAAGAGATGTGTATTTCCGGATTTTTGCAGCTAGGGGAGCAGTAGCCTAGGAGTGCAGTCAGGGGATCGTCTGGAATGTGTAGACCCGTCATTTGGTCCAACGCTACAAGGACCTCCGTCCAGAAGCGACGGACGGGGGGGCAGTCCCAAGCTGTGTGTAGAAAGTCGGCCCCTGCATGTCCACAACGATCACATCTGTCACTCTCCCGAATTCGCAACCGGTGTAAGCGCGCTGGTGTGTAATAGAGACGATGAACAAATTTGTAATGGAGGATGCGAAATTTGCTATTGGCAGAGATTTCTCCCGTTTGTCTACAACAAAAGGACCATTGGTCATCAGTAGGAGGACGGCCCAAATCTGTTTCCCATTTGGCCTTTGCTAATGGGGGTTCATATTCTCTATCTTTCTGTACTGTGCGATATAATAGTGATATGACATGGGAAGGGGCGGGTTGTTGTAGAATGGCGTGCAAGGGGGTCATGAGGGGGGGTTCTTGAGGATAACTGGGAGTGAGTGTTTTCACATCTTGGCGCAGTCTAATATAATATCTCTCTGGGGGGAAGGGGTTATGGGGCCAAAGAATTCATCGCTCGTGCGGAATTTGTTCTTTACGTATAGCTGCCCCCAGGTTTGTATGGACAGTTTGCGAAAGAGTTTGCGGCAGCCACCCTCTTGTGTGACTGGGATATCTTGTCTGCTGGCAAGGGGGGAATATAGTAGGTCGCTTCGTGTGAGATTCGCTAAGTCGCGCCAGGCACTGGTGGTGCATTGAACGGTAGTGGAAGCAAGGTGCCATGGGACTGCAGGGGTGCTCAAATATGCAGTGCTGGGAGTGGGGTTCATATATCCATCTTCAATTGCCAGGTGTGGCATATAGGGGGGAGGGTGTTTCCAATAGGTTGCGAAGTGGGCTTGGGCGCAGCTAAAATATAGTTCTAAGTCTGGTATATCAAATCCGCCTTCACTGAAGGGACGTGTAAGGATGTTCCAGCGTAACCGTGCCTGCTTCCCTCCTCACGTAAGCCTAATGAGTTGGCTCTTGAGGGTCGAGAAAAAATGGCGGCCGGGGGCGTAGGGAATATTTACGAACAAATATAACAGCTTGGGCAATATTACCATTTTAATAAGGGCGGATCTGCCTGCCATGGATAGAGGCAATGCGATCCACCGTGTGATCTTATCCGTCAGTGAGCTTAGAGCACATCCATAGTTCGCCCTCAGTAGTTCTTCTCAGTTGCGGGAGATTACTATGCCTAGGTAAGTGAGCGTGTCTACGCACCATTTTAAGGGGTAGTCTGGTGTAAAGCTGGGAGTGGAATCAGTGAGGGGATACATTTGAGATTTTCCCCAGTTAATATTAACCCCGGAAAGACGTCCGAAAAGGATGAACAGTCTAAGGATAGGATTCAGGCTCTCTACCGGATTCCGCAGATATAGGGTAATGTCATCCGCATAGAGAGAAATTAGAATTTGTCTTTCTGGGTAAATAATAGCATATTCTTGGAAATGTTGGCGTATCTTAGCGGCCAAGGGTTCAATAGCTAGGGCGAATAAAAGGGGGGACAATGGGCACCCCTGTCTAGTGCCTCTGGCTATAGGGAAAGATGCTGATCGCTTGCCGTTGATCAACACTGTAGCTTGCAGGTTCGTATATAGCAGATTTATCCAGGCTAGGAATGGGAGAGGGAATCCCATGCGTTGCAAGACGAAGGCTAGATAGTCCCATTCCAGGGAATCAAATGCCTTGGTGGCATCTAGAAAGATGGCGGCGGCGTTTAGATCGGGGTCTATATCATGGAGGATCGCGAAGAGGGTGCGCAAATTGTGGGAAGTGCTTCTGGTCGGTACAAATCCTGACTGATCGGGGAGGACCAGGACGGGCATGAGGGGGCTTATTCGATTGGCGATTAACTTGGCTAACAACTTGGCGTCTACGTTAATGAGGGACAGGGGCCTATACGAATCTACTTGTGACGTTGGTTTTCCCGGTTTAGGCAGGGAGATGATTAGCGCTTCGCGCATTGATTGAGGTAGAATGCCCGTTTCCCGCGCTTCCTCAAGTACGTGACGCAGGGCAGGAATAAGGAGATGTCGGAATTCTTTGTAAAATTCGGCCGGGAGGCCATCGGGCCCCGGGGCCTTGCCAGATTGCAATTGCATTATTGCAGAAACTATTTCCTCGTCCTCGTGATGTGCTAGGAGGAGTTCCCTCTGACCTTCCCCCAGCCAAGCGATAGCGATATCTTCAAAGAAGGGGGTAAAATCTACTGTTTGTTTTCTGTGAGTTTTATACAATTGTTTGTAAAATTGTTGGAAGATATCTACTATGTCGGCGGTATTTCTATGTATCTGCCCATACTCGCTCTCTATCTCCAATATAGTATTAGCAAATTGGGGGGGCGAACCACTGAGGCTAGTGCCTTTCCTGGCCTCTCACCCTCACCGTAGCGGCGTGCTTGATGGTACTTCCCTCTAAACTTACACTCCCTTTCTGCTGTTTCTTGGTATTCTGTGAGGAGGTCCCGCAGCTGCGATTTCTGCGCAGGTGTGGGTGAGGTTCCTAGCATCTGTTCCGTGTGTTTAATGTTGCGTTCCAATTTCTGCAGCGTATTGCGAATATCCCTTAATACTCCACCACTTTTGGCTATACAGATGCCTCGTATGGTGACCTTAAAAGCCTCCCATACCATAGAGTATTGTGGAACCGAGGTGTCGTTCCGAGGGAAAAAATCTGTTATTTCTTGCTCAAGTTCATTTTTAAATACAGGGTCTAGTAACGATTGGGGGTTGAGCCGCCAGGAGATGTAGGGTGAGTCCTCATTAGGTGGCGTAAGAGAAAGGAGGACGGGTGAATGGGCCGAATAAGTACGGGGGAGGTGAGAGGCATGTGTCAACCAAGTTGTTAGTCCTTTATCTATGAGCCAGCTATCGATACGGGACCAGGAGGAGTGAACAGTGGAGTAGCAAGTCCCTTCTCGGGTTTGTGGGTGAAGGGTCCTCCAGGCGTCTGTGAGGTCATTTTCCTCTAGAATATTTTGGAGGGTCGCCTGCGCATTGGAATAGTGACGAGGCTGTGGATGTGACCTATCTAAGGCCGGGTTTATAGTCACGTTGAAATCTCCTCCCCACACCAGGTGTGTAGAGCCTATATCCATGATTTTACCCCAGAGGATGCGGAAAAATTCCGGGTCATCAGTGTTGGGCCCATAGCAGGAAACAAGTGTGATGGACTGCGCGGAGAGTCTACCCCAAAGGATGCTATACCTGCCCTGTGGATCCCCATAAGAGACAATGAGGGTGTAGGGGAGCGTGCGTTTCACCAAAATGAGGGTACCTCGGGCGTATGATGAGTAGGACGAAAAGCATTTACTGGTGGCCCAGCGGGCTGCAAATGTGGGGGGTGGGGTGGGAGCAAGGTGTGTTTCCTGAAGCATGGCGCAGTGGACGTTGTGGCGTTCGAGATACGAAAGGATGTGTCAGCGTTTTCGAGGGTCCCCCAACCCTCTGATGTTCCAGGTCAGAAAATTATATTGTAGGGACGCGGGACGTGACTCCATTTGCCTTATGTCTACCATGTAAAGGAGGAGAGTCTAGTATACAATCTAGGTCTACGTCATGAGCAGAGCTGTGCAAGGTGAAACAATAGAACTTATCATAAAAACCTTTCCCATACCCTCCCCCCTCCCACATCAGCGACCCAATCTCGCCGTGTCCCCTCCCTCCCCCCTCCCAAAAAGAACCCATTGCCATCTCCCCAACAGGGGGCGGAGGGGTCAACAATTGAACCATTGACTGTGTGAAGTACTTAGGGTTCACCTGTTGGGTGGCTTCTAGAGGGCGGTCAAGTCCTCCTCGTCTAGACGAGGGCGCTCGGGCAGTAGTGTGGAAGTTCATCTCGGCATTATTTGAAGAGCAGTGCTGTAAGTAGAAAAGTAGTCTAGCTGGGCGCTGCCTCTCCAACACGACGCAGTTTTTAAAGAGTTCAGTGTAAAGATGCGTGGTCTAAGACACAGCGTCATAGGTCAGGCAGTGGTCCCCCTGTGTCAGCGAGCACCGCTTAAGGAAGAAGAGAGTGGCCTGTGGATAGGCAGTTGGGAGATTAGTCCAGTGTTTGTGCTGCAATTTCCTCAGTGCTCAGGGACAGCATTGTTCCCTCCGATCCTTTTGTGAGGGGCATGTGGTGGTCACACCTTATCTGACAGTCCGTGGGTCATAAACGAAGTGCTGTGGGCCAGTCCGGCGCCTGTTGCTCAGCCAATGGGGGGATACGCCCATGTAAGAAATCTAAGTGTGTTACATAATAGGATGGGGAGAGTTCTCCTTGTGTCTCATTCGACATCCGATGTGTGTCCACTATCTGCGGGACGGTGTGTCGGGGAATGTTGGCCGGCGGATGCTTTTGGTAGAGTTTTCAGGAAGTCCTGAGCGTGTTGTGGGTTCATAAAAAAGTGATGTTTTCCCTGATGTGTTACTTTGAGGCGGGCCGGGAATAGCATGGCATAGGGCAGATTAAGCTGTTGCAGTTTTTTCTTCACCTGCAAGAATTTACGTCGTTGGTCTTGGACGGCCATGGTGAAGTCGGGATATATTGATATCTCCATGCCTTCATACTTAAGTGATCCTTGTTCCCTTGAAAGACGGAGGGCAGCATCCCTATCCCGGTAGTTAAGCAACTTAGCGATTATGGGCCTGGGAGGAGTGCCAGGGGCCGGTCGGTTTGCCAGCGAGCGGTGTGCGCGTTCAACAATCAGGACTTGTGAAAAAGAGTCCCTGCCGAAGAGTGCAATGAGGAGTCTCTCAACATATTCCCCCATCTTGCCAGTGACTGTCGATTCCGGTATCCCAAGGATTCAGAGGTTGTTTCTCCTCGAACAAGATTCCAAATCCTCGTTTTTGGCAGCTATTACCTTCAAGACCCTCTCCATCTCAAGGGTACGGCTGGTGGTAGCGTTGGTTGTGTCCTCTAAGTCCGAGATACGTCGCTCCGCTTCAACTAGGCGGTCGTCATGTTTCTCCACTCGTTGCGTGAGTCCTTCTAGCCTGGTATTCATGGAATCCATTTTGGACTCAATGGAGGTTAAGCTCGTCTGCATCACCAGCAGTAACTCCTTGAGATCCGCGGTTGAGGGGGCCTGAGCATCCTGGTGGTCCTCGTCCGGGTCCGTCTGGGATTGGGACATTTTGCGGGTGTCAAAGTTGAGTTTCGGCTGCCTCCCGTCTGGTTTTCCCATGGCTGCAAATCGGGGGGTCAATGAACCGCTGTATTCGGAGGAGTATTATTTAAGGCTTTGGTAGTACGCCCCATCCGTGTTCCGCAGCACGGGACACCGTCTGGATGTGTAGGGAGTTTGTGACAGCAGGGGTCGATAACGTCCGAAAAGGCAGACCCTTACGTTGTCATGCAGTGCTCCGAGGATTAAAGGACTTATGTCTGGGGCCAGCAGTTTCTCTCGGGGGGTTGCGCCGCCGCTCTAATCCCCTCTCCCTCCGGGCGCTGGCAGCGAATAGTGTTGGACGCAGAGGCAGGGCAGCTTTGTCCCACTTTCTTCACGTAGCCCTTAGCGCCAAAACTGCAAGATCGTGTGTCAGCGCAGAGTCCAGGATGCGTGCATGGAGCCTTTCAGTCCCCCCGCGTAGTAAGGCCTCGTGGCTAGGGGTCCCTCAGCGTATTTGTCGATGAGCATCGAGCCGCCCCATCCCTGCACGCTGTGTGCCCTTTATAGCTGCTATGTGGGGCTCACTGGTCCGGTAGGTCCATGCAGTAGCTGCCTTCCGTCCCCTGGCCTTTGAGAGCTATCAGGGGGAAACCCAATCCCCAACAGGGGATCTCCTGGGCGTGCGGTCAGTGGCGAAGGGCAGGGAGGCCAGAGCACGGTTCTCCAAACGAGGGTGCAATGCGTTCTCAGATCGCGCTGTATTTTTCAAAACCCAGGCGTAGCCCTCTCCTACCTCATAGATGGCTGCAGGCACGTTGTGGATGGTACTCACATGGGCCTCAAGGCCGCAGTCAGCGCCTCCGGGAGGGTCGGCGTCCCCCGCCCCCGCAGGGTTGGATCCAGCACGCCGGGTAGCGGACCGCGCAGACCTCCCAGCGGTCCCGCGACGATAAGCCCTTTCTCGATCCGCCCGCCGCTCCGAGTCGCCGCTGGCGCAGAGGCGCCCATCCGATCCTCCGCTCCGCACCGCCCCAGTCACTCGCAGCTGGTCACCGGGCCGCATCGGAGGCCTTGAGCCCTCTCCCCCACTAGGGGCGGCGGCGGTTCCCGTAGCCGGCAGCAGAGAAGAACCAGCAGGGGCGGCGGCCGTGCTCGTCCGGCGACCGGATTGCAGCGGTCTCTCAGGTTGCGGAGTCAGCGTCTCCCCGCCTCACGGGTCTGCAACTCTCAGCCCAAGTCCCGTGGAGGCTATCCCGCCATTTTCGTTCCGTTCCGCCAGGCAGGGGGTAAGCTTGTTTTTCTCCGCGTTCAGGGCAAACTCTGTATTTCTGTGCAGTGCGGCAGGTCTCCCAGATGTCACCCTTCAGATTCCGCCATTTGCTCGTGAATCTTGCGAGAGATGTGACGGATATTTTATGGATATTGGCCCGAGCTGCAAGAGCCTCACAGAAGTGCGGCCATGTTGCTTGGCGCCCTCTAGCGCCCCCCACAGACACTATCATTGACTCGGAAGGGAGGTATGTTGCCATAAGAGGCCTACTAGAAGGGAAAGACATAACGCTGATCAGCTTATATGCCCCCAATATTGACCAGGGTGCCTTCTTTGCGTCGGTGTCGCGGCGCCTAGCCTCATGGCATCGACACTTATTGGTGGGGATTTCAACTGTGTGTCTGACACCCAGCTAGACCGCTCGCATCCCCGTTTGCGGGACTCCCAGACGAATCGGACGGCTAAGATGTTCTCTGACTGGCAGCAACAGTGGAACCTAATAGATTCTTGGAGACGTAAAAACCAGCAGAATAGGGACTACTACTCCTTTTCGGGTGTACATGAGGTTCATGTACGACTCGATCTATACCTTACCAGCCCGGACATGCATGATCTCACTGAGATGATCGAATATCTACCCCACACTATTTCAGACCACAATCCTGTGTTACTGCAATTACGATGGGCGCGCCCGAGACCCTCAATACCCACCTAGAGGTTAAAAATAGAACTACTGGAGGACCAGATCTTCCGAGAAACGATCAGAGCCAAAATAACCCAATATTTAGCGGAGAACGCGAGGACAGCGTCTATCCCCCAAATAGAATGGGATGCCTTCAATGCTGTAACGCGTGGGCACTGCATTGCTGAATCCAAAGGGATTTGGCAGATATTGCTAACTGAAGTTGAGAGGGCGGAGGACCAACTAAGAGACATTGAGCGTAGGCGACCAGAACACCCAGAGCTCCAACCGGAGATATTGGAGGCCAAGTAGGCAGTAGCGACCCAAGTAGAAAGACTGAGATGCTTTGACTGTAAGACCTATATGGACAAAACCCATGCCGAGAGAGACAAATCGGGTCACCATTGGCGTGGTTGGCTAATCCCAACAAACAGAGCTCCCACATTTTAGAACTAGAGACTCCGGAAGGGACAAGGGTTTACACACCAACGGAAATTAATGACATCTTTGTGCACTACTATTCCACTCTTTACACAAGCTAAGCCACATGGGGGTTACTGCAGACGCACACATTCCTGACTGACCTACAGATACCGCAGATCACAGAGGACGAAGCGGACGACCTAGGCGGGAATATACCAACACACGGGATAGCCGAGGCTATTAAGCATATGGCACGCAATAAGACACCTGGTACAGATGGACTCCCAGTGGAGTTCTACTCCACATATTTAGCTGAATTAACCCCCCATCTCCTAGCACTTTACGAAGCAGCCGCCGAGACGGGCTCCCTGTCAGACACTACGAGGGAAGCGGTAATAGTGCCCATTTCAAACCCAAATAAAGCTCTGCATGATAGGACGGCCTACCGCCCTTTTTGAATGCTTAACATTGATTATAAGTTTCTAAGCCGGATTCTGCGCACACGGCTATTGCCCCGCATGACCACACTGGTGCACAAAGACCAAGCAGGGTTCATCCCAACGCGCAAAACAGCAGGAAATATCAGGCGTTTGCTAGCTATCACAGAGGCACACAGGGATAGTCCGGAGCACAACACGATTTTCGCAATTGATATTGAGAAAGCTTTTGATAGCTTAGAATGGCGCTACCTGTACGAAGTGATGAGACGCATGGAGCTGGGGGAGGGGTTCCTCAAGTGGACTAGGCTGCTTTACACTGGTCCTATTGCCAGGGTACACACAGCCAGAACAATATCACAACACTGGCCGATAGGGCGCGGAACCAGGCAGGGATGCCCGCTCTCCCCGCTATTATTCGCCCTGGCTATGGAGCCACTTGCCATAGTGACCCGAACGGGGCAGCCATATGAGGGCCTAAGAATTAAACAGGACTACCATCATATAGTGTGTTATGCGGACGATCTGCTGTTATTCCTAAAAGGAGGGGATGAGAATTTAATGGGAGCCTGGGATTTGATGGAGAGATTTGGCTCCACCTCTGGACTCTGGGTGAGCTGGGCGAAATCCCGCCTCTTCCCGGTGACGCGAACGGGCCAACCCCTGCGAGACCTGGCACGCTTGCTGTGGGAAACTAGTTCCTTGCCATATTAGGGGGTCCACATCTATCACGACTGGTCGGTCCTCTACGAAGGGACTATGGAAAGGACATTCCGCAGCCTGCGAGCGGCTATGGACTTCTGGCGGACGCTGCCACTATCGGTAGCTGGCAGGATTGCACTCCTCAAAATGATAGCGCTCCCCCGCCTCCTATACTACTTTAACGCACTACCGCTCTGGATCCCGGCGACATTTTTCAGGGACTTAGAGTCCCAAATCCGAACATTCATAAGGGGAAATGAATGCAGCAGAGTGGCCCTTACGCTGTGCAGAGGCTGTAGCGGAGGGAGGCCTAGCAGCCCCGAACTTTGAACATACTATATAGCAGCTCAGCTACAGTGGTTGGTGCGCAACATAGCCTCCGAACAACGGCAGCGAGAAGACCCCGGACACTCTGGAGTAATACTAAATGATCTGCTGAGAGTATTTCTCAGAGTACACAGACCCTCAGGAGGAGACACTCAGGAGCTTAGAGTACAAACCAAATGCTGGGGTCGGGGCCTGCAGAAGATGGGAGTACGGACCCCATACACGCCAGACATCCCCCTAGACATGCTGAGAGCCCTTCCACATGGCGGGAACTGGCGGGACCTAGAGATGTGGAATGGAAATGGGGGCGACAAACGTAGGCGATCTCTACAGGGGCTCCGAGATGCTGCTGTTTGAGACATTTTGGGCGGAATATAGCTGCAACAGGGACACTTCTTGCTGCATCGGGCATTAACGACAGCTGTTCGCAAACACTGGCGAACGGGTTCGACAGAACCCCCAACACAGTGAGCCTGTTATTATATGGCCCTATCAGCAGGTACTATCAAAGCAGTATCATGCCTATACAGAGCACTGCACGCAGATGGGCTACGACCATTGGAGAAGCTTCGACTCCACTGGGAAGGGGACTTAGTTATACCCATACAGACCAAAGAGTGGGATAACATACTAGCTGGGACACCGAAAATGTCCAGAAATGCACGCTTCAAATTGATAAACTACTATGTCCGGCACAGGGCATACCTGACCCCCGAACAAGTGGGTAGGTACTTCCAGGTGGCAGATGCGGCCTGCCCAAGATGTGACACACCGCAGGCCCATATACTGCATATGTTCTGGGAATGCCCCCAGTTAAAAGAATTCTGGACACACGTGGTACAGACAGTGAGCGAGGTCGTAGACAGAGAACTAACATGCACTCCAGCACGCTGCCTACTGGGTTGGTTTCCCCATTCGTCTAAAGTAAAGGTGTTAGAAATGGGATCTCTGGTTGGCTAAGGCTTGCGCCAAAGCCAGGCAGAGACCACCACTCTAGTCAGGGCGAGGGAGTTACACGCCAAAGATAACCCCTGCTCACCCCCTTGGTAGCTTGGCACGAGCAGTCAGGCTTATCCTGGAGGCAATGTGTAAAGCGTTTGCGCACAAGCACAGCAACAACATACCAGGCGCACTACAAAAGGAACTCCACACAAGGTTATATCAAAAATAGCCTTTGTATTATCATAAAACACATTAGAATAGTACTCACATAATATACAGGGTGCCACCTGGCACTAGGTCATATTTACAAGGGATTATTTACACCTGACAGGGCCAACTGGACCACTGTCAGGACCAGCACAAAGCGAACTTAGTAACTGTAGCACTTATAATAAATGTAGCACATATCATAAACGTACAACCAGTACTCACTGGTAACCACTGTACTCAGCATCAGCCTGTAACATAAACCACATTATGCACAGTATCACATTAGGCGCGAAATACATTCTGCGCCAACCTCATAAGCCTAAACGCATTAGACCATAACCTCACCAGCATAAACATATTACGCATTAGTCCTCACCAGCATACACGCAGTATGCAATAATCTCATTAGCATAAACATCATTAGACATTAGGCCTCACCAACATACACGCAGTATGCCATAACCTCATAAGCATAAACACATTAGAGGCATAAATCATTGTAGAGCATCACATTTCCTAATACCACATAAGCAGGGACCCCATGGCCAACTGGCCTTCTCAAGGGGCTCAAACGCCCTGTGTCCAGAATGTCAGGGCTGCTGCCTATGCAGCGGAATCAAAAGTGCGCCACTGCGCAAACCTAAACGTAGCAGCTGCCCACTAATTGCTGGGCAGCTGTGCAACTCACTGGCACTCACTGTGCCTCTGGTCCCTCTCAGGGACTCTCTCTCATTTGTGCCCCGTTCGTGGCACTTTGCATAAAAGGAGGGGGGCCCGGCACCTCTGTGCCCTCTGGACCCCCTGTAGCACTACAACATGTGCCACCATCGTTGGGGCGGCCCGCTCTCTGGCGGGACCGCCCAGGCACCGACAATGTGCCTCGATATGCCCCCATAGACACGGGGCCTTCTGGGGCTCTTTGATGCCCTGAAAAGAACTTGCCCCCAAGTGTTGCAGCTGCCCGCGCTGGTCCGGCGCAGCTGGGGATAAGGCAAAGGGGCCCCGGCACAACTGTGCCCTCGGGACCCCCACGGCTTGAAAACAAATATGCCCATCGTTGGAGCGGCCCTCTGTCTAGCGGGGCCGCTCGGGAAAGAGGCACCGGCATGGGGCCTTAACCTCGCTCCCCCTGCCAGCTCCACTCACCGGCTCTCTCTCGCTGCAGACGACTCTGCTCCTCAGCCGGCGGGACCGGCAGCACTTCTCTCGTGGGAGCCCCGTGCTGCCATCGGCGGCCTCTGCCACCTTTTCCTCTTCACCCGGGCCCCCTCCTGGGACCTGGGACTTCTCACTGGAGCGCGTGGAGGCGGGGTAGGCTCCCGTCCTCCTCAGCAAGTCCCGGCGCGGGGTAGGCTCCCGCCCAGGTCTCCGACTGCCACTCACGCTCCCGGCCTCTTCCGTTTCCGTCCGCAGGCCTCGCCCACAACCAGGCGGACCGCGGATCGCGGCGGCCGAGATCTTCTCTTCGGCGAAATGAGGGGTAGGCTCCCTCTTTAAGCAGGCACATGCGGGGTGGGCACCCGCAAGGCTCCTTCAGAATGCGGGGTGGGCTCCCGCTCGATACAAAAAGAATGCGGGGTGGGCTCCCGCCTCAGCCGCATCACGGGGGAATCCCTACGATGGGGATTCCCTCTCCCAGGGGCTGCAGCTCAGCGCTGCACAGCCCACGCTCCTCTCTTCTTCTGGGGGAATAAAAATATAGCGCTCACAAGGCGCTTAGAAGCAGGCCAAGGTCCTGCAGGTAAAAAGAAGGTCCCAGCAAACAGTTCCTGTAGGGATGAAGGGGCAATGCAGGGCCCAGGGAGGCAAGCCCTCCTGGCAGCCTTCGCCTGGGCCCCAGCAGCAGCACACCCTGCAGGTTTCAGGAACAAAAACAGCACAGGAACTGAACCTTTCATGGGATCACAGCCCCTTCTTTTATACACCCTTTTCCTTTGTCTAAAGGTGCAGGGTTTGGGGGAACCAGATACAACTGGTTTAGGGGAGCTTTGGAGCACTTTGTTTTGCTCAGCTCCTCTCTCCTTTTCATAGTGTAGGCTAGGGACATCAGACGCACCACAGGAGGTGGAGCCAGCATTGTAGAGGGAAGGCACAGTCCTATTCAGGTCCCAGGTGCAACTCCTCCCACCCATCTACATGGAGATCTCTCCATTCAGCCCTGCGCTGACTCACCCTGCTCCTCCTGGAGCCACACACACCTCCCAGCCCCTGTCACTCACAAGCCAGACTTGCAATTCACATCAGGCAGGCAGACACAGAGCACACAGAAATGCCAACTTCTAGAAGTGGCATTTCTACACTAGTCATAATAAATCTGCGCACACCATTGCGCAGCATTTATTCTCACGAGTTCGCACATACTAAACTCGACCCTGCACTCCCCTCATACCAGGAATTACCATGGACACACATATCCCCCAGGCATTCCTATGGGAGGGCAGGCTAATCTCACCACACGCACTCAGAGCGCGCACGCACTTTACACTGGGCCACAGTGCTAAAGTGCGCAGAGGCCAAAAATCACTACCACTATGTCAGAGCTTAAGGCAAAAATTTAAGGGGTGAACCTGCCAAAAGGCCCAAGTCCAACACAACCCCCTTTCCAGCCAAAACGCAGGGCAGACCAATCACCACTGTGATGGGCTTCCCTGCTTGGGGCGATAGAACACGGACGCGGGCCCGCACTGCAGGGACACCCTCCGGTTCTACGCCACTCTGAACCCATGTGGTTCCCTCTGAAAAAAAACTCAGGACCAACTAGGCTACCCCACTGGTACTCCCTAGTTGTCCACGGCCAGGACCAGGCCCTAGGCCACCCAGATACCACTGGTCCTTGCCAATCCACAGAGTGGGGGGCAGTAACCCCTGGCATCCAATAGCCATTCTCCACTCTCCCTTCTCAGTGTAGTTCCAAACTACCACTGATCCTCCAACCTAGGGTCCCCACCCTCAGGCTGACCAGAGGTCACGGGTGAAGTGTCTCCTCACCCTACCTCCCTTCTGGCGTTCCGCACTCTCCCAGGAGAAGTACCCCCAGAACACAACTCTCCCACCAGTTCAGGACCTCTCTCCATCACTGGTCTATCACCTGGGACATAAATTCACCAGCTGCACCGGGGTCAGAGGCGAGGGCTCCTCCCCTCTGCACCCCCTTCCAGAGTCCGATACCCTCCCAACTGGAGTGGTACCCCCTAGAAGGCAAACCGGCCAGGGGACTGATTACAGCCGCCCTGCCATCCAGGACAGGCAAACACCTGAACCTGGCTCCCCAACCCAGGGACGCTACCCTTTGGTCAGATGCCCAGCGAACCAGGACTTCACGGGGAGCACGCATGCCCCCCCCCTTGAGGGTGACACATAACTAATGTTTCGTGTGACAGTCTGCCTGGCGCCGATCTCACGACCTCCTGTCCATCTGACAGTGCGTGAAGATCCCCCAGGACAGAAGTGGCGTCACCATGGCCAATCATTGGCGACTCAGCCCTTCTGGCTGGCCCCTGACCCACTGGTTCTTCCACTGGGGACTCTTTCCCCCTCTCACCCCTCCATCTGGACTTCTGCACCCTCCACTTAGGAGTGGCACCGCCAGACACCAGAACCACTGGAGCTCTGCTTACAGAGGCTCCACGTTCTCTAGACACTGGGAGATCCCCCCTCAAAATGACCTACCAGTACAGTCTAGGCCCCAACCTGGTGTTCCCTGAAAGAACCATCCAGGCCCTGAGACTGGGTTTCAGGCACCTTGGGACACGCAGCCCCACACTTACTCCTTCTCCACAGAGACAGGACGTGAGCCCCTACCCCCCTCCTACCACACCGGGACCTAGCTGGGCTACTCTGAACCTCTTCCACCACGCAGGTCCGGAAGATACCTGAGCCACTCCTTTTAAGATCACTCCCAAATGCCTCTTCAGATCCTCTAACACGCAGCCAGAGGTCTGCCTCCCATGCAGGTTCCCTGGAAACAGAGAGCTCACACCCAATCGTCCAGTGCACACACCCCTCATCCACATATGCCCCCTCAGACTGGTGAGACAGCATCTACTGCCCCTGACTCTCAACCTATCCCCCTCTTACTGGGAACCAGGTACCATACTCTGGGAACTGGGAATGGGACTTCCTGCACTGGACTTCATATTGCTGCCACCACTAGATCCCACCCTTACTGGGGATTCCAGAAAACTCTCACTGCTCTTAGGGGATAGTCTACCCTCCCGAGCTAGTGTCCCCCTGCCAATTAAGTTACCACTGTAGGCCAACCCCACAACACGCGGCATAGGGGCAGTATCCTCCTTCAGATTCTCTGGTTTCTGTCCTTGGCAGGACCCCCAACTCATAGTGCAATAAAACATATTTCAAAGAAATGACTCTTAAAACAAACTCAGAAACAATAATCCCTTTCCATGTGACTATCTAAAATGCAGAGCTTTGTAATGCAGCCAGTTGTTGCTGTAGTACTGCGCAAACGCAAGTCCTAATCCCCACCGCTGCCAACCAATGTTAGAAATGGGATCTCTGGTTGGCTAAGGCTTGCGCCAAAGCCAGGCAGAGACCACCACTCTAGTCAGGGCGAGGGAGTTACACGCCAAAGATAACCCCTGCTCACCCCCTTGGTAGCTTGGCACGAGCAGTCAGGCTTATCCTGGAGGCAATGTGTAAAGCGTTTGCGCACGCGCACAGCAACAACATACCAGGCGCACTACAAAAGGAACTCCACACAAGGTTATATCAAAAATAGCCTTTGTATTCTCATAAAACACATTAGAATAGTACTCACATAATATACAGGGTGCCACCTGGCACTAGGTCATATTTACAAGGGATTATGTACACATGACAGGGCCAACTGGACCACTGTCAGAACCAGCACAAAGCGAACTTAGTAACTGTAGCACTTATAATAAATGTATCACACATCATAAATGTACAACCAGTAATCACTGGTAACCACTGTACTCAGCATCAGCCTGTAACATAAACCACATTATGCACAGTATCACATTAGGCGCGAAATACATTCTGCGCCAACCTCATAAGCTTAAACGCATTAGACCATAACCTCACCAGCATAAACGCAGTATGCAATAATCTCATAAGCATAAACATATTACGCATTAGTCCTCACCAGCATACACGCAGTATGCAATAATCTCATTAGCATAAACATCATTAGACATTAGGCCTCACCAGCATTCACGCAGTATGCCATAACCTCATAAGCATAAACACATTAGAGGCATACATCATTGTAGAGCATAACATTTCCTAATACCACATAAGCAGGGACCCCCTGGCCAACTGGCCTTCTAAAGGGGCTCAAACGCCCTGTGTCCAGAATGTCAGGGCTGCTGCCTATGCAGCGGAATCAAAAGTGCGCCACTGCGCAAACCTAACGTAGCAGCTGCCCACTAATTGCTGGGCAGCTGTGTAACTCACTGGCACTCACTGTGCCTCTGGTCCCTCTCAGGGACTCTCTCTCATTTGTGCCCCGTTCGTGGCACTTTGCATAAAAGGAGGGGGCCCGGCACCTCTGTGCCCTCTGGACCCCCTGTAGCACTACAACATGTGCCACCATCGTTGGGGCGGCCCGCTCTCTGGCGGGACCGCCCAGGCACCGACAATGTGCCTCGATATGCCCCCATAGACACGGGGCCTTCTGGGGCTCTTTGATGCCCTGAAAAGAACTTGCCCCCAAGTGTTGCAGCTGCCCGCGCTGGTGCGGCGCAGCTGGGGATAAGGCAAAGGGGCCCCGGCACCACTGTGCCCTCGGGACCCCCACGGCTTGAAAACAAATATGCCCATCGTTGGAGCGGCCCTCTGTCTAGCGGGGCCGCTCGGGAAAGAGGCACCGGCATGGGGCCTTAACCTCGCTCCCCCTGCCAGCTCCACTCACCGGCTCTCTCTCGCTGCAGACGACTCTGCTCCTCAGCCGGCGGGACCGGCAGCACTTCTCTCGCAGCGCGGGGCTTCCCTTCCCTCCTGGGAGCCCTGTGCTGCCATCGGTGGCCTCTGCCACCTTTTCCTCTTCACCCAGGCCCCCTCCTGGGACCCGGGACTTCTCACTGGAGCGCGTGGAGGCGGGGTAGGCTCCCGTCCTCCTCAGCACGTCCCGGCGCGGGGTAGGCTCCCGCCCGGGTCTCCGACTGCCACTCACGCTCCCGGCCTCTTCCGCTTCCGTCCGCAGGCCCCGCCCACAACCAGGCGGACCGCGGATCGCGGCGGCCGAGATCTTGTCTTCGGCGAAATGAGGGGTAGGTTCCCTCTTTAAGCAGGCACCTGTGGGGTGGGCACCCGCAAGGCTCCTTCAGAATGCGGGGTGGGCTCCCGCTCGATACAAAAAGAATGCGGGGTGGGCTCCCGCCTCAGCCGCATCACGGGGGAATCCCTACGATGGGGATTCCCTCTCCCAGGGGCTGCAGCTCAGCGCTGCACAGCCCACACTCCTCTCTTCTTCTGGGGGAATAAAAATATAGCGCTCACAAGGCGCTTAGAAGCAGGCCAAGGTCCTGCAGGTAAAAAGAAGGTCCCAGCAAACAGTTCCTGTAGGGATGAAGGGGCAATGCAGGGCCCAGGGAGGCAAGCCCTCCTGGCAGCCTCCCCCTGGGCCCCAGCAGCAGCACGCCCTGCAGGTTTCAGGAACAAAAACAGCACAGGAACTGAACCTTTCATGGGGTCACAGCCCCTTCTTTTATACACCCTTTTCCTTTGTCTAAAGGTGCAGGGTTTGGGGGAACCAGATACAACTGGTTTAGGGGAGCTTTGGAGCACTTTGTTTTGCTCAGCTCCTCTCTCCTTTTCATAGTGTAGGCTAGGGACATCAGACGCACCACAGGAGGTGGAGCCAGCATTGTAGAGGGAAGGCACAGTCCTATTCAGGTCCCAGGTGCAACTCCTCCCACCCATCTACATGGAGATCTCTCCATTCAGCCCTGCGCTGACTCACCCTGCTCCTCCTGGAGCCACACACACCTCCCAGCCCCTGTCACTCACAAGCCAGACTTGCAATTCACATCAGGCAGGCAGACACAGAGCACACAGAAATGCCAACTTCTAGAAGTGGCATTTCTACACTAGTCATAATAAATCTGCGCACACCATTGCGCAGCATTTATTCTCACGAGTTCGCACATACTAAACTCGACCCTGCACTCCCCTCATACCAGGGATTACCATGGACACACATATCCCCCATGCATTCCTATGGGAGGGCAGGCTAATCTCACCACACGCACTCAGAGCGCGCACTCACTTTACACTGGGCCACAGTGCTAAAGTGCGCAGAGGCCAAAAATCACTACCACTATGTCAGAGCTTAAGGCAAAAAGTTCAGGGGTGAACCTGCCAAAAAGGCCCAAGTCCAACAAAAGGTTACTAGCAGATTACAAGACCTTGCATACACTTTGGCTCAGCGGGAGATAACCAAGAATTGGAAGGCGAGTGGGGGCCCTAGGATAGCGACCTGGCGTAGGGAGTTTCAGAAGTGGGCAGGATGCGAGGGCCGAGTGATGATGCAAGAAGCTAAAAGAGGACTAAGGAATATAGAGATGGCGAGGGCCTGGGAGGCATTGGTGCACGAACTAGAATATCCAGAACCAGAACCCCCAGACGATGAGGCAGAGGCCGAATAAGGTGGAAACCCCTGACATGGACGCGTCAACCATAAATAGCACGTACAGAAATACCAGCTATTGCACAAATATTGAAAGGCATACTACGCTGGAATCACCCCGCCCTGCACGCACACAACTAGAGAGCTACTAACACTTTTCACTCATCTTGACACAAGGAAAGCCAATAACAGGTGACTTGGGGGGAGGGAGCAGGGAACTGGGGGGGGGAGCTTTTGTTATCATTGTACTGTCACTTGAGACTACAAATGACTTGTTTACATAGTAAAGGACCAAACAAAGTTAAATCGAACAATGTGCCTTATAACTATGTAATAAGCTGACGCAAAGATAAAAAAATCAATAAAATCTGTTTACAAAAAAACCCAAAGTTGAAACATTGGGGTGGGGGGGGGGGGTAGGAGGCAAGAGCAAAACAAAGGTGAAGGCAAGCACCAAAACAGTGATACTTGCTACTGCTACCTGGCTGCTTACATTACCCAGGATGTGGTCCTACTGCAAATCAAATTGGCTGTCATACTCTAACCTGGGATACCCAACTCCTGGTTCTTAGCTTGTCCACAATCTTAGTGTTTTCTTTCTGCCTTTGTCCCATGTTCTTCTTTCTCAAATAACCAAACATCACCTGCTCTTTCCCTGAGCCATGACATCTAGAAGATCTTAGATTTATTGTTGCGTTCTTTTTCAAGCGGTCCTCACCATTCGTAATACAAACAGTAACCATTTATTTGCCTTTTGCCTTTCTGTTCAGTAGGTATTTGTCATGTGATACTTCCCAACTGCATTGTCTCAGAAGAATATGCTATTCTACCCTCTTCTGTCTTAGGTCGCACTACTTGTAATCATGTCTTTTCTGATTTCGATTTTCATTAAAAAAACTGATGATCGAACTGTACAATTAACTCTATAAGCTCATCACATTTGGTAGGAAGATTAACCCCCGTCCTAACTTATCCTGCAATCCACTATGAAGGCTTTGAAATACCAAAGATGCTCTTTTTTGCTTCTGGCAAACCAGTTGCTACTTTCTCTAGGGTCCCCCTAGAGCTGCAGGGGTTAGATTGTTAACCCCCTGGCACCAATGATTTAGTCAATGTGCCATCCCAAATCACAAATCCAGTTACACTTCTACCCATACACATTACACAGAGCATTATTGAATACGAAGTTGTCCTGGTAACAATCAGTCCCATAAGATGAGTTCAGGGGCAACAGTGGAACTCCGAACGCTCTTCTGTTAATGAATAACCCAGTCAAATGGCACCAAGAAACAGGAGACGTATTTTAAAATGTTTATTTTAAAATCAAAGTCTAGTGCATAAAATGTGAATGATAACCACATAGAATATGAACAGTAATGCCGCAAAGCAGGTTATGGGTAACGAAACAACAAGACAAATGCTAGCATTATTGTTGAGTTCTCTTGTGCTAATACCCTCATTCTGAAAATCATCGGCACTGTGCTAGCTTTAGCTGCATCAGTAAATAATGAGCCAATTCCAGAGTTCCAGAGGTGGTGCCACAGCATACGTGTTTCCAGGACAACAGGAACTATTGTATTGTTCTGGAGTAACAAATTTGCCATTTCCTATCGCCGTTGTGCAGTGCTGGAATATAAACAGCGACTAGTGAACGCCATCCTTGCCACTGCTGCCTTAGACTAAAGCTGGTGCTGCAGTTTATCAACTCCTGATCTGCAATAGCTCTAGGGCAAAACTCATAACTTATAGCTTAGTAACTAGGTTTTTATAGGATCTTGTCAGAGGTCTTGTTGAAAAACCATTAGTTTAAACAATAAACACAGAGTTTCGTATTTAAAAAGCCTCTAGGTTAAATGATTAGAGGCATAGTTATTATGTTGCTTTTCATGATAGAAAACGATGATGGAAATCGACAGCAAGAACCCAATTTAGTCTTTGGTGGAGAGGATGCTTCATCATAATGCAACGCACTACCATCTCCACCAAAGCAAAGGTCTGGCCACCTCATTTATGGTCAGGTTCAATATGTAGACGGCGGAACTGCTCCATCTCTGCCATCTAAATACACCACGAAAGGAATAAGGGCTGACGGAGATTTGGCCAGGTGTTCGCCTGTCCTATTTAGAGTGGACGAACACATGGCCAGTTTTTACTCTGTCACCACCAGACAGTTTTTTGTTTCATATTCAAAAAGTAAAAACCCACTTTGGGATTTTCTTTTTGAAAATAAAAGCAAAAGATGAAAGTGTGTGATACGGCTCCTTCATGTTGATAGAGCCGTCCATCAAATTTCAATGCATTTACAGGAACCTCCATGATGACAGTTTCTGTAACTGCAATAGATTTACGCTGGGCCGGCTGACATCTCTAAATTTGGGAGGCAGGTACTCCCTCAGGGAGACAGAGTACTTTACTCTGTCCCACTGATGCAATAATTTGCTGTCCGCCCAAGTCAAAATCAGGCCCTATGTCTAAATATAACAAGCTATTATAATAAAATGTAGGGTAGATAACATGCATGTGAATGTGTCAGCTTCCTAATCATGTTTGTCTGATAGATTTATCATTTTAAACAATCCTGAAAAGCAGGTGCACTCGATGCAAGTATTTCTGAGCATTTTCTAATTATCTATTGTCATACACTTAATTTAGGAATTAGAGGCGCCTGGAAGTGAAAAGCACAGCGTTTGTGACACAGTATTAACAACCAATTGATTGAAGATTGCAATAAAACACAAATAATAATTGAAGGCCCGGTTTTACATTGAATAACTATGTATCTCAAGTAAGATTAGGTGACTTCCTCTCAAACAACTTCTGCATCTGATCACAAAGGGCAGAAACATTATAATGTAATAGATCATTTCTTTCAATCAATGGAATATTCCAATTGGCTGCATTTCAACATTTTCATCATGTGGAAAAGTTGCTGGTTTACACAAACAATGTAACTGACATGGATTCAGAAACAATGCACATTTTTTTGACTCCCTAAAGAAGCTCTTTAGTTGAGCTAAGGATATAATTGGAATCACCAAATAACAGGAAGGTGCAACATGTGAGCCTTAAGGCAGCTGGCAATGCCCATTAAACCTAGTTTTGTAATCTGAAAGCAACATAATTTGCTTGGCATTTTTTTCCTCTGTCTTCAACAAATTACCTATTTCCTGTATAATGGTTGCTTGTTCGAATTGAAAGGCATGATTCTGTCTAGTGACTAAACTGCATTCTTGTTGAAATTTACTTATGTTATTTTAGTGGGATTTATAAGAAGGCTCGATTGCCCAACAGCGTCTTGGCGCTAGCTTTGACACTATCCAGAAGGACCGAAAAGGGAAAATGAAACTCTTTCTGCATTAAACAACCAGGTTTTCAAAGCCTTCCTAAACATCAATAGATTGGGCCTGGCTCTAATCTGCAAGGGAAGAGAATTATAAGCCTTTGCTGCTCCTGTTACAAAACGTCTTCCACCCCAGAAAGATCTTTAAAACCTTGGGACTACAGCACATTTAGCTGTTGCGGACCGTAGTGTTCTACCTGTGACATACCAGCTGAAACTATTTTTGAGAAACACTGGACCTTGATTGTGTAATGCTTTGTAGATGGTATATAAAGCCTTGAAAGTAATTCTCTGTCGTACTCGCAACCAGTATAACTTCCTGATCGATTTTGACACTGACTGATATTTTGAGATCTTTAACTATAGTCGTGCTGTGACATTTTGGAGAGTTTGCAGCCTATTCAGTAAGTACTGATGCAAATTTAGATGCAGTCCATTACAGTAGCCTATCTTAGTAAGTACTAACGAATTGACTACCATGTTTTGAAGATCTGGAGGGATAAACAGTAGAATCTTTTTTATGGGCCTTTGAGTATGAAATTAGGAGGATGTCACTGCATTGATTTGATTAATAAAAGTGAGTTTGTTATCAATTACTACCCCTAAATTCCAGGCCTTCATAACGGAGATGGCAGAAAGCCTAACTCCTGTGGCCACCAATCAAGGGCCCAAAAGGAAGACTGAGAACAAAATAGTAAAACCTCAGTTTTTCCGTAGTTGAATTTCAGACTATTTCGACTCATCCAGAAGCTAACTACCTCCATGCATTCATGAAATCTAGATCCTGTATCATTTCTGTCCCTGGCCAGAGAGATGACGTGTTGTCAGCATAGGATGTAAGAGTGAAGCCATATGATCTAATTACTTCTGCTAAGGGAGTGACACAGATATTAAACAGGGTGGGGCTAAGCAAGGACCCCTGGGGGACCACGCAGGGAAGTGAGAAAGGCTGGGACACAAACTCACCTAGCGCCACAGACTGTTCTCTGTCTAGAAGAAACAATTTTAGCAGGTGCCAGGCTGCCCCGGTGATGCCAATCTTGGCCAGCCAATCTATCAGCAGCCCGCGATTAACAGTTTCAAACGCTGCTGATAGACCCATGAGGATAAGGGCTGCTCTGTACTCAATACTGTGTTTTACCAGAGACCTAGCATTTAAAAGGGTGCATGTGATTTCTCTATTTGTTATTTTAACACCAGTTGGGGCACGATCTGGAACGGCAGTTGGTATATTTGCATCAACAGCCCTATGTCCCCTAAGACCCAGCTGTGCTCTGCACCCTTGACACATTAGAACAGAATTTATTGTTACTGACTGGCATTCGATGTCAGTACAGTCGTTGTTCCTACCTGCAATATTGAGGGCGAGTAGATCTTCTTTGGAATAACGAAGTTTTGGTTTGATATGGGTACTGGAACCGGCAGAGGGGCTTACGCTTGGCGCGATCTGGGTGCGTACGGGCTTGCCTTTGGCGTGCCTGCGGCGTGCCTGCTGTGCGGGTTCGCTGCCCGACACGTTCTCCTGCCCTGTTTGTAGCCCAACATACAATTAGGGCGTGGCAGGGGTGTGTGGTTTCAGCGCTCTACAGCCCACTGTTGCCTTCAAAGAATGGGAGAAATGAAAAAAATGACCTGGGGTCCAGGAACCCCTGAGTTCTGACCCAGGCTCCCCTGAGGTCAGAGATTTACTGGTAAAACAAAGACAAGTAAATGTATTGTTTACCTGTCAGTGCTCCTCATAATATAACATTCTTGGTCCGGTTCACAATGGTACTCTGACATGAAGTTTCCCCCCCCGGTCATACACTTCCTCCTTTGGAAACCCTACTCTAGTAAATATTCCCATCAGTGCCCAGGTCTCCACAAGTGAAGTCACTTTCCTCACAGCTGTCTTAGGGTCAAGAGGGTCAATAAAGTCTATCCCTACCCTTCAAGGGGGGTCCCTATTACAGGGATATTCTGGATGGGAGCCCTGTGCTTCCCCTCTGACTAGCCACTGACCTGACAAGTCACACAGGACCAGCAGAACCCATCTATCTTGGTCCTCATCTGGGGCCAATAGAAGTGGGTAACCAGGAGGTCAAACGTTTTGGACTGCCCCAGATATCCTGCCAAGGGGATATCAGGACCTTACTCCAGCAAGAAAGTCTTTTAACACTGAGGGAGCACCTACACTTTGCTTTACCCAGACTTGGGTACCTTAGGATCACTATAAAGGAGGCCCTCCTCCCAGTAAAATGGGTGATCATCAGAGGTGTCTCCATCCTTCTGGGCCACACCTTTTCACTGAAGACCCTCGAGAGTAGGCCACACTCTCTGTGCCTTGAAGAATTCTGCCTGTAACTTCCCATCCAGGCCAGCTCGGTCAGGTCTCATAGGGCAGATAGCTCCCCCCCCCCCCTTTAGGTACTCCACATCAGGGTTGGACTCCTCCTGGACCATGGGAATTTTAGGTGCTGGTTCCCATGCACCCTACCCTCTCTCTTCTTGGTGATAAATTGGGACACTGTTCCAAGCTCTAGGTCCCATTTTTGTTGATGTGTATGGGACCTGTTTCAAAAGTACCCATGACATACTTCAGAGGCTTATTTACAAAATATAGTAACAATGTGCAATAACACAGCTATCTAGAATAGCCAGGTTCATGTACAAGTAAATCTCACCCACTTTGGAAACAAATGAATCATGTACACTTCACTTTGTGGTCCTCGTATATCACTCACTCTTGCATATCTTATTAAATATTAATCACCCTCAGTAGGGCTGGGACACTTTCAAACTAATTAATTTAGCAATGACCTATAAGTCTCCTACACATGCCATGGTTGCTGCAGACAGTCAGGAGAGAGGCAACATGAAATATGTGAGCTGTGTCAGGGTCCCTAGGTCACCAATGGGCATACACTGAGAGGGTAGTATTTCAAGCCCCATGCAGGGATAGTATCTTCACCAATCTGAGGTTCCACTCCTAAGTTGTGCTGAGGTACTAATTCAAACCTCGGGTGATAAAAGATGAACACCCTAGCTATGATAACCCACAGTGCATTGTCCTCGTATGGCCCACAAGAAGTAAACAGGACTGCATATTATTCTCTTTAGCATCCCTGATGATCTGGGCCGGCTTCCAGAATGGGGCTCTTTCTAGAGTAACGTCCTCCAAAGGAAGATACTGCATGACGGGGTAGCAGGGGCAAGGTCATGCAAGGCTTTCCTACCAGCAGCTTATCTGTGAAATCCTTGTTCTCTGTAGACCTTCTCCTAGAATCTTCCAGAACACTCTTGAGCCACTCTCGTGCAGGTACCCAAGCAATAAGTTCCCTGCTGGCATAACTGTTTATCTCATCCTTACTTCTGCACTGATTTGTGCTAGGTTTACTGTCAGTGACTTACAAAAGGCTTGCAGAAACTTATACTTTCCTCTGATTCACCATGTCTGCTTTTCACCTACCATAGGGAAGGCAAACTTGCATAAATTGTGTATGTAAATAAATAAGGGATAAAGTAACCCCAGCCGTACATTATAAGGATAGTGCAAGTCACTGAGGAGTTCCATAACTGTATAGATGAAGGACGCCGAAGGCCGAGTTCCTTTATAAGCTTATGGAATTCCGAGGAGGCTTGAAAAATCCTTATTATGTACTTCAGGGGGTACTTCATCCCATATAATACATGGTCACACTATCATCTTTCCCATAAACTACTTAAAACCCTTGTGCATATTTTCTGCAAACATTAACGAATAAAAATAAAATCTCTAGTGCAAAATTAAACACATCAGAAACCTGTTAGATATTTATTTCAAATAGATATTAGAAACAGTTCAATACAAGTCAGCTTAAAAAAAAAGCTGCTGTTGCTCGGAATGTGTGGAAACATGCAGAAAGATTCTAGCTTTTCTCTATCTGAGGAGTGCAAAAAATAAACATATTCTGTCTGGGAAACGGCCTTAACAATGGGGGCTTGGCCACGCCTGCCAATTCCCTGCAAGCCAAACCACGCTTGCTATAACCACGTATATGCATTAACAACGCATATGTGTAATTAAGGCAATGCACGGTCTAGATGCAGAGTGGATGGGCGGGCACAGTAAGACAGGAAGAGGAAGGTTCGGGAGAGGAGGCGGTGAGGTACGTGGGGCTGGGACTGGGTCGTGGAGGGGTGGGGGTTGTTTTTCGGCGTGGGGGTAGATTTTAGGGCTGGGGGTCGGGGTTGTTTACAGGGCAGGGAGCAGTATAAGGGCTCAGGACAGGGGGTGCTGGGTTGGGGTACTTTACAGGTGTTGGGGACAGTTTTTAGGGTTCAGGGCGGGGGCTGGGGTCGGAGAAGTTTTTAGGGTGTGGGGTTAGTTTGTAGGGCTCAGGGGGGGAGAACAGACAGTTTTCAGGGCTGGTAGCAGTTTTAGGCCTCAGGGCAGGGGGGCTGGGTCGAGGTAGTTTACAAGGGTAGGGGTTCTTTTTTGAAGCTCAGGGCAGGGGTCCTGGGGTTGGGGTAGTTTTTAGGGTGTGGAGACAGTTTTTAGTGCTCGGGCGGGGAAAAGGGACAGTTTTAAGGGCTAGGGCAGGGGTATGATCTTTAGCACACATGTCCCCCACAAAATTGTGTGGTAAAGGCATGCGTGGTAAAGACATGAGTGGTAAAAACGCGGTCGCTGTTAGGAGTGGGTGTTTCAGGAATGTGTTGTTCAGACATGCGTTGTTCCATCATGCAACCATTCTCTCTGCTTGTCATTGTTAGCTATTAAAATACAAGCCATAATATAATTTCAAAGAACACACCAAAGAACCAGCCAATTTAGCAAAAATAAAGTTATTTACTGAGTATTTTTACAACTATAAACAATAATGATGGCTGTCTACAACACATTAAACATACGGCAATATACAAGTGACTGTGGTGTAGAATTAGTGACTTGTGGTGATACGTGAAAAGCACTCTACATGGGTAACCAACATCAATAGACATAAATAGACAAAAGAAAATATTAATTAATCATGTCCATTCCTTGATACATGAGTCCCAAACAATAGTATTAATTTTATATTCGGGTCAAGGAGACTGCATGGACTATGGGTGACAGTAACGTCGACGTTTCGACCCTGGGCAATAGCGCAGCTTATTAGGCGTCAGAGGCGTGTCTTCATCAGGACAAAAGGAAAGGAGTGACAGCCGTAAGCAATAAATGCGCGGGATCCTATTGAAAAATCAATGGGCATCCAAGTGAAACCATTTGCGTTGTGGCGTCAGTTTTGATGGACACCAAGACCCACACCCGAGGGTTGTGGTCTGAAAATTGAACAATACATCTATCTTCACCAGCCGGTTGAAGACGAGAAATTTGTAGAATTAAGGTTGCCGCCAAGGCGATCATGAGTTGAAAGAGACGCGTCCTCGTCCTGCTCAGTCTGCTCTGTGGGAGAAACCGCCATGAAATCTGCTGCGGCAAAGAGAAGGCAGTCAAACAGCTGACGTGAGTCGGCATTATCACGTGCATGAGCGGTTATTTAAACAAGCTCGCAGTTTTGGACTGTTTTCCTGCGCTAGTGGCATGACTTTAGGCGCATTTGGCACAATTAACGTTTTTACATGGAGCTGGCATTGAGGAAGGCTATCAGCCGAAACGCGTCTGCCAGTTGTTTCAGACTTTGTGCACTTTTTGACAACATAGTGTGCCTAAATTGCGGAATAAAATCTTACCTCAAATCTTATCTGGAGTTACCCCGTGCTGTGTCAGACCCGCTTTGATTTGGGAGGCGGGATTGGAGGTGGATATATATATATATATCCCCACAAACAGCTCCTTTTGTTGGATTCTCGGCGCTCAGTACCAGTGCGGGATCCTCACGGTCGAGCCAGACCGTTGCATATCAAATGAACTCCTCTGAATAAGGAACAGGGTCGCACTCCGCAAATTCAGCAATTTGTTTTAATCAAATATTCAGCTCATTATTTAGTGAAAGCTACAGATCAACGCGTTTCGGTCTTGGCACAAGACCTTGTTCAGGGCACGTAATTTCCACCTGGGAGTGCATCCCACCTAGAGACAACTCTTTTTGCATTTTGTATAGCGGCCTGCCTGGTCGCGGGATTGCACCACCGCGAAACACTTGCGGGTCCATGGCTGCTTTATTGGGGCAGCTAACTGTGGAACAGGAGGTGCCTGTTATATGCAGGGGTGCCGGCGCGAACATCGGCAATCCTTTTAAAGACATTTTTGAATGTGAGTGCCGGCGGCGACCCACTTGGGTTTTACTGAACCACCAATCCCAGGAAGCATTGCTTCAGGTGGTTCACCTGAGCATAATTATTACGGGGATTTACTGGTGGTTGCCGCACGCCGTCATGTCACATGGTCTGCCACTGAAGAGGGCGTTGGCCCGAAACGCGTCTGGCAGGAAACCAGAAAAGGACTTTGTTCATGGCGTGTGCCCTTGCTTTGGCGTAATTTCCACCTGGGAGTGCATCCCACCTAGAGGCAACTCCTTTTGCATTTTGTATAGCGACCTGCCTCGTCGCGGGATTGCACCACCGCAAAACACTTGTGGGTCCGCAGCTGCTCTATTGGGGCAGCTAACTGTGGAACAGGAGGTGCCTGTTATATGCAGGGGTGCCGGCGCGAACATCGGCAATCCTTTTAAAGACATTTTTTAATGTGAGTGCCGGCGGCGACCCACTTGGGTTTTACTGAACCACCAGTCCCAGGAAGCATTGCTTCAGGTGGTTCACCTGAGCATAATTATTACGGGGATTTACTGGTGGTTGCCGCACGCCGTCACATCACATGGTCTGCCACTGAAGAGGGCGTTGGCCTGAAACGCGTCTGGCAGGAAACCAGAAAAGGACTTTGTTCATGGCGTGTGCCCTTGCTTTGGCGTAATTTCCACCTGGGAGTGCATCCCATCTAGAGGCAACTCTTTTTGCATAAATCTCAATTGATGGACGGAATGCTGGACATTGCAAACATTCACCCCCAGTCACAAGGATCTGGGTTTAATCCATCATTCTTTTGCTCACCACCCCAGTTTGGACCTGGCATGGTGAGCAAAAAAACGATGGATTTAGGCCCAGATCTCTGTACTGGGGTGAATGTATGACATTGTTCTCCATTCTGTTCATCAATTGTTGTTTTTGCATTTGTCACCCCGAGTGGGATGGGTATGCCCAGACATGGGTCCCGTGCTCTCCATGCCACTGGAGTCAAGCTATCCTGGCTGATGAGGGGTGAAACCCCGAAACCGGTCCTAGGATGCTTGCTTCCAGTCCAGGGAGGATCTGGCCTGGCAGTTTGGGCTGGACTGTTCCCATTGGGCACAGGGTCAAGACTGATTTGCATATGGCTATGTTCAAACTGGAATGTCATGGTGAGCACACAAGCGATGGATTTAGGCCCAGATCTCTGTACTGGGTTGAATGTATGACATTGTTCTGCATTCTGTCCATCAATTGTTGTTTTTGCATTTGTCACCCCGAGTGGGATGGGTATGCCCAGACGTGGGTCCCGTGCTCTCCATGCCACTGGAGTCAAGCTATCCTGGCTGATGAGGGGTGAAACCCCGAAACCGGTCCTAGGATGCTTGCTTCCAGTTCAGGGAGGACCTGGCCTGGCAGTTTGGGCTGGACTGTTCGCATTATGCACAGGGTCAAGACTGATTTGCATATGGCTATGTTCAAACTGGAATGTCATGGTGAGCACACAAGCGATGGATTTAGGCCCAGATCTCTGTACTGGGTTGAATGTATGACATTGTTCTGCATTCTGTCCATCAATTGTTGTTTTTGCATTTGTCACCCCGAGTGGGATGGGTATGCCCAGACGTGGGTCCCGTGCTCTCCATGCCACTGGAGTCAAGCTATCCTGGCTGATGAGGGGTGAAACCCCGAAACCGGTCCTAGGATGCTTGCTTCCAGTTCAGGGAGGACCTGGCCTGGCAGTTTGGGCTGGACTGTTCGCATTGGGCACAGGGTCAAGACTGATTTGCATATGGCTATGTTCAAACTGGAATGTCATGGTGAGCACACAAGCGATGGATTTAGGCCCAGATCTCTGTACTGGGTTGAATGTATGACATTGTTCTGCATTCTGTCCATCAATTGTTGTTTTTGCATTTGTCACCCCGAGTGGAACAGGTATGCCCAGACGTGGGTCCCGTGCTCACCGTGCCACTGGAGTCAAGCTATCCTGGCTGATGAGGGGTGAAACCCCGAAACCGGTCCTAGGGTGCTTGCTTCCAGTCCAGGGAGGACCTGGCCTGGCAGTTCAGGCTGGACTGTTCCCATTGGGCACAGGGTCAAGACTGATTTGCATATGGCTGGGTTCAAACTGGAATGGCATGGGGAGCAAAAAAACGATGGATTTAGGCCCAGATCTCTGTACTGGGGTGAATGTATGACATTGTACTGCATTCTGTCCATCAATTGTTTTTGCAATTGATGGATACACTTACCTTTCCAAGGGATCCCACGTCTCTGCTCCTGCTCTCCTCAAGGGACAGGAAGCCAGGCAGAACAGCCATGCTCCCCTGACCAATCACAATGCTGCAAGGCACCGTGGCTCCCCTGACCAATCACAACGCTGCAATGCAGCGTTGTGATTGGTTTTGAGCGTCCTGGTTCGACGCTCAACCAGGGAATGGAGGCCTGGGCATGTTCTCCATGCAGGCTGTAATGGAGCCTGCATGGAGAACAGGGAAAGTGTGCATGATCGTTTTGGGCGGCCCAAGAGGGCTGACCAAACTGTCATTGCGCACTTAGGATTGGGCAAATCACTCGTCTCCTGCCCGGCTCCGAGAGCAGAGCTGCCCACCCACCTGCCCGGCCGCAAAGGAAACATAAAATGATAATAACTCAAAGTTATTATCATTTTATATTTACTTTAGTTTGCACTGATCAAAAGCAGTGGGGCGACGTTCCTCCGCCATAGTGTAGGAGCCACCATTGAGTGTTGTATATGTGCACCTACCCTGGTTATAATTGCAGTGTGTGCGCATTCATTGGCTGCTGTGCTACCAGCAGTATCTGCTTGAAAGGCAGGAAGCTTTCCCGGCTTCTCGTCTGCTTGGTCTTTAGAGGCAGGAGCTCTATGTAAACAATATCTCATGTCTTGTGCTTCCCCCAATTTTGGCTTTTCTTATGGAGTCGGTCAGTAGGAAACGTACATGTCTACTTCTCGCCACACTCATTCTGTGTGCTCTTTTGTGCGTGTGAAAACACCATGAATGCTACAATCCTGCCTTCACATGTGCTGTGCGTCTGCAGCCGCTGTTCTCTTTTTGTGTAAATGCCCGTCCTTAAGTAATATGTAAGCACAAGCATGCGTATACAAACCGATGTTCTCATGTTTGTGCAAAACCAGTTCCACCTCGGAGGCAATCATTTGAGATTTGTGCCTGAGATGCTTTTTATGTACACCCTTTTGTAAGCACAGCGACCCTCACAGAAGAGACTGGCCCACCTGACAGTGTGATTCACTCACAACAAACGCACCCCTACTCTGTGCTCTGCACAGAGGAAGCTGCGCCCCAGCTGCTGTTCCTTAAAATGCGCATTTAAGGACGTTACAGGCGAACGCAGAAGAAAGTGCACCAGAGCACTGCTGAATATAAATCAGAGTTAATAATCCGTAATAAAAGGGCACAGCATTAACTATGGTGAAGCAGTATTGTTACCTATACATTTTATTTTCAGAGCGTACCGCACCGTTTACTCGACGCTTGCAGGACGCGGAGCTGTTGCAGGGACAGATGTGATTAATCCAGCCCCACTGAGGATGCGCGTGCAGAACACTTCCTCAGCTCTTTAAATTATGGCTTTTTATAATATAAGTGTTTTCCATCATGGAGGCTAGGCTCAGAATTGTGTTAAAGAGCGAGGAGGGCCTTGTTAATTGTAGCTTACTCCTGCTAATTGAGGCCTAAGTATTCTTTTGTTGTGTATGTTTGGTTTTCAGTGTTTCTACTTAATTTGATCTGGTAGTTGCAGGTGGGGCCCACAGGCACTCATCTTTGGGACTGTCACTTTCTATCCTCTATAGACTTTGCTCCAGAACAAATGAGAGCAAAAGAGAGAAAAACACAAAAGGGGGAAAGACAGAAAAACAGGGACACTGGAAGAAAGCAGGGATGAAAACGAACCTGCAAGAGTGAGCTAGAGAGGCCGGGCGTGTCTGGTGCTGATTAAGGAGGCATGAGGTGGTATCAAGACAACACAGTGATTGGTATTCATTACGCCGGCCTTCAATAGGACCGACCGCGGGCTCTTGAGCAGAGCCTTTGGCCCTGGCACTTATTCTTTTACAAATTAAGAAGTTTCCTCAAATAAAAGCTGGCCAAAATCACAAGAGCGAGTCGCATGACTTTAGGCAGGGCCATGACTTTTGGGAATTGAGAGCTATTAAGATGAGTCAACGGGTAAACATTTGCTGCTGAAATATGCAGTCATCTGCATGTCACAAGTTTTATTTCTGGCCAACTCAGGCCACCATCATTCTGACATCTATAAATTGGATAAAAATAAATTGAGTAATAGTATCATAGTTGTTGACAGTGTCTACAATTTCCAGAAATCTGGTAAGCAGCCGTGTAATAAATAAATGTAATATTTTTGTAGAAGAAAAGGCACTCTTATTTGAGAATATGACAATATCCCTTTGGTGAGAGCATAAAAAACCATGAAAATAATAATAATAACAAGCTTTACTTAAAGGTTCCTCCAGCAGTAATATTAACTATTTAAAAGACTAGCTCTCTGCTCTAATTAAACTTAATCTGAAATTTGTCATCCTTTGAAGTTGGGCATTAGCCTACTGTCAGCCGGGTCCAATGCATCTCAATAATTAATATTTTCAACCAATGAGGTTGTGACAGTGCTTCCTAAGAGTGGCTTTTGTGAAGGACAGGTCTTGCGCTGAATGAAGGGTCAATGTGGGCTACCTCCACTAAATACTTCAGGGTGGGGAGACCCATTTAGGACTGCCACAGTCTCAGGATACAGGTACATTCAGGATGTCCCTCTTGAGGACTGGATTCGGATTTTTGACATTCATAGATTTAAAGATCCTTTCAACTGAGCCAAAAATAAAAATAAAGAGGAACCACAATAATGAAATAAAAATGCTAGGTTTTGAACACTCACATGGCCAGAGACTTGCATCTTTATATAACATGAAGACACACCTGATCCCCAGCGTGTCAGCATAAGGTTTAGACAGAACAAGTCTGTTAGAACTGGGGGTCTCTAGTTGGCAATGGTTTGCACCTTTGTCCAAATAGGGACCCTTGCTTCTAGTCAGGATAAGGGGGATACACTCCTAAAATAACCCCTGCTCACCCCCTGGTAGCTTGGCACGAGCAGACAGGCTTATCTCAGAGGCAGTGTGTAAAGCATTTGTGACCACATACAGTAATACAGTGAAAACACTACAGATGGACACCACACAGGTTGTTATGTAAAAATAAGTAATCTTTATATAGACTTATCACAAGACCAAATAGCAAAAATCCACAATACTGTACTCAAAAATAGGCTTTAAAAGGTTATAAAATAGTTCAGTTCTCTCAAGTTGTAAATGCGACACTTTACTCTCAATGTACCTTGAATGCGTAACGCAAAGAAAACAAAAGGGTCGCAGGGAAGGTGATGCGTCGGTTCCTTACACTCAGGGAGTGGATGCGTCGGTTCCTTACTGCTGCGCAGGGGAGTTGATGCTCGCTTCCTTACTGTGTGGGGAGGTGATGTGTCGGTTTCTTACTGCTTTCCGGTGCGATGCGACAAGATGGCACCTCGATGCGATACTCTTCTCCGGTACGATGCGAGCATCAACTCCCCTGCGCAGCAGTAAGGAACCGACGCATCCACTCCCCTGAGTGTAAGGAACCGACGCATCACCTTCCCTGCGACCCTTTTGTTTTCTTTGCGTTACGCATTCAAGGTACATTGAGAGTAAAGTGTCGCATTTACAACTTGAGAGAACTGAACTATTTTATAACCTTTTAAAGCCTATTTTTGAGTACAGTATTGTGGATTTTTGCTATTTGGTCTTGTGATAAGTCTATATAAAGATTACTTATTTTTACATAACAACCTGTGTGGTGTCCATCTGTAGTGTTTTCACTGTATTACTGTATGTGGTCACAAATGCTTTACACACTGCCTCTGAGATAAGCCTGTCTGCTCGTGCCAAGCTACCAGGGGGTGAGCAGGGGTTATTTTAGGAGTGTATCCCCTTATCCTGACTAGAAGCAAGGGTCCCTATTTGGACAAAGGTGCAAACCATTGCCAACTAGAGACCCCCAGTTCTAACATTGGTGGTCAGCGGTGAGGATTTGGACTTGCATTTGTGATTCATATACAGTGATTGGTGTACACTACTAGTGAGTGCAGACCAATACGCGACCACATACCTTTTGATAGGACTTTTTTCCTTGGAACCTTTATTTTTGTTGAGAACTGCCAATTTTCACCATGAGCAAAAAAGGATCCATTGCACCTGCAGATATTGAATTTGAAGAAGATAGGGTTGATACCTACACTGTGCCAGAACTCAAAGCTGTTTGCAAAAAGTTTAAAATCTCTATGAGAGGCCTCACCAGGAAGGAGGAGTTTCACAAGGCACTGAGAGCCTGGTTGGAAGCACGGAATGCCAGTGGGCAGTCCGAGGAGCCTGTGGAGGAGGCAGAGAATTTAGATGGGCAGCTTGAGGGGCCATTGGGCTTAACTGGGAGGAGAGCGCCTTCCAGGGAGGGCAGCAGTGTTTCTCAAAGGGCCTGTCTCCAGAGGAGCTGGAGGACAGGGACAAAAGCAGGATGCATGAAATGGAGATGGCCAAACTGAAACAGGGAAGCCATGATAGCCTTGAGCATAAGAAATTGGAGTTAGAAAGTAAGAGGTTGGCCATGGAAGAAAAGAAGATGCTTTTAGAGCATGAGAGAGTGGTGAGGGAGCTAGAGCTAAAGGCTAGAAGCCTAGAAATCACTCCCTCTGGTGGCAGCACACCTCCAGTGCCTGTAGAAAGTAGAGTGTACATCCCCAAGGAGGTTATTAAGGATTTCATGAAGGGGGAGGACATTGGGCAATGGTTTAAAGCCTATGAGATCGCCATGACATCACACCGGGTCCCTGAGAAGGATTGGGGAGCGGGGTTGTGGGCCGCTTTGCAGGTGAGGGAAGGGAAACCTTGCTAGCCTTGCCCACAGTGGATCAGATGTCCTATGCCCACCTGAAGGAAGCTTTAGTGACAAGGTATGGGTTAACTCCAGAGCTGTATAGGCAGAAGTTTAGGAACTGCAAAAAGCTGGAGTCTAGTACCTGGGTGGAGTATGTGTCTTATTTTTGCAGAGCATTGGATGGATGGGTGAAGGGTAGCAAAGTAAATGACTTGCAGGAGTTCTATGATTTAATTGCATGGGAGCACTTGTCCAGTAGTTGTTTTCCAGAGCTACGCCAGCACCTAGTTGACAGTAAGCTAACTAATCCTAGAAAGCATGCTGAGGAGGCGGACAGCTGGGTCAGTACCCGGGTCCACAAGGGTCTTGTGGGAGACTCCGCCAAAGGTGGGGAGGGTCCCCAGCAGAAGAGTGGGGGGACAAGGGTAAACAGAAGGAGTTCCAAAAGGGCCCCAAAGTAAACCCCAAGGGAACCAAGGTAAGGGTTCCCAGCCTCCCACTGAGAAAAGACCATGGGTCCCAACAGATAAGTCTGTTCAGAAGGGGCCCAAAGCATGTTTTAGTTGTGGTCAGGTGGGTCACTTTGTAGGAAGTCCCAAGTGCCCCAATACTGTGACCACTGCACCCACTGGTGCACCACCCCGGCAGATGGCTAGTGTAGCCCTGGGGGAGGAGTTGGGTGCCCAAGGTGTGTGGGGTCCCGCAGAGATGTCCCTGGTCTCTTTAGGAGACAGTGAGATGGTCCCTAGGACCCAGCTGCCTGATAACACTAAAAATACAGGCAGTGGGTGACCATCAATGGCCATAGGGTGGAGGCTCTGAGAGACACCGGGGCCAGTGTGACAGCTGTCAGTTGTCGGCTGGTGTCTGAGGAGCAGGTGGTCCCCAATGTATTCTACCCTGTAGTTGCCGCTGACAACTCAGAGAGCCACTGCAAGGTGGCCCAGGTTCCCTTTGAGTGGGGGGTCTCAGGTATCCTTCAAGTAGCTGTGAGGCCAGCCATGCCTGTTGACTGTCTGCTAGGCAATGATTTGGAGAGCTCCCATTGGGCGAAGGTGGAGCGGAGGTCTCATTTGGAGATGTTGGGTCTGCCAGAGTGGGCGTGTGTGACCACTCGGTCAATGGCAGCCGGTAAGGGTATTCAAGAGGACCTGGAGCCTGGAAGAAGGGCCCAGGTGCCTGCCTTAAAGAGAGGAGGCAGGGGCGCGGGAAACCGGCCCTCGAAGTTCCCACGGTCCAGGAGGAGGCAGACCTTGAGGGGGATGCCCTGGAACCTACAGGGGAACAAGTGGCTGAACTGGGGGACCTGCCTGAGCTGACCCATTGGCAGCAGGAAGGAGGCCCCTCCAGGGAAGAATTCTGCGAGGAGCAGAAGAAGTGCCCTTCTCTTGAGGGCTTGCGGCAACAGGCTGTAAGCCAGGCAGCAGGTGATCAGTCTGGATCACACTGGATCTACTGGGAGAATGGTCTCCTGTATAGTGAGCCTAAGGTTGCTGAGCCTGGGTCAGCCCGTGTGCTGGTGGTACCCCAGCGCTTCAGAGCCTTCCTACTGGGTCTGGCTCATGATGTGCCTTTAGCAGGACATTTGGGGCAAGACAAGACCTTTCAAAGGCTTGTCACCCACTTTCATTGGCCCCAAATGCGCAAGAGTTCAGATACTCATTGCAGGACCTGTCAGACTTGCCAGGCAAGTGGTAAGAGTGGGAGGAAGCACAAGGCTCCTCTCCAACCTTTCCCTGTTGTCAGCACCCCCTTTGAGAGGGTGGGTATTGACATTGTGGGGCCTCTGGATCCCAAGACAGCCATGGGCAACAGGTTTATCCTGGTCTTGGTGGACCATGCCAACCGGTACCCGGAAGCCATCCTTCTTCGGACAGTGACGGCCCCCGTGGTGGGACGTGCACTGATGGGGATTTTCTCCCGTGTGGGGTTCCCCAAGGAGGTGGTGTCTGACCGTGGTACTAACTTCATTTCCAAGTATATGAAGTCCCTGTGGCAGGAGTGTGGTGTAACCTATAAGTTCACCACTCCTTACCACCCCCAAGGTAATGGGCTGGTTGAGAGATTCAACCGGACCCTTAAAGGCATGATTATGGGTCTGGAAAAACCCATGAGGCGTAAGTGGGACGTCCTCTTGCCATGCCTGCTCTTTGCTTACAGAGAGGTGCCCCAGAAGTCCTTAGGGTTCAGTCCCTTTGAACTGCTGTACGGCCATCCTGTAAGAGGACCTCTGAGTCTGGTCAAGGAAGGCTGGGAGAAAGCTCCCAGGAAAACTCCCCAGGATGTATTTAGTTACATGCTGGCCTTCAGGAACCAGACTCGGCGTTTCAGACAACTCGCTGAGGCGAATCTGGAAGCCAGCCAGGAAGAGATGAAACGTTGGCATGATCAGAACGCCACTCTGATCGAGTTTCAGCCTGGACAAAAGGTTTGGGTCATGGCCCCAGTGGAGCCCTGTGCGCTCCAGGATAAGTGGACCGGACCATTTGAGGTGGTGGAGCGCAAGAGTGATGTCACCTACTTGGTGGACTTGCAGTCTCCCAGGAACCCCTTGCGGGTCCTGCATGTGAACCGCCTGAAGCCCCACTTTGAGAGGTCTGAAGTGGGCATGCTCTTAGCAACAGATGCTGGGATGGAAGAGGAGACTGAACCTCTTCCTGATCTCCTGTATGCAAAAGAGCAAGATGGGTCAGTGGATGGTGTGAACCTCTCTCCCACCCTGACCCCGGAGCAGCAGAATGACTGTCGCCAACTGTTGGGACAGTTTTCTGATCTGTTCTCCCTGACTCCCAGTATCACTAAATGGTGCATCCATGATGTGGACACTGGGGACAGTCCTCCTGTAAAGCACAAAACTTACAGAGTGACTGACAGGGTGAGGGCTTGCATCAAGGAGGAGGTCTCCAAGATGTTTGCCTTAGGGGTGATTGAGTCCTCTAACAGCCCTTGGGCCAGCCCAGTGGTCTTGGTCCCAAAGGCTGCCGCGCCTGGTGCCACACCCGAACTCCGGTTCTGTGTGGACTACCGAGGACTCAATTCAGTCACAAGGACTGACGCGCACCCCATCCCCAGAGCTGATGAGCTCATTGATCGGTTAGGGGCTGCCCAGTACCTCAGCACGTTTGATCTAACGTCTGGATACTGGCAGATCGCCTTAACTGATGGGGCCAAAGAGAGGTCAGCATTCTCCACACCAGATGGGCACTACCAATTCCGGGTGATGCCCTTTGGGATGAAGAATGCCCTGCCACCTTTCAGAGGTTGGTCAACCAGGTGTTGGCTGGGCTGGAGGATTTCAGTGCCGCCTACCTGGATGACATTGCAGTGTTCAGCGCCACTTGGGAGGAACATCTGCACCACCTCTGGGAAGTGTTGAAGGCGCTGCGGAGGGCAGGCCTCACGATCAAGGCGAGTAAGTGCCAGATCGGGCAGGGTTCTGTGGTGTACTTGGGACACCAGGTAGGGAGCGGCCAGGTGGCGCCCTACAGCCCAAGATAGATACCATCTTGGCTTGGGAACCCCCAAAACCTAGACAGAGGTGAGGGCCTTCTTAGGACTCACCGGGTATTACAGGAGGTTTGTCAAGGGTATGGCAACATTGTTGCACCCTTGACTGAGCTGACTTCCAGGAAGCAGCCCAGGAAAGTGAACTGGACTGATGCCTGCCAAAAGGCTTTTGATGCCCTGAAATCTGCCATGTGCACGGCGCCCGTGCTTCAGGCGCCCAACTTCTCAAGGGAATTCATTGTGCAGACAGATGCTTCAGAGCATGGTGTTGGGGCTGTGCTTTCACAGATGAATGAGGAGGGCCTAGACCAACCTGTAGCCTTTATTAGTAGGAGGTTACTCCCACGGGAACAGAGGTGGAGTGCGATTGAACGTGAGGCATTTGCTGTGGTCTGGGCGCTGAAGAAGTTGAGACCATATTTGTTTGGGACTCACTTCCGGGTTCAGACAGACCACAGGCCCCTCAGATGGTTAATGCAGATGAGGGGTGAGAATCCAAAACTGTTGAGGTGGTCCATTTCCCTACAGGGGATGGACTTTACGGTGGAACACCGCCCTGGTACAGAACACGCCAATGCTGATGGTCTGTCCAGATTTTTCCGCCTTAGTGATGAGAACTCCCAGGAGGAAGGGTAGTTCTCCCCACATTTCAGCTGGAGGGGACACGTGTTAGACTTGGCACCATTGGCGTGGGTCTCCCTTCCATTTTTTTGCTGTTGCCTCTTATGTTTTTCTGGTTTTAGATGCTTTTGGGCACTGTGCCACTGCTGTTCAGTACCACAGTGCAAGTGCTCCCTACTGTAAATTGATGTATGGATTAGTGACTCCATGATTGGATGATTGGTTTACTTGTCAGTCCCTAGTACAGTGCACTGAGTGTGCCCAGGGCTTGTAAATCCAATGCCGCTGGTGGGCTCGCAGCACTGGTTGTGCCACCCACAGAAGCGGCTTGTAAAATGTGTCTCAGGCCTGCCATCGCAGAGCCTGTGTGCAGCCTAGGGCTGCCATGTCGACTTGGTGAGTACACCCACTCACCAGTCCCTAAACCTTCCCTTTACTGCATGTTGGTCACCCCTAAAGTAGGCCCTAGGGCAGGGTGCATTGTAAGTATAAGGTAGGACATGCCCTGGTGTGTGTGGCCTGTCCTAATAGTGAATTACAGCCATTTTCGTTTTTCACTATTGCAAGGCTACCTGTTCTCCATAGGCCAGAATGGGCAGTTTGATTATTACACCTTATAATCCTAACTGACCCAGGGAACATGGTAGAAAAACGAATTTAGTATGCCTGAACTCAGAATGATAAAATACATCTTTTAGTGAAGTTGGTTTTAACATTCTTTGTTTGAAAATACCACTTTTAGAAAGTAGGTATTTTCTTGCCTAAACCATCCAGCTGCCTCTGCTCAGGTTGTGTATTGTGTGTCTGGGTTTGTGAGTGACAGGGGCTGGGGGATTCCAGGAGGCAGGGTGAGTCAGCACTAGGCTGAATAGGTCTGCCTGAAGGAGGATGGGTGGGAGGAGTTGCACCTGGGTCTGAATAGGGCTGTGCCTGCCTTCCACAATGCTGGCTCCACCTCCTGCCGGGCGTCTGATGGCTCTGCCCCTCACTCTCAAAGGAAAGAAGGAGTCAGAAAAACAAAGTGCTCCAGGACTGACCAGAACTGGTTTTGGACTAGGCAGAGGCCTCTCTGCCTTCAGAGAACAAAGGAAAACTGTGTATAAAAAGGGGACCCAGACCCCTAGGAAATTAGATCACTTCTGGGAAATCAAGAAACCTGTTGCCAAGGAGAAGAACCGGAGAAGCTGAAGGAGGAGTACTGCCCCTGTGCTGTTTTGCTGATTGGGGTTGGCCTGCAGTGGTTGCTTTCTGCCAAGGACAGGAGAAAAGACTTTGCTGTGCTTTGTCATCTTGAAGAAGAGAATCTCCAAGGGCTTGAACTAGAGCTTGCCTCCTGCCTGAAGTCTCAGGGATACAAGACTTCACCAACCAGCTCCCCCTGCATTCCCTTGCTGGGAATTGAAGTGCCTGCTGTTGTGCTGGGCCTTCTGAGAGACTGCGTGTCGCTGGGAGCTGGAAGCGCGACGCAACAACGAGAAGCGTGTCGCCGCCGCAGCCGCGGTCATCGCATCGCCGAGGAAGCGAGACGCCGCTGCCGCTGTCATCATCGCATTGCCGAGCGCGGCGCATCACCGGAGAAGCGAGACGCTGCCACAGAGGTCATCGTCGCATCGCCGGAGAAGCGCGTCGCAGGGCCTGTCGCGGCTCCAAAGATCATCGAGTCGCCGCACGGCCGTCGGGCGTGCACGCATCACACCAACGTTGTCGCATCGCAACCAAGACGCCATTTTGTCGCATCGTACCGGAGAAGAGTATCGCATCAAGGTGCCATCTTGTCGCATCGCACCGGAAAGCAGTAAGAAACCGACGCATCACCTCCCCACACAGTAAGGAAGCGAGCATCAACTCCCTGCGCAGCAGTAAGGAACCGACGCATCCACTCCCTGAGTGTAAGGAACCGACGCATCACCTTCCCTGCGACCCATTTGTTTTCTTTGCGTTACGCATTCAAGGTACATTGAGAGTAAAGTGTCGCATTTACAACTTGAGAGAACTGAACTATTTTATAACCTTTTAAAGCCTATTTTTGAGTACAGTATTGTGGATTTTTGCTATTTGGTCTTGTGATAAGTCTATATAAAGATTACTTATTTTTACATAACAACCTGTGTGGTGTCCATCTGTAGTGTTTTCACTGTATTACTGTATGTGGTCACAAATGCTTTACACACTGCCTCTGAGATAAGCCTGTCTGCTCGTGCCAAGCTACCAGGGGGTGAGCAGGGGTTGTTTTAGGAGTGTATCCCCCTTATCCTGACTAGAAGCAAGGGTCCCTATTTGGACAAAGGTGCAAACCATTGCCAACTAGAGACCCCCAGTTCTAACAAAGTCCTAAACAGAAAGAGACACTCTCTGCTATTTGAAACTTCTTCTTTTTAAAGTCCATGCATTATTTCGAGAAAGTCTGAGTTACATTTTTGAATTGTAGCCATCTTGTGCTCAAAAACAGATGCTTCGCCCATCATAATTCAGCCCCAAGTCTCCCTCCTGCAACGTCTACCTACTAGGATCCATCCTTGGCTCTATACTCTTCAGTCTGTATATTCCCGTTGGGCTTCTCTGTGGAACTGTTCTATTTAATTGGCAATATACTGTCAATACCCAGTAATACGTGAAAGGTACCTCACTGGGTGACACCACACAGCTTTCCATAATCAAGTTCAAACATAACCTTTAGAAACGCTGCTGGAACTCATCCCGCCCCTTGCACCTTAGAATCTTTGCTGTACTGTGAACCTCCTTGTCCAGTCATGCCTACACCCTTTTCTATATTTGTTAGCAAACTGGATATGACTGAATTCACCAAATCTCCACGTCAGATCTATGAGAAAAGACTGAACTGCCACACCAACATTAATACGCTGGCAAAGAATGCTCAGTTCCATATCACACTGTGAGAGGAATAACATCGTACTTGCCCGCACAAGGTATCAAAACAGTGCTCAGTGGTTAATGCGATTGGTATGTAGGGCTCTCACTGAGAGCCATTCATGCGAATGTAACATTCTAAATGTGATCATTCACTACTATGCGGTTGCAACGGTGGGCTACAGATCTCATGACTCACTGTTGTTACATCACAAAGGAATTTAAGGCTGCTCTGGCTAGGCTCTGTGAGTTAAGGCATTTTTTGAAATTTGGGACAGGGAGGAGAGGCCATGTTATGTATGGCTCCCCCATTACTCCCTTGTCCCTGTGTAGCAGTTGAGAGCAGGGATAAATGATTTTGGGTGAGGCATACATAATGTTTGTCACCCCTTCCTAATAGCGAGTCACAAACCCTATTTTGCGAGTCGGTAATAGGTTACTGACTCGCAAAATAGGGTTTGGAAATAGGGCAGACCTATTTTGCGGATGGAAACGGGCTGATTTCCCGTTTGCAACCACAAAAAACGGTCGTACATCTGGCCCTAAGTTCTCTGTGTTCCTTCTATATTTATCAGTTAGGTATTTTTTCACAAATGATTAAATGCGTTTTCCTCACATTTCATTTTGCAACAATAATTGGATGTACTTGCTAATTTTTCTTACGACATTCAACAAAAGCACAAATACACGGAATAAATAAATGTAGGCTCCCACACGTGCAGTTCAGCTTCAGGAACTCATTCAGGCTAGGGAAAGCAAAAAAAAAAATTGAAGGCTAGCTTTAGCATTTGTTCCGGTTGTCCACTCCTGCGGCTGCTAATCTCGTGACATAAACTCTGTAACCATACACAATGCATCTATTCAGACATCATTCAGTCTCACAGTCACCAGTTAGTTCAAGCAAACGGTCTGAATGAGGCGCCATAAGTAGGGAAAAGCCTTATTGTGCACACTGTGTTGTGCAGTGCTGAGGTGGTCGATGCTTGGCTGTGTCCTGGACTGAATTTTAAAGTCCAAAAGGAAGCGCGAGGACATCTAAAGAGGGCTGTAGACGCAAGAAAGGGAGACCCAGCATCTTTCCCAGCCTCTCTTCGATGGTGAGTAGAGCAAGGAGGCAAAGGTTCATACAGTCACCTTGAGTGACCGTCAGACAGCAGCCTAAAAATTATTTGTACTGTGAACAGGACGGGCCAACTGGTGTTTCGTCTATTGCTGGGAGAGATCCCAAGTTTAGGAAACAGATATCAAGAAGATGGTCTCCAAGCTGCCTATCTGGGTGGAAATTGAACCTGGCTCTTTGAGCATTTTAGGGAGATTGGAGGCCTTTTGGGATGTATGGCGTCTGCAATCTCTCGGGTTGTGCATGACAACCCCAAGCCAGCGAGCATACTGGAGTGGATTTGTTATGTAACAAGCAATCTCCTTGGACGTGGTTAACGGTGACCACTGCCTCTGAGGTTGAATGTTTTCTTCAGTCATTTTTAATTTTAATTTCTTTTCCTGTTTCTGAAATGTTACCCATGGGCATCATTGAGCTGAAAATCTAGCTCTTCTGGTGCAAAAGTGTTGTGCATCGAAGTGAGCTGGTTTCCAGGTCCATACAAGGGAGCACAACGGTACACTCATTTTAAAGGGAAATTACTCCGGCTGCTGCTTTATTTTTACTCCCAAAGATGAAGCACAATCACCAATTTGCTATTCTATTGCAAACATATGAAGAAATCGCTTGTTCCAATTTTTTATTGGTTTTCGGTGAAGCTGTTGCATCATCTTGTGAAATCAAAGCACGGCTGGTAGCACCAAAGCCACCCAGTTATTTTAGCATTTGTGCTCTCTCTGTCTGGTAGTGTATGCTATGGCTGTTGATAGACTTTGCTTCCCCCTCCCACCTCCCCATCCATGGCCCTGTACTGCCTATCAATAGCTGGATGCATAAGAGGCAGGGCTGCAGTACCATAGGTGATAGGTCAGCTTGTACTCTCTCTAGCTAGACTGTCCCGCTGTCCCAATACTGTGCAGTAACAGCGCCTTTCCAACAGGAGGTGCCATAGGTGACAGTCTTTTATGTCTATGCCTTGACGCCGCCTGTGGTTGACTAGTGGAATCTTAACGTGCTATTCATATATGTAATCGACTGTGATTTAGAACCTCATCAGGAGACTATCGATAATCTTGATTTGGACACAAATAGTAGTTTGCGCCCTAATTACAATTACAAGATGTGAAGTCATAACACACATACTGTGTTTTGTCACTTGGAAGTAGGGAAAACATGTGGTATTACCATTCTATCCCCATTTCATGGTGCAGAACTCCAAATGGGGAGATAATGATGAATCGAATAAATATTGCACCTGGCAATATTAGTATTCACCATGTCCAGGATTGCCCCCCCAATTTAGCAAGGCTGTCAGAATGAGGATTATAGTGACACTTCCAAGTACTTCTGATGTTTTCCAGGCATGGTGACAAATATTTCAAATACATTTATAGAGTTTTAGGGTATTGGCACTCATTGTCTTTAGAGTCTCTTACATTATTGTTGTGTTCCGTGTTCACACTGTTATCACAATCCGCACCACAACAAACCTGGATATTTTTAGACTCAAACGAAATTTATTGTTCAGAACTTATGACGTTGGACTGCAAGAAGATAAGCTTATACATCTCAGACGCTTCTTTCCATGGGATCTATTATTTCAGTCTACACATCAACTTATATCTCGTTGTCTTCCTTACAGCAGTCAACAATGGGATAACATAGATTTCTGCCTGAAAGAACCTCCCAGGATTCTCTGCGAAGGCCCATCTCAGTTAGCCATACCTAATCGATGAATCTCTTGTAACAACATACTTAAATAGTGCCACAGGTCTTAGATCATCTTTGCACGTTACGCATAAAAGAAACATGTTTTTATTCATTAGAAGATTTATGAAGGCACTCATCAATTTTTTTTATTGCGGAAAGTTTCGTTTTACCAGGTTGTCTCGGCTTTCTCTCTCCTCTGAATGCCTGTCTCTCTCTCTCTCTCTCTCTCCCTCTCTCTCTCTCTCGCTCTCTCTCCCTCACTATAAGCAAGGAAAGACGACATTTCGATTTTTCTGGACAGGATTTTTCAGGTCAAAGACAGTATGATCGCATAAATAAATTATTGAGTGATTGTATAAAGTACTGATACCTATAAATATTACACCTCAGGTCCTCATTATTAGGTCACCAGATGCGGGGTGTTAATTCCGCCCCCCTGAGTTAGCCATACTGTGGGTTCTGTTGACACCAGTGGTGCAGAATTAATAGGGATTCCTGGTTGAATCCTGAGTAATAAAGAATTACCAAACGAATCTGTAATTCTGAGTTCAAATACAATTCCTTGTTCTGCCCCCGAAGGTTCCTTCCAGAGATTCCAGCTGCTTTGAACAGCCAAAATCTCCAGGAGTAACGCAAGGGGTCTGCAATAAGGGCACTTCATAATTCCTGATGAGGATGGAAAAACGATTACCATCTCCATCGAATTACGGGACATCAATGCTGCTCTTTGTTTAACTTGCAGGCAGATTTTCTTGGCCTTATGTCAAAGTATCCAAGCAGTGTTAATCTGTTGGTAAAGAAGATGTACGATTTGTATATTTGTTAGGTAAGTGTGCCTAGTTGTTTGAATACATTTTATGGCACTTAATCTTTTTTTACATGATCACAGTGATAGGGCGAACGTGGCTATACAAGAGGGAAACGCAGAGTTACATTCACAATGGTAATTCCACATCAAAAACCCAGTGCAGCATCTTTTCATGGGTAGGTCCTGTGCACATACTGTAGAGTTTATGCAGTTTTTTTATGAGTGTTCAGGATCTCTTTGAGGGATGCTGTGATGTGTAGGGGTGAGGAATTGTTCAAGAGGCACAAGTGATGGCCTCACAGTGTCAGAGTAACCTTCGCTAGTTATATAAGCTCTTCAATTTTCACTGAGTGCTCGGTTGTGGCTGCAGAGTTTTTGCCTTGGAGCTGTTCTGGTTGAATGTCGGATCACGGGATGTAGAAGGGACATCATGTCTTTTCTGGCTACTGGAGGTCGCCTGGGGCGATGCCAGTTAAGCCGCAGTGTGGGAGCTCACAGCAAGTTATGAGCACCAATTGAGATGCCTGGAATGCATTACTGATTGACACTGACCTCATGCCTGAGGGTGTCAATGCGGTGAGAACCTCACTCCCCAGGTTCAGGGGCTTACAGCGGACATGGACCACCAATCGGGGTGTTTAACAGTGGCTCATTCTCTGTCTTCATGCCTGAGGGTCTGTTGTTGAATGGAGCTTTGTTCTTCAATTGCATGGGCTCACAACAGGGATGACCATCAAATCTGAGCGCATGATGGGGTCACATATCTTCTATTTGACTGCAGCAAGTTCAGGATCTTGGGTATGTTGCACAAGATAATCAGGACAGTTGCATAAGGTTGAGCAGCAGTTCAGCATAGCCATTCTCTGTCTAACTGCAAAATATCTCACAGCAGAAAGAGCACAACTCCATCCTAGAATGAGGTAGTGCAGGGCAGGTTCTAAGCACTCCAGGTAGACTACCTCCGTATTTAGCTGGCATAGCCCCATAGAGCTTGTTGTTAAACCTAGAAGAATATTTATCATCATTCAAGGGGAGTCAGCAAGAATTATGTCTCTGTGTAAGTGGTTTTCAAGTTGTAGGTGAACATTAAGGGGCAGATTTACAAACGTCATTTAACACAGCGAAGCAGCCAAAGTTGCTGCGCTGCATTGTGTTAGAGGGAGACAGCAGGAAAGCCCCATATATATTAGGAGATGGCACTGTGCTGATTTCTCCCTAGCACTGGTACACAATCAGGCTGCATAGCGCTTCAAACGCACCTTTGCACCATAGTGCAAAGGGACAGTGTTGTGTCTTTGTGGTTTGTCACCGAGGTGATACACCCTTGCTGGCAAACTGTGTAAACAATCTAGATTTGATAACTTATAAAGCGCGAACAAATGCCCAAGGGCAATTATTTTGTTACTGTGACCCTCCAAAATAATTGATGCACTGCATTTCATTAATAAGTTATACATGTATCAACATTTGAATAAGAGCCATAATTGAAACATACAAGATGAGGGATTTGCATAATGCTCAATAAAAAGTGCACAATGGTGTGAAAGGGTCCATGAGGAAGTGCAGGTGCAGTTCTAAACTAGACAGCATGCCACCCAGCACTCAGTAATGATGAGAAGCTGCATGACACACTGCCCAGTTGAAAAGGGAATAATGTAACACCCAAAGCATATAATATAATGCTTTTTTATGAACCATTAATGTTGCAATTCCCTAAATACATGATGACCCGAGACACAAGCGATGCCAGAGAGTGACTAACAAGGGTAGTGAAGGGGGTTGTGTGCTGGTAAAGAAGAGGAGGAAATCCACCGACTGATATTGCACGTCATATACCCACAGGAAGTAGGGAAAGCAACAGAGAAGCAGAAGGGGGTTCGAGGGAGCAGTGTGTCACTTGGGAAAGAGAAGACCTCTTGAAAACTCAGCATGAACTATACCTCTGCATTTGTCTTTTAAATATACTCTTTGATTTGAGCAGCAGTGCTCTGAGAACCTTCATATGAACGTGCAGTGCTTTGCTGATTTAAAACATGAATATTAAATACAGGACAAAATTCGTAAGGAAACCAGGGAGTTGCTCCAGCTGCCTTTCCTGTTAAGTCCTTAACATAAATGACACCATCCACTTTTGTTATGCGTAAGCTGAAGCCACAACGCTGCTGCACCTACAACACTGACGCTGTTCGCCAGCCACCACTCCCAGGATCTGAAGCAGATTTTCTTCTCTGTCAGATCTCAGAAACACGGGCTATACACAAAAGCATGGAAAGTGAAACTAACTCCTTCTGTGGATCGCATTTTCATGTCCATAGTGCGCCACCTGGAACTGCACACGGGTACAGGTAGGTTACTATTTCATACCACCTCTTAATTGGTCCAGTACATACAGCTCAGAGTCTGGGTCCAGTGCTGAAAGGCCTGACCAAGAAGACCTGTTTCTCCCAGCCCAGTAGTCGCTGCTGGAGTTCTGCTTCTTTTTGTTGTTGTTTAAACTGTGTGAATACTGGAGCCTGGATGGGTGTATACATTCATTTGGCCCCTTTCTTCTTTTGATTGATACAGAATTACTTCCCGCAGGGAGAGAGGACATCCCTGGCGTGTGCCTCTGTGTATGGAAAATAGAGAAGATGACACACCGCCCATTGAAACTTTTGAAAGAGGGCTTTTATACAGGTTCTGGACTTGTACAATAAACCGGCTTCCAAGTCTGAATGTTTACATTATCAACCAGATCCCAGGTGACCAGGTCGAATGCCTTTTTGGCATCTAGCATGATCATGCTATTCTGATCTTTCAATTTCCCAGCTACGATGAATGCTGTTATTGCGGTATTGACGTGTGCGACAGTGCCCCTGCCTGGGATGAATCGGTGCTGCTGCTCCGAGACCAGGGTGTGCAGGAGGGGCGCTATCGCGTTGCCAAAACTTTAGAGAATACCTTGGCATCTGCGTTTATCAAAGATATAGGCCGGTATGAACCTCTTTCCTCCAGTGCTTTTTTTTTTTTAAGGAACACAACCGTGTTTGTCAGCCCCCAAGAAGCCAGAGCATCCCCTCTGCCTGCCATACAAACAAATAAATCATTGAATTCTGGTATGAGGATGTCCCTGAATACCTTGGAGAACTCTAATGGTATTGTATCTTTCCCAGCCGCTTTCCCTACTGGAAGAGCACATATGGCAGCTTCAATCTCAGCTAGAAGAATATCGCCCTGAAGTGTAGTTTCCTGTTGGAAGTCGAGCTGGGGCAAGAGGCTCTCTTGGAGGTTTGATTAATATTAGGGCATTCGGGTCAGCCGGTTTACTATAAAGCTCCTACTAGAAAGCCCTAAACTGTTCTACTATAGAGTGAGACTCAGTATACGCCACCCCATCGCTACCCCTAATACACTTTATATTGCCTCTAGCCCTTTTATCGGAGATCTGGTGTGCGAGAAGGTGCCCAAACTGCATCACCATATTCATATTGTAATTCTTTTATTCTTCTGATAACTGGTGGATACCTTCTCGATCAGTCCTCGATTTACCCTTAGACGTCCTTCTATTAATCTAAGGTATATATCCTGCTCATTTGGGTTCCTAGAAAGAATTGCATGTGCATGCCGTTTCTCTAGCTCCAGACAGTCTTTCTGGCTTTGAGTTACTTCGTCATGGGTGGATCTGTTCTAATTTAAAACAAACTGGATTGTTGCCCCACTGATAAAAGCCTTCATGCAATCCCATACAACAGTTAGTGGGGCAGTCCCTTTATTATTTTGAAAGAATTCACGCAGTGTGCCTCTAAGATATGACTGATACTCTGTGTTACCCAGACGATGAGGAGAAAATGAGAATGAGCAGAGTTTTGCCCTGCTATTATTGGCTCTTTATATAGAACCATATATAAGACATCTTTCACTGAATAACTGTATTCACCCAGTTAAACTGGATGAAATGGAGCTGAAAATAATGGCATACGCTGATGATATTGCTGTATTTGTCACTAATACACTGGCTTTATTGGTGGTCATATCAAAGGAGGCGGAACTATTTGGTTCGTTTTCGGCTTATAAGCTTAACCTTTGCCAAAACACAGACAATTCTGAACATTCAATTGCTAAGTCCATAACCCAGGGTTACTAATACGGCTACATACTTAGATATCATACTTAGCGGCATTTCCGGGCCGACGGCCATCTTGGGGGTTGGCACTCTAGTCCTCCTCCACTTCCTGCCATAAATGTGGGAGAGGGACAGGGCGCGCAGCGGACGCGCCGCTGGTGCACTGAAGGCGCGCCTAAGGGAAGACCGTCTGCGCCCGTCCGCGCCTGGGCGGCGCCATGGGCCAGGACCCCTGTTTCGCCGATCCACTACACGGGAAAGGAACTCCTCGCTTTACGCCATACTGGATCTAACAGCCACTGTCTCCCTCAAGACTGGTGTGGCGGATCGAAGGAGTATAGTTGTCATGTGTGTAATTTCTCCCCCTGTGTTGGTGTTGGGTCAGGGATTGCTGTCCCTTGAGTCCACATCAGAGAAACAGCAAATGGGCAGAGGGCTGTTAAGACACACTACCGTTTGCTTCTTAATACCCGATCGCTCATCAAGAATAAATATGAATTTGCAGATCTTATGATCCAGCATAATCCTGACATTACCTTTCTTACGGAGACCTGGGCAAAAAGCATGTCTGATCCTGACATTAAGACTGCCATCCCGGACGGCTTCAATATCGAAAGGTTAGACAGAACAGGTAAAAGAGGTGGGAGGGCTGGCAATTGTTTATCGCAACTCGCTTGAGGCGAGTTTCACTCCATTGTATCATCTAGACTGTGAAGCGCTCAATTTTAGCATTAAACTGAATAAATCATATACGTTTCATGGAATGCTAATCTATCATCCTCCAGGCCCAGGAACGGGCTTCATTGACAAAATCCAGTCTTTATGGAATCCTGCGTGACGCATACTAGCTTCACGCTGGTAGGGGATTTCAACTTTCACCTAGAGCTGTCCTCCAATGCGGACACGGGGCATTTGGTTGACTGTCTCAATAGCTTCAACCTACACCAACTAATTAATGTTCCTACTCATATGGCTAACCATACGTTGGATGGAGTCTTCACTAACAATGCAGACTTAGTTAAAGACAAGATCCTGCCACTCTTATGGTCGGATCACAAGGCCATTTTCTTTTCAGTTACAACTCCGTGTAACAAAGTGGATGGAGTCAGCGCAATTAGAACCATTAAATTCAGGCCCTGGAAGCATACTAAGATGGAAGCCTTATGTGATGCTCTCTCTCAGCTCCAACTCCCGATAACAACTTAGATTGCGCAGCTATTAGCTACACGCGCTTGCTGGATGCGGCATGCATTAAAGTGGTGCCTGAAAAAATGCTAAAGAGCCACAGGAAAAATCCATCGGCTCCATGGTTCTCACCGGCACTGAAAGCAGCACAGCTTAAATGCAGGCAGCAGGAGCGCACCTGGAGGAAAGACTACTTGTTGGAGGAAAAAATTAAATATAAAAAATGTCTTTTGGAATATAAAGAGCTAATTAAAGCAGAAAAGACTACGTTTTTCTCAGAAAAAATCAGTTTAGCTGCAAACTCCACTAGGGAACTTTTTAAAACGGTCAAAAATTTGTGTAATTGGAACAACAGTAAGGTCTTCATACCGGATGTACCCTTCTGCAATAAGTTGGCAGAGTTCTTCCAATGTAAGGGCAACTCTATTTTTCAAGCATTTTCTTTGAATGCACGAAGTTCTGACCGTTCTATTCGTCAGGATGGGGCGGAGACCACGGGGCATCCTCAGGGTCCTTTGCACCTCCGTTATTTGCGAAGTTCTCTCCTCTCTTGTGGGACAAAACAATCAGTCTCATGAGTTCCACTAAATCTGGCGCTCCGTCGGTTCCTTGTGCCCCTTTGATTATCAACAAGGTGACTAGCATGGTGGGGGGGCACTTACAGATCTATTAAATGGGGTGCTCAGCTCCGGGCATTACCCAAATATCTGGAAAAAAGCTTCCATTCTTGCTCTGGTGAAAAAACCCTCCCTGGACCCTAAGCTTGTGGAAAGCTACAGACCAGTTTCCCGTCTTCCATTCCCTGCTAAGCTGCTAGAGAAGGCCATGAATGAAGAAATTCTAACTTTTCTCGACACGCATCAATTGCGGGATTCTACCCAATACGGTTTCAGAGCAAACCATTGCACGGAATCAGCTCTGGTGGCTGCAGCGGAGAAAGTAAGAATTAGGGTGGATAAAGGCAGCAGAGCGGCACTAATCCTACTGGATCTCTCCGCCGCCTTTGATACGGTCCACCATGTACTACTTATTAAGCGTCTGTACACTTTAGTAACTCTGCACTAACACTGCTGAGGTAATTTCTGGCAGACAGAATACAGTGGGTGGAGATGGGAGACGCAAAGTCCAGCCCCTTCTCGCTAACGGGTATGTTACCCCCCTGGTAAGGCTCATCCACAGTTTTGGTCCGACCGTATTGTCCTACGTGGACAATACACAGATAGTGGTATCCATCTCATCACAGGCTGAGAAAGATGCAAGCAATTTTTGCAGATGTATGACAGCAGTGGCGAGTTGGATGCGGAGCAATTGCCTCAAGCTGAATTCGGATAAAACTGAGGTATTGCTCTTTGGGAAAGATACCTCCTTTTGGAATGCGTCCTGGTGGCTGTCTGAGCTGGGCAACCTTCCGAAGCCAGTGCAGAAGGCAAGAAACTTGGGAGTCATTTTTGACACCAAATTGTGTTTCTCTGTTCAAATTAATGCAGTAACTTCAGGGGGATTTTTCATGTTGCGGGTTCTCCAAAAAATCCTCCCGTACATTCCGTTTGACTTACAGAAGACTGTAATGGTGGCCCTCATCGCATCCAAAATGGATTACTGTAATGCTCTTTACCTTGGCACCTCCAAATACCTGTTAAAAAATTGCAGTCTCTACAGAACGCTGTAGCAAGAACACTTCTGAAAATTCCCAAGTTTAAACCAGTTTCTCATCTATTGCATGGTCTTCACTGGTTGCCAGTGGAGAAGAGGATCTCTTTTAAGGCGCTGTGCCTTATGCACAAGGCTCTTCACAAGACAGGCCCGTCTTATTTCCAAGATCGGTTCTCATGGTACACGCCTAGCAGAAATCTTAGATCTAGTTCTGCGTTTATTGTCCTGATCCCAAGAATTAAAAGAGTAAACTGGGGTGGCAGAACGCTGGCCTATCAGGGGGGAAAGTTATGGAACTCCCTTCCCCTTGCTCTCCGTTCACAACCGACACTGCAGCTATTCAGAAAGCAGCTAAAGACCTGGCTGTTTCCACTTTAATTAGCTGAATCACCCAGGTCCCCCCCTAGCCCGCGGCACCTTTTTTGGCCTTGATCTGCTCAGCGCTAAGACACCCTTGGGTAATACGCGCTCTATAACATTATTTCATTCATTCATTCATTCCTGAAGAGGCTATTTCCCTTAACTATGAGCCTCTTTTGAAAGCTGTGACTGCTAAGCTACGGATTTATCATCGGCTACCCCTCAGCATCCTGGGGCGATGTAATATCAGAAAATGAATATAATCCCCAAATTCCTTTATTTATTTCACGCTATCCCTCTTCAGGTTCCGGACTCCTTCTTTAAATGCTTAGATGGAGTGATAACAGCTTGATCTGGGGTATAGACGAGCCAGGCGAGCTATGAGGTTTATTAAACTCTCTTATAGACAGGAGTGCTTCAATTTACCAGATTTTAAAGCATACTGTTTGGCAGCGTTTGCAAGGGGGAATACAGAGTTTGTTGAAGGAGAGCGAGCCTGGATTATCAATGCTTGGATATCATCTAGCATTAGGTCCTGATATCAGATATGCACACCACAAACTGACAGATCCTAACTACTTTAAGAGGATCAGATTTAAGGTAGTACGAGACATAACTCGGATTTGGCAGGAGTCTTGTCTTAAGTATTCTTTGCCTGCATTCCATATGTATACTCTTCTGTGTGGCAATTCTGCTTTTCCGGATATATTCCAGGACCACGTCGGGAAAGCATGGCAACAGATGGGCATATATAATCTCAGACATTTTGTTCGACGATCAGGGATTTCGGACTTTTGCATCACTGCAGTAAGCCTATGGCCTACCACACAATTGTTTCTTTAAATATTTGAAGGTGAGGGATTATTTGCTATATGGCTATTGATCAAGAAGTACCTGAAATACTCACCAGTTTATATTTGTCCCCCGGGCAAATTTACTATCAGTTTGTTTAATCAGAAATTAATCTCATATGCTAAAGATGACAGTTTGCGGATAGCGTCAAAGTGGAGCCAGCTTCTCACAACTGAAGTCACAGCTGTAGAAGTTCAGGATTCTCTCACTGTGCTAGATCAATCGGTAATATTTGTTAATTTTAAGTTGCAGCAATTTAAAACCATCCACATGCTTTATTACACGCCTACTCGTATCTCAAAATGGGTGCAGTCTCTAGTCTGATAAATCACACTGTCTGAAGTGTCATCTGTTTGCAGCTGATCTATCCCATATGTTTGTTGATGTCCCGTCCTTAATACCTTCTGAGGAGGGATGATCCAACTGTTAACAGCCCGTCTGGGGGGGCGAACTCCAACTGACAAAAAAAGAAATCTTACTAGGGTACAAGGGGGACCTAGATGGGCACTTCGGTCCATTAATAGCGATTGCAATTGTCAGTGCCCGCCTTTGTATTGCTAGGACTTGGATTAGCCCTCTCCTGCCGAAAGTAACAGAATGGTGGGCAGTGCTGCGGCAAACATACAAATGTGAACAAGCAGTTGCTAAGGCAAGAGGCCCTCGCTCAATTAAAAAATTAGAAAAGATCTGGTGCAAATTACAGTGGGATTGATTAACACTAATTCTACTTTGGCTTGATTCATCTCTTCTCCTTTTTTCCCCTCCCTCTCCCCGCTTAGGGAGGGGGGGGATGGAAATATAATAATTTCTTCTCCTCTACCCTCACTCAAACTTTATTGTCTTTTTGTCAAATCCTGATTGTTTATTTGTTACTTGCTATGGCTGTGGAGATTGATGTTATTGACTTCCGCCTCCCAAAATATAATTGAAAATAAAAAATATATATTTAAAAAGAAGGAATTGCTTCCCGCTCCTTGTCAGGCCCCTCCACCTGAAAAGGAGGCTGCTTGAGAGGCCTAGTATAGAGAGAAACAATCTTGGCTCTTAAAGAGCTGTGTTTGGTCCATCTCCCTGGTTGATTCTGTAATGGAGGGGTCGCAAGGGCAATGTCATGGGTAGCAAAGGGAAAGACAGGGGTCACAGTTGCGACTCCTAAATTTCATCCATGGTTCAAGTATTTGTGTCTTATCGGCGTTTAGCTTTTACTGATTTTGATGATTAATGCCTTAACGTTTTGCAGACAGATATGTAACTCGGAGGCACACTGTCTAAATCTCCAGTGATCTTTAGAGCAACGAGTCAACGGCATAGGTAAACAGGGAGAATCCAACAGATTGTATAAGGTACACCAATGGGATCATATATAGGTTAAATAGCAGTGGGATTGAACCCTGCAGAACTCCACAGGACTGTGGCCTGGCTTCAGAGAGAAAAGAAGGAAGTGACACTTGCACTATTCTTTTCAATACAACATCACAAAGCCAAGACAGACCTAGTGTGTCAGTCATTCCAAGATCTTCTGGATGTGGTAACAAGGTTGTGATTTTATATCAGGACACAGACGCTAACGTTATGTAAATCTCCTTTTATTACCTGTTCACAGCAGCAACAATAGAAAGAATTTAGAACTTAAAACACTCCAGTAAAGTATAAAGTCCAGTAACGAGCAACCATCTTCCTTCTTTTGTTGCTGTTGCTCACAAGATAAGTACTCATACTCTCCGTTTTACTTAATAGATGTAGAGGTTTGGCTGTGTGAACATGTGTTTTAATAGCACCCCCTTTGTGGGGAGGACATATGTATACGTCTACCTTTCCCCCACTCGCTTCTGTGCCTGTGGATTTATTTTTGTGGGTTTATTTTAATTCTCTTTCGTATACTTTGCCTCTAATTCTGTTACTTAATTATTCCTCTAGTTAATTTCCTTGATTATACACAGGCAGCCATCAAGAACAATCACAGGGCCATCCAGAAGGAGAGGGCGGCCTACTTTGCAGACAAAATCAGGAGTAGCTATCCCGCTAAAAGTATTTTTTCTATACTTAAAGATCTTAAAGCGGCAGGGTAATCTTCAGCGCCTCTGATCTCGTCTGACCAGCAATGTGAGGATCTTGCCACCTTCTTTATCAAGAAGGTAGAAAACATCTACAGGACCTTCCCCCACCCCCTGATGAGTTTAGGTCCCGTTCATAGACCCCTCTCCACCCGCAGTCTCGCTGTCTTCCCTTCGATCTCCCAGGATGAGTTGCGGACGTTATGTAGTAGGGTTAAATCTGGCTCTCCAGCAGATCCGCTTAAGCCTGAGCAATTTTTAAAATATCTGCCTTTGCTCCTTACACCTCTGTGTCAGTTGATTAACATGTCCCTGTCCAAGCAGTCGTCCCTAGGGCTTGGAAACAAGCCAGGGTGGTCCCTCTGTTAAAGAAACCTACATTGGATACCGCCAAGCCAGAGAACTTTCGCCCCATTTCTCTCCTGCCATGGGTGTCCAAGATCGCTGAGGTTTACATCAATTCCATTCTGACAGGATTCCTGGAAAACAACAGCACGCTTGACCCCTCTCAGAATGGTTCCGCCCGGGTCACAGCACGGAGTCTGCTCTCCTAGCTGTGACCGAACATCTGAGGGTAGCCTTAGATGCCGGACGCAATTCTGCGCTGATTTTATTAGATCTCAGCGCCACGTTTGACACGGTATCCCACCAGATTCTGCTGCAACGGTTGGAGGAGGCTGGCATCGAGGGCCTGGCCCTGGGATGGTTCGCCTCTTTTCTTTCTGAGAGAACCTTCCAGGTGGCGGCCCCCCCCTTTCGCCTCCCTGATACATACTGTCAAACAAGGGGTTCCACAGGGCTCTGCGTTGAGCCCTACACTATTCAATCTGTATGTCCAACCCTTAGCAGCCGTGGCCAGGAGCAGAGGACTAACGGTAGTATCATATGCTGATGATACTCAGTTGGTAGTAGCACTCTCTGACGACTCCACGCAGGATGCTCTCAAGTTCCGGAGCGATCTTGTTGCTGTTGCAGAGTGGATGACTGCCAACTGCCTCCAGCTTAACGCCAGCAAATCTGAGGTCTTGCTGGTAGGGAAAGACTCTGAGCTGTGGAGCGAGCGCTGGTGGCCTGCAACCTTGGGATGTACACCCGCCCCCAAACAGGTGGTTAAAAATCTGGGTGTATTGGTAGACTCAGCCCTCAGTTTCCAGGTCCAAACCAAAAAAGTCGCGGGGACCTGCTTTGGACTCCTGCGTGGGCTCAAACCGCTGCTGGGTTTCTTTGATCCTTCCATTCGTCAAGTCATCATTCAGGCCGCCATCATGTCTAGGTTAGATTATGCCAGCTCTCTTTACCTGGGAGTTAACAAGGCTGAAATTCTACGTCTGCAGAGGGTTCAAAATGCGGCTGCTAGAACTCTCCTTGGCCTTCCTAGAACTTGTTCCACGACTAACACCATCCGTTGACTACATTGGTTGCCGGTGGCTAGGCGTGTCGAGTTCAAGTCCCTCTGCATCGCCTTCAAAATTATGAATCTCTCCTCTCCAGGTATCCTGGCAAACCTGCTCTTACCCTATACACCCACTCACCAACTTCGATCTATGGCCAGCATCTGGCGGTTGTTCCCCAGGTGAGGAGGGCGCGTGCAGGAGGACGTTCCTTCCGCACCCTGGCGGCTAAACTTTGGAACTCTCTTCCTGTGCACATCCGCAGTATGGACAACTACCTGGCATTCCGCAAGGCCATTAAAACGCATCATTTCCCTTTGATTTAGGCTCCACCTTCTGTTAGTAGCCTTCCAATTCCTGCCGGTCAGCGCTGGGATGCCCCTTTGCTGGGGCAGCTGTGCGCTATACAAAACTTGTAACATAACATAACATAACATTTACTAAATAATTGCCTTTCTTTCCTTACTGAGACGGGCAGTGTGGGCCAGTTTTTCCCCTTCGCTTCGGCCCCAGGGGTCTGATGGTTGACAGTTGTCTTTTAATTATTGCAGCCGGGACGGTCTCCACTCGCACCTCTGTGTGTGTAGGCCTCAGGGGATGTGCTAACTTCTGCTGTGGCAGCCGCATGATCCATCAACATTTGCAAAGGCCTCCTAAGTGGTTTTGGGGCCCCATTGTGAAGCGCTTTACTGCAAGTGCCTGCTCTGGCGGCCCAACATCAGCTGCAATTCTTCGGTATGGTGCACACATTGCTGTAGGCCGCATTGAGTCCTCCTTGGCCATCCTTTGGTGTGGCGCTCTCCCTAAGTGCCCGCACCAATCACACAGCTGTTCTCCTCGAAGGGAGCGGGGGAACAGATAAAGTGCCTTAGCTGCTGATGATTCACCAGGCATGCTCATCAGCTGCCATTTTAGATGTTTGGGCTAATGTAAATGGCACATGATTGGAGCTGCCATTTTTTAAGGTTGAGCACCACTAAATAATAGTCGCTGAGACCCTTGGCAGTTGTAGTTCATTTTTACACACCTCAACTGTTTTTTCCTGAACGGCTATCTCCTCAATCATCTCTTACCATTGTGCTAACTAGGCTACCTTAATTTAACCCTGTCATCTCTGTGTTAGTTAGTTTAACCCAATTATTACTAATACCTTAGATCTTCTAGTGTGGTAAAATGTCTGAGGAATAGTTGGATGAGAGAATTAAAGGGACACTAGAGCATATGGTTATTAGGGCACTTGGGAAATTGATGGGGTCCCTAGGTGACACCATCAATAGGACGTTGGAAGCATTTTCCAAGAAAGGAAAAGTTTTTAAACCTACAGAACAGCCTGAATGCTCTGGATGGGTAGGCAAGACCCAAAGAAAAAGGGCTGCAGGTGACAAATTTACTATATAAGCAAAGAAAACGAAAGTGACATGGGAGGATTTGACACTGGAGAGTGTCGGTGATAGAATGAGTACTTCTGGCACTGCAGATGGGCAAGAAAAAGGCACGGACGTCCCTATATGTATTGATAGTGACTATGCTTTTGAGCCTGATATCAATCTCTCTTATTCCTCTGATTTTGACTCCGACCACGTGCACATTGTGGTCAGGAGAAAAGAGACTTCAGAAGAGGCATCCAAGGCCTCAGGGTCAAAGATGGGCATTGTTGATCCTTTGGGGGAGGATATGTTCGACCCCCTTCTATTTAAACACCCCTTATGCCCTGAATGGGCACTGTCACAGCATGTCGCTAAGTACATCGCCTTCTGATTGAGAAGGGAGATTACCAAGGAGGTAAGATCTTGGCTGAGATCCGAGTACCCGCGCCCTTCCCTCCCTGATAAGGTCGCCATGACCCCAAGGTAGAGGCATTTATTAATAAAAGTGACAAAAACCCAAAAAAGGTGCTTGACAAAGGCTTGAAGTCATGCCAAGTTCGTCTGCTGGATGTAATTGGTCCCCTGACCAAAATATTTGAGATGGCTAAAGTCACCTACCTCAATGAGACACTAGTTGTCCCCCAAGAGTTGCGCTACTGGACCCAAAGGGCCATCTGTCTTTTGGGGAATGCCAACATGGCTCTCTCTAATGAGAGAAAGAAAAGAATCCTCCTCACGATTGACCCCAACTTGATTGAACTGGCGAGCAAGGAAGGGGGTCCTTCCTCTCCTGGGCATCTCTTCGAAGATGAGTTCCTCAAGGATACATAGGAGGTTTTAGCTCCATACAAAAATCACAGAAGGACATCAAGAGAGTATTCCAGGATAAGGTTTTTGGTAGGGCCAGGAGAAGGAGGGCCAGGTCCTTGACTGAGGTCAAGCTTCATCAGACTCTTCATTGGGCGAGACAAGGCTTTGGGCCCCACCAGGGCTTCTGCCCCCAGAGACAAAGATTCCGTGGTAGGTCCTCCAGAGGAGATCGGAGGCAAAGATGTTTTTCTGCAGGTAAGAGTTTTGAAAGACCTTTTAGATACCCCTCTAAATGTGGGAGGCAGGTTGGCACAATTTTGTGGGAACTGGAAGCTTGTGATGTAGGATCCCTGGGTCCTAGAGACTGTCAGGGGATACAAACTGGAGTTTACAGACCCCCCAGTTCAGGTGAGGACACCTCAGGAAATAAAATTCTCAGGAAGATTCAAAGTTAGTGACTCAAGAAGTAGAGGATTTGCTATCAAAAGGGGCTATTCAGGAGGTCACAGACACTGGTATAAGTTTCATCAGCAATATATTCCTGGGCAAAAAGAAAGACAAAGGTATGAGACCTGTGATAAACCTAAAAGAGCTGAATGAGTGGGTGGTCTACCACCACTTCACAATGAAAGGAATTTATCTATTAAGGGAAGTCCCGAGGAAGGGAGATTGGCTAACAATGCTGGATCTCAATGATGAGTATTTGACTATACCGATTTGGCCACCTCACCAGAAGTAGCTCCAGTTCACCTAGAAGGACAAGCTTTGGCAATTTTTCAGTGTCCTGTTTGGCCTCTCCTCAGCACTCTGGTGCTTTACCAAAGTACTTTGCCCTGTGACAACTTGGCTCTGGGCGAGTGGAGTAAGGCTAATTATTTTCCGGGACAACATTCTAATTATGGGTCAATGCAAAGAAGTAGTATTGAAACATACAAAAATGACCATTGAGTTACAAAAACAGCTGGGTTTTGTGATAAACCAAAAGAAGTCTTGCTTGGGCCCATGTCAGGAAATGCAGTTTCTGGGCTTTATTGTAGATACTGCTGAGGGTTTTAGTAAGGATTCTGCGCCTGTTACTTTCAATGAATCAGGCAATATTCCCTGGCCCTTTGTACTTTTGAGCCCTCCAGAGACTCAAAACAAGATGCTTATGGGTCAACTGGTTGTTGTGGTGGCTCAGGAATGCAGAGGCATGGAACTGCAGGGCTGTTTCGGGAAGGAGCTTGAAATAGTGATAGAGTCAGATGCGAGTTTAGAAGGATGGGGAGCGAGATGTGGGAACACATCCCTGGGTGGAGGTTGGACAGTTCAAGAGAGAAGGTTGCACATCAGTTGCTTAGAATTGTTGGCAGGTTCCTTTCCAATACGCTGCTTTACCCAGGAAATGATAAGATGCTGTGTGATGCTCCGTATGGACAATGTGTCAGCTGTGAGATACATCAACATGATGGGTGGAGCACATTCGAAGGGTCTAGCAGATTTGGCAAAGAAATTTAGGGGGTATTGTTTGAGCAAGGGAATTTCTGTTGTGGCGGAACATATTCCTGGGTTTAGCAATGGTGCAGCTGAATTTCAAAGACTCCAGCACCTGGAGGTTGAACAGGTAGGTGTTTTTGAGTATTCAAGAGAGATGGGGCCCCTTCGGAGTGAACCTCTTTGCAGACAGACTGAATACTCATCTGATGAGGTTCTTCAGCTGGAGACCAGACCCACAGGCTTGGGGAATACATGCCTTTCTGCAAGGGTTCTTCTGCAAGTACGCAGATGCAGGGAAACTGCAGTAGTGGTAACCCTAGTATGGAGGTCACAGGCTTGGTTTCCAATCATGTTGGAAATGGCAGTAGACTTTCCTATTCTGATACCGACATTCAGGGACGTAATTCTAGGACCGGGTAGAATTTCATATGATGTGTTGGAAGATTTCAGGAGACAGTGGGAAATCCGAGGGCTTTCGGCAGATGCTTTTCGACTCATAGCATAGTCCTGGGCTTCAGGAACGAGGACAGCATGCCGATTGGCTTGGAAGAAATGGGTTTGTTGGTGTATTTTACAGAATTAAGGGCCAGATGTACGACCATTTTTGCATGCGCAAACGGGTTTACGAACCTGTTTGCGCATGCAAAAATGGCATGGGGTATGTACAAACCCTATTTTGCGTGTCACATTTTTTGCGACTCGCAAAATAGGGTTTTGCGACTCGCTATTAGGAAGGGGCGTTCCCTTCCTAATAGCGAGCGCAACTCTATGTACAAATGTTTTGTGACCACAATTGCGGTCGCAAAACTCACGCAAATTACCACCCTCTTCAAGAGGGTGGTAATGGGGTCACAAAATTTCCCCTTTGCAAACGTAGGGGAAAATAATTTTTTAAGGGCAGGCAGAGGTCCCAGGGACCACTGCCTGCCCTTAAAAAATTAAACAAAAACGTTTCATTTTCTTTTTTTTTTAAATGCAACCCGTTTTCCTTTAAGGAAAACGGGCTGCATTTAAAAAAAAAAAAAAAACTGCTTTATTTAAAAGCAGTCCCAGGCATGGTGGTCTGCTGAGCCCAGCAGGCCACCATACCTGGGAGGGCCTGTCATTCCCAATGGGGTCGCAAATTGCGAGAGGCTCATTAATATTCATGAGCCTTTCTATTTGCGACCCCATTGGGAATCGCTAACAGTGTGTTACACACTGTTGTACATCCAAAATAGCGCCTCGCAAAAGACTCGCAATTTGCGAGGCGCTATTTTGTCCGTTGTACATCTGGCCCTAAGATCCTATTTCAACTGATTTAGTACACATGATTAACTTAATTGAATTGTTTGGTTCTGGGCTATCATAGAGAACGGTGAATGTCTATAGCTATAGCGGCTGGGCACTGCTTGGTAGATGGCGCATTTGTCGGGCAGAATTTAGTGAGTGAGAAAATTATGTGTAGCACACGAGTGCTGAACCCACCTACAGCATGTTAGTCATGTCTTACACGTTTTAGCCTGATAAAACATATCTCTTATAAACTGACTGTTTTACTTTGTCTGGCATCATTCAGGTGAACTTCTGATGTCAGGGACCTGGATGTAACTAGCACGGCCTGTCAGCCAGATTAAGTTTTTTTTTTTTTTTTAAAAGAAAGGCAAATACTTTGTCTAGCACTGTCTTTTATCCTTACTTTGAGACAAATTAAAGACTCTGCGTGGTTAAATGCTTGAATATTAGTATAAGAGAAGAATGGAAAGGTTGGGAAACAATGTTGCTCAATTGTTGGTTTTACATAGGTGGCCTTATAGGGCTGTTTCACCCCCCACCTACAGCATGTTAGTCATGTCTTACACGTTTTAGCCTGATAAAACATATCTCTTATAAACTGACTGTTTTACTTTGTCTGGCATCATTCAGGTGAACTTCTGATGTCAGGGACCTGGATGTAACTAGCACAACCTGTCAGCCAGATTAAGTTTTTTTTTTTTTTTAAAAGAAAGGCAAATACTTTGTCTAGCACTGTCTTTTATCCTTACTTTGAGACAAATTAAAGACTCTGCGTGGTTAAATGCTTGAATATTAGTATAAGAGAAGAATGGAAAGGTTGGGAAACAATGTTGCTCAATTGTTGGTTTTACATAGGTGGCCTTATAGGGCTGTTTCACCCCCCACCATGGCAAGGTGGGTAAAGGAGGTCATGAGAGAGGCTGGTGTGGATGTCAGTAAGTTTGGAGCTCATTTCCTTAGGGGTGCATCAGCATAAAAAGCTTATGTCTTGGTTAGTGGCATGCAAGAAATCCTTAGGACTGCAGACTGGTCAAATGAGAATATGTTCAAAAGTTGCTACTTTGGACCTGCTGTAAATGCAATTGATAATGTTTTAACAGCACTTTAAACTTGCATAACGTTAGCCTCTATGTCCTGACATCAAATGTAGATTTTTCACAGCCTGGTGGGGAGAAAATCTGGATTTTATTATTGACACAAAGGCTAATATTTTCCAATCGCATAAATACTCACCCTGGGGTTGTACTACACAAAGTGCCCCGAGAACGTAACAGGCATTTGTGCCTGCTTTGCGCGTCCCCGGGGCACTTTGGTATTACAGAAGGGGCCGTAGATGCTTGTGCGGCCCCTTCAGTAATACCGATAACGCTGGTGCACATAAAGCGACAGCACTATCTTCAAGGGGCGTTCCCTCATTTGCATTGGGGGATGCCCCATTCAAATGAGGGAATCCCTTTGCCTCTGCACGTGCGCCAAATTACAGACGTGGGCGCAGAGGCAAAGTAGCTCTCAAGAGGTGCACTGACAGTGTGCCACCTAAAAGGTGGCACACTGTCAGTGCGCCCCCTGAGAGCAGCCCTCTGGAGGAGGTAAAGGGAGTCCTACCGACCCCCACAGACATCCCCTTGCAGGTGGGTGCAGTCACTAACTGCACCCGCCTGCAAGGGGAGTTCTAATCCCCCTTCAAAGTGCAGACGGGTTACCCCCTGCACTGTGAAAACACAGAGCGACCTCAAAGCAGTCGCTCTGTTTTTTACATTAATGCGCTGCCCCCAGGGCAGCACGAGTTCGCGGCTGCCCTGAGGGCTACGAATTAATTATAATACAGCTCATTTTCCTTCATTGCGCTGGGCGCACCTTTTAAAAGGTACGTCCAGTGCAATGAAGAAAAATGCGCTGCATGTATAATGCGGCCCCTGATAGAGTAAACACATGTTGTTTCAATTTCCTCTCAGATTAAGAAGAGTTCAGGGAATAATATTTGGAACAAGTTTTGGTGAGCATTGCCTTTGGAGTTTAGTTCTGTATTTGGATTTTCCACAAACATGAAGAGTTGATTGAAAAGCTTCTGCTCTAATAACTTATCTAGGTAAGGCCCTGATGACACGTTTAGGTATTATTTATCGCATGTGATAAATAACCATACCACGGGGCACATTATTTATCGGGTGTGATAAATAACACCTATTACAAGTTGGTGGGGAATAACATGCAGATCCACACCATAATCCGCTTGATACTGTAAATACCGTATGATATTCCCCGTTAAACTTAGGCAGGTTTGACCTGCCAAAATTTAACAGTTGAGGTATTTAATGCATCCGACAATTATCCGAGGAAGAAAGATCTGTCTTACATACTTTTTCTTTACTTAGATACAATGTACATCTTTGAACACCGTGATCAACATTTTAAAAGCCAGGCTTAGAGGTCAAGCCATGAATGAAATGATGAAATGTTGAGTGGAAGGTGTAGCCTTCTTACACTATTGTAAAACTAAGAAAAGAACATTGCTAGACATGTTGGGTGAAGGAGAAATCTGTTTTACTTACAAAAAGCTAAATAAAAAAATACACAACAAAATTAAAAAATATCTTCTCTCTCAAGATTTCCTCTACTAATTATTCTACCTTCCTAAACAGGCCTACTCTATTACATTGCTACAAATTTGTTATATGTCAAATTATGGAATTCATGACAGTGGTAGAACACCTATAAACTTGTCATACCATCTAAGGTTTTTATCGGTCTTGCAAATGAATTGAAAATGAAACTTGGTTGAACACAATGCACCCTCTATTGTGCATTGTTGTACCACTGTATAAGTTTCTCTCGACTTTCAAACAATCTCTGGGAATTTATTGATTCAATTGACGATCCTAGTACTAATTACTGATATTTATACAAAGAATTTGTAACTGGTGCATCTACTTTGTGTGTTGATTTCACTCTTTATGCATATAGAACCACCACAATCCATCTGTTTTGTTTCACTGAATCCATTTGAATTTCCTCCCACAACCACAGCCAACATGTGTGTCGAGGAAAACCCTCTTTCTTAAGGCTTGCGATACGATTAGCTGTAATTCATTTCCAGTTCTAGGACATGCTAATAGTTCCTTTTTTATTTGTTTGTTCCAACTTCGATATCCTGATGACCTGATTAGACCACACTTCATCCTAAAACTTCAAAATCTTTGCTACCATCCTTTCTAGAAATAATTATTCTCTCCCTAACCTCTGCTATGGTACCTTGTGTCTAGAAGTATGCCAAAGACATCCGCTTGCTGAAAAAACGTCTTTGGACCCGACAAAGCCTGAAAATTATCACCCTATCTCTCTTCTACCTTTTCTGGCCAAGGTAACAGTGTATTGACAGAGTTCCTGGAAGAAAACCAGATCATCGATACGTCGCCAAAATGGCTTTAGACATGCCCATAGTACCAAATCTGCACTCCTACCAGTAGCAGAAAAACTCAGCAGTTCCTTGGATGAGGGCACTTCATTGGTCCGAATCCTGCTCAATTTAAGCACCATGTTTGACATGTGTCACATAAAATACTACTGACTTGGTTTTCCTCGTTTTCGAGCGAGCACTCTTTTCAGGTAATCTCACCCCCATTTGCTTCCGCCAAAAATCCCAGCATTATGCGGTCCCCCAGGGCTCTACATTGAGCCCTACCTTATTTAATATCTACATCCAACCGCTTGCGCAGGATGTAAAATCATTCAGGCTCTCGCTACTATCATTCCTGGATGATACCCAGCTCATTATTTCACTTTCAGAGAACGCAACGCAAGACATGGCCAATTTTCAGAAAGGAATGCTTGCTGCTGTTAAGTGGATAAATAACAACTGTCTAAGACTTAATGCCAACAAAACTGAGATGCTTCTGTTAGACAAACACGCTCACACTTGGGGAGACCACTGGTGGCCGGGCAGCCTCGGATCTACCCCCCAAGCCCAAACTGGTCATTAAGAACCTAGGAATATGATTAGAGGACACTCTTACCTTTGCGGCCCAAGACAAATCACTGACAGATATCTGCTTTGGTCTTTTAAGAAGCCTTAAACCCATCATTGGATTTTTCGACCCCCAAACTAGGCAGACCATTATTCATTTCCTAATCCTGTCCCGCCTAGACTACTGCAATGCCCTGTACCTAGGAGCCAACAAAGCAGTCATGAAAAAACTTCAGATTGCCCAAAATGCTGTTGCGAGGCTGCTCTTCTCTTTCTAATACTTATTTGCTCCCCCACCAGGCTCCTCCAGTAGCTCCACTGGCTTCCTGTGGACAAGTATGTACCATGTAAGGCCCAATGTATTGCTCATAATATTCTTCACTCCCGGGGCCCCCATCCTCGCCGACCTTATGCCCCCATACCTGCCATCCAGACCTCTTCAGTCGGCTGATCTTAACTTGGCTATTGCTCCTCGGCTTAAGAGGGTAAGAACAGGAGGAGGCTCCTTCCAAGCCTTAGTCCCTGTCCTCTGGAACAAACTGCATCTCTCCCTCAGATAAAACATCTGTGCTTTAGGAAATAGCTCAAGACTTGGATCTTCTAAACTAGCTTCCCTTCTCCTCATCTCTTTCACTTGGTTTATGTATTGTTCCTGTACCATTTGCTGTGGGTTTAGCGCTGGCAAGCCCCGTTGTTGGGGCAGCTATGCGCTCTACAAGTTCTCTAAACATAACATGACAATATTAAAGAGCCTTAGATATTGTTATCTGTTTCCACAAAAACGTCATAAATTGCCCCAATAGTGATATCAGAAACCTAATCTCGGTTTGGCGTGACTTTGTGAAAGGCTTTCTGAATTTGAACTGTAGTCACATGAGAGAAATAGGTGTATTCAATTCTATGATTATATATATGTTGCAACAACTGCTCGAAAAAGCTGCACAGTGCCAGTAGGAGGTTGGTATACAAAGTGAAGTCAACATAATTTTGGGATTCTGTGTAAATTGCATCCTACGTTAAAACTTAAGCATGTGATAGACAAAACAGCTTCACCCCAGTAATACACTCATTGATTCAAAGCGTTACAAAGAATAAATGTGTCATTTGAAAATATCAGGGATGGCGGGCATAGCTTGGCAAAAAGGCGGAATAGATCATAAATATTCTTATAATGTTGGAGCATTATGTCCCCTATAACCGCTAGATCTTCACTTCGGGTACCAGTTACAGGACATCTCAAAGTACTAATCCAGTTACTTGCAGCCTGCTTCCGGGCCTGTCATGCAAGGAACCTCCCGGTAAAATTATTCTCTTCATATACCTTTTGCCTGTGGTTGCTATTAATAGTTTCACATTCTATATCATAAGCTTCGGTAAGATCCCATTTGGCCTGATCAAGTTTTCGTTGATTGGGGGCCGAGGGGTTACTGAGAAAAATATCATAGCACCTCTGCACCTCCTGTTCTAGATTTAGTTTTTTTTCCTTCTTTTTTCTAGAACTTTCAACATCCTTCCCGATAGATAGGCCCCGAATATAAGCCTTAAGAGAGTCCCAGACAATGTGGGGAGGAGCCGTCCCGTGATTTCTTGTGAGAAGCTCCTTTATCTCTGTTTTAGAGAGTAGTACCTAACTTTCTTCCGAAAGATATTGCCTATTTAAAGTCCATCTCTTATAATTAGCCGAGATTTTACCTAACTCAAGCTCTAAAATGAGCATTGCATGATCTAAAAATCTGTTCGGAAGGATTTTCTACTGAATAAAAATTAAGGTCTTAGATATAAGAAAGAAATCGATGTGTGAGGAGGTGCGAAATCTGCCCGAAAAACAGGTATATGCAATCTTAGTCGGGAACACTGCCCTCCAGGGGTCAATTATATCCAGAGTTTTCCTATAATTTTGAATAATTCTACACGTTTTAGGTTTTAATTGTTTTTTATAAATGGCTGAGGAATCAATTTTTGGATTCGCTAGAAAATAAAAATCTCCCCCTATAATCACTTCTCCGGGAGTTTGTATTAGGGATTGAAAAAACTCTTCGTATGGTACCGGATTATCCTCTACTGGGGAATAAATGCTAGCACAGGTTAGAAATCTATTCCCCAAATTACAGGTCGCCCAACACCACCTTCCTCTCTGATCACTTGCGAAATTAACCACCTTGGTTTGAAGTTTTTTGCCCAAAAAAATCGCTGTGCCGCGATGTGATGCGGAGGAGGAGGAGAAGCACCGGTATGCTACCCAGGACCTAAACATAGAAAAATCTGCTAGCTCCCCTCTGCTATATGGGTCTCTTGAATTAAAATAACGGCCGGATTTTTTGTCTTAATCCATGATTCAATGGCCCACATTTACTTTTTATTATTGAGTCCGTTTACATTAAAAGAGACCACCTTTAGGATTCCCTTTTTATTCATTAACACACTGCATGGTATAATCCTAAAGGGGACACAGGATGGGCTAAAGTTTGATGGAGGGACACAAGATCTGTCATTACTCCCCCACTCGCCCTAACAGGATATAGATTCATAGGTAAAATTTGGATGAATCTAGAATTTACAAATGGATCTCTTTCCCTCTTGCTTCCCATTCCACCCCGTGGACCACCCTCCCCGAAAAGCTGTGGTGAGCAGTGCGCCGTCCCTGCTCAAGCCTGAAAGGCTTACCCAACTGCCCAAAATTGGCACCTTGACCTTGTGCCAGGTGCTACCGGCCTATATAGCCCTCCCCCATCCAAGACGTGAAGAAAAGAAAGAGGGAGAGTAAGACTCAGAAAAAGAAAAAAAGAAGAAAAAAAGATAAACCCACAATACTCTATAAGAAAAACAGAAAACCAGACTCAAAAAGAAAGAAAAGCAGACAAAAAAGCAAATGCACAACTGATTATAACAGCAACTATAAAGGCCCTGAGCTAAGAAATCTAGGACTTCCTTGAAGAAATTTGTTGCAGTAGTTCCTGTGCTTCGGGGATTTTGCAAAAAACATGAAATCTACCTTTAACAAGCACTTTTAGTTTGCTTTGTTGTGCATTCATTGCCTGTGCCCTCTGTTCTTTAAATAAGTGCAACCTTTTAACAAACTCTTTCCGCCTTTCGGCTGCAGAGGCAGACATGTCAGAGAAAATGCGACATAATGGGACTTCCGAGGAGGTGAACTGTCGCTGCTTTATGGCCTTAGATAGAATTTGTTCCTTGACCCTGTAATCCCCAAAATTAACAAGGATTGTCCACAGGAATTTAGCATTAGGGGGAAGATGCACAGTCACCCGGTGGGCCCTCATGAGAGTCAGATCCCCATTAAATTCCGGGAGGACATTTTTTTGGATGAACGAGTCGACCCATTGTAGTGTCTGCTGCCCCTCGAGGCCTTCTGGGATACCGAGAATACAAAGATTAGAGCGCCTAGAGTGATTCTCCAATTCCTCCAATTTGAACTCCATTGCAGATTTTTGGCTCTGTTAAGCAGCGACTTTATCACTCATAATAGAGACCTGATACTCCAACTGCGAGATTCTAGTCTCCGCCTAATGAAGTCGCGCTGGAACCCGAGCCATGTTATCTTTGATTTTAGAGAGGCGGGCATGGATGGCAGCAATTTCCGTGGATTGAGAGGTTTTGAGCTCTCTAATCTCTTCCAGAATTAAGTTGAGCAGGCTCTTAGCATCCCATTGCAAAGAAAAAGATCTATCACCCTGAGAAGAATTTTCCTGAATTAATTCAGTCCCAGCTTTAGATTGCGCTGCAGAAGTTACAGAGGATGCTACAGAAGATACGATATTATCTGGTACTGCCTGCCCACCGTCTTCAGAAGCGGGTAGTCCCGATAAGCTCCGTCCAGGAGATGGGGAGGATTGTACTTGAGATTGTAAAAGAACACCGCTGCCACCGCAGACAGACATCCCCTTAAAGGAGTCAGCAGGCTGTTCAGCTGTTGGTGGAGCACTCTCTGCCCCCTCTATGCCAGATGTTAACCCAGATTTAGCTTTGGAGAATAGAGGGTATTTTTTAAGTTCCTTAGATTTCCCAGCCACAGCGTTGCCTCCGGGAGTCATCTCATCTGGATCCTCCAAACTTAGCGCAGTTAAGGGCCCGTCCCCAGGAGAAACAGCAGGCTGATACTTGTGTCCAGATCAGCAGAGCCCCCCCCCCCCCGGATAGTGTTTCTGGGAGAGCTCTGCGGTGGCCATCTCAGAATTTTCTGTAGGCAGTCCCAGATCTTTCATCAAAGTTGCTGCGTGATTAGTCTGGGCTGCTGCTTGTCCAGCGCACTTTTTGACCCTCTGAACCAGAACTGGGGGCTCAAGATGGGTTGCGGCTGTATTTCTGAAAAATGTTTGCATATTGAGAGTTCCGGAAGTTTCTACTACTTTCTCGTGATGGATTACCGGAAAGTACCAGGAAAGGAGAAAGAAGGCTTTAGTGCATAGAACTCCCCCAGCGACCCTCTACCAAGTAGTACAAAAGCCCCATGTACAGACAGGCAGCAGAGCACATGCACTTACCCCTTGGCGAGAAACCTAGTGGTCCCCGATGGTGCCGCGAAAACGAGTCTCAGAAGTAGCAAGCCTGCTTGAATACTGGGAGGTAACGCTGCCCGACCCAAAGATTTTTTAAATGCGTCCTTAATGTCCTTAACGTCCTCCGTATTTATTCCAGAGCAGCCCAGCAGGGATCAAAAAACCAGGAGCTTGAAGGCTTCCACCAGTTGGTCTTTAATTACCGCTTTTAAAGTATGTTCAAAATACTGCTTGTATTTCATTGAGAATTCAGTCTGTTAGCTGACATCTCAGCTACAGCAAAGTCAATTTCTGAATATCTTAAGTGCAAAGCAGATAAAAAAACTCTCAATCATAAGACATGTGGGTTGTAGTGGCGCTTTTAAAGTTAAAGAGGCTTTCCAGCCGATTCCTCTGTGCCTGGACTGACATTTTTCTTTCCTTCAAGCAGCCGCTTCCTGCCGTCCAGGGAATGAAATTAGCCCCACAGCGATGCTCGGGTTGTGGTGAGCACCAGACCCTCACTGGCTTCCGCTCGAGAAATCGGCTGCGGCCATTCCGGCCATGCACGCAGCATTACAGCGTCTCTGCAGGCGTCCTGGAAGTGAAGGGGGGGGGGGGTGGCTTACGGCACGTTCAGCCGGTAGTCCGCAACGCCCTCATAACCAAAGAGCTAAAAAAAAAAAGGCGGAATAGATGTGGTCTCTGACTGCTCCAGCAACCCCAGGAGTAATCCTATGTGATCCTGACTGCATTATCCTTCACACCCGGTGAGGGGGTGAAAACTGACTCTCATCCTGGTGACCACAAGATTCCTGACCCCTTGTGGCCACTGCCCGTGCCCTGTGAGTGTATTGATTGCTTGCACCCAGACCTCTGCCTGAGCTGTTGATAGGGGGCAAGAGGGAGCCAGGGCGCCCTACCCCAGACTTGTGAGTGCTTGAGCCGCTTGGCCTGCTTGCTTTTCATCTTGGGTGGCACAGTCATGGTTAAGGACAAAACCCCCATTCCACAACAGAATAGTACCATAATGCAATACACTGCTCCTCACTGTACTACACGCCTGGTGGAATCTAGAGGGCCAAGAGCATGGAGGTCAGTCTGAGGAGTCCTCACAGACAGACCTGTAAGCCTCTATCCAGAGCCCCTGAGAAGTATTAGAGATGAGACTAGCAAAAATTGTTGTAGATGTGAACTTGGTGTGCACAGACTTGAGTAATATAGCTGAGAGAGTCCACACCATGGAGGGTTCAGATCTACAAACTGAAGGGAAAGAACTGAAGGAATAGGTGACCTCTCTAAAATCAGAAGTCAATTTGTTGGATGAAAGGGCCTTGGATATGGAGAATCACTCTCACTGCAAAAATGTACTCTTCCTGTATCTTCCGGAGAGGGCAAAGTGTGCCGATGCCGTGTCTTTTTTGGCGTTCTGGATTTGCAGTGAATTGAAGTGCTTGTGCTGGAGCAGGTGCAAAGGCCCAGATGCTGCCTCTGCCGAGCACTCTATCTAGAGCTTTAATTGTCTGTGTTTTGAGTTATAAAGATTGAGACTGTATCCTATGGGTGGCCAGGAAGGATGCCTTCTTGCCTTTGAAAATAGGACTAATTCTGTTATGAGCCCCAATGTACCCCAATATGGGCCTAGGCAGCTGCATGACTTTTTACCTACATGTGTCCTACCTTGCTCTACATAATGTCTCTGGTGCTGACCTTTTACCTAGTTATGTGCCGAATAAATGTTGCGTGATTTTCTTTGAAAAGTAGCCTCATTTATTATGCATGAGGATTCTTAGTATCACACAGCAGGATTACCATCTTCTTTATAATAACCTTGTACAAAAGTCACTGCTATCATCATCCTTGGACGACAGTCCCACAGTACCATTGCACATCTTGGTAGACCCCCTGAGGGTACCTTTCGGGTACAAAAGCACCACATCTCCTCTGGGCAAACCAGAGGAGAAGCTTCCATGCTCAAACAAGACGCGGGAGTCCCTACACACAGAAACTCCAGCATACAGTGGTCTGATATCCCTTGAGGGGTGTCCAACTTGACCAAGACAGGGTCCTTCGTTCTTTCACATCAGGTAATGGGGTTGGCTCTTTCCTAGGGGGATTCTTGACTTCACACCTACATAAATGCTAGGTACACTTAGCTATGGTTCGCATCCTAGGAGTATGCTTTATTATTGCTATGTATCTATATGCCTGCATATACTCACTGTTTGAGCACCATGGTGGAAGTCTACCTTTTATTTACTCTGTTGGTGCTTGCAATCGTACATATCTGTTTCTGTCTAATGGTTGTCACAGCACACGTATTTTATACTAGAATTACGCTAGTTCAAAAAATGCTTATTGAAAATGTCCACATCGTTTCTTCTGTATATCTCTCTGAGAAGAAGTGAGCACAAGTGACAGAATGAAAATTACTGTACTGTTTCCACGATCTGAAGGATCAAGGGTTGTCATGATCAATAGTTTCCAGAAACGTATTCGCTCTTTGGTACGGTTAGGGGGCTTATAGTGGCACTGTGAGCTAGCTGGTCTAAAGGCTAACATATCCTTTGGGGGTGTCTGGAATCAGTCTAGACACCAATCCCTTAGTTTATGGTGTCTAAATGCGCAGATCCTATTTATTATTAGGAACTACACAACAATTCCACCTATCCAGAATATACCAGGAAAGTGCAATCAAATTAAAAATTCTACCCAGAGGTGAAAACTAAATTGAGAGCTATGAATCTCTAATATATGTTGCTCTTTCCTACCCAACCCAAGGTAAAGGCTACTTTTTTGAGAACCCTATGGAAGTACAGGCCTGGCTAGAGGTTTGGGACAAGGCGGGCCGAGGCTGGGGAGCTCTCAACGTTTGAGGGAGCGGAGCTCAAAATGATAGCCTGTAGGCTGCAGAAGCTATAAGAAATCTAAAGAGACTCACCAAAGGACTGCTCTGATCACAATATGACTGGATGGCATGATGGACAGAGCGGACCAATACTCAGAGGGTGAGAAGAGACCCCATGATTACGGCACTGAGACCTTACTGGAAGAGGCCATGGGAGAGGAGGCTGGAGGGACTGAATCGCAGCCTCTGAGTGATATTCTGGTGCCCTGACACCAGCACTCCCAGCGACAAAGATGGCAGACCGGGTGTGGTGGTCAGCTCCAGGGCCCTGAACATTGTAGTGATGAACCAGATGTCACCTGCTTTGGGAGGGTTGCTCTTTATTTGGCCAGATACCTGAGAAACCCTGGGGTTGGTCAAGCAATGCAAGACAGTGGGTAGCACCTTCCCTACAGGGAAGGGGCAGAGCAACAGGTTTCACGCCCCAAGTACTCCACTTCCTCACTAGGGAGTTATTTGCTGGCGACTTGGCACCATCCCGGAGGCGCCCCATTGAGATGGACCGGGCATGTCTGTGTTTGCACACGTTGGGGCTTATTACGATGTCGGGCGAACTTCCATCCACCCGACACCATTGCGGAAATGGGACCGACCAACCTCTGGTCGACAGTCCCAACCACCTGATTACGATGCGACCACACATGGTGCGGTCGCATACTCACATTTCCCTATCAGAGCATGTGCTACGGCCGTAAACCGGCCATAGCACAAGCTCCCATAGGGAAATGGGAGGTTGTGTTCATCCCTGCACCGCGTGACCGGCACCTCGGGGTGCCTGCCACACGGTGCAAATCAGAAGGGGGCCCTGCTAGGGGCCCCCAAACTCGCTTTCTGACCGGCTTGCCATGGAAAGCCTGCCGGAAACCAAGCATCTTGATCCGGACGGTGTAAAACGCCATCCATATGGATTACGGGCCGGTCTCTGACTGGCCAACGGGCTCCTTGAGCCCGTCAGAATCCAGCCGGAATGACTGGCAGGTTTCACTTCTGACCGTCTAAATTTGTAATTAGGAGGGCAGAGTGAAACCTGAGGCTTTCCGACCGAGATCATAATCGGCCCCATTGTTCTTACTGTTTTACCTTCTTTTATTATTCTCCAGGCTTAGAGACAGGAGGAATAGTGTTTAGTTGTGCCAGACGGGAGAAGGATTCTGTGCGTGGGGGTCCTTGAGTGGACACCTCTATTTTACACCTGGGCAGGGCCCAAGTTAGGATTAGGAAGATGTCTGTCCAAAGTTAGGGGGGAGGAATGAAGAACTTAGCGAAGTTTAGTTTTCACTGTTTATTAGAAGGGCAATCAAGATACACGTGCAGCGCCTTATGAGTCACGCCTGGCCTATAAGCTTTAGAAGCCCATTCAGCCTCCGTATTGGTGACCTACAATGGGGGAAGACACCCCCCAAAGCTTCACTACTAAATTACGAATAGGACATTGATTTCATGGAATGTCCGGCTCTAAACAACTGCATTAAAAGATACCGGGTGCACTCATATTTGCAACGATATAGGGTACAGGTGGCACTCCTCCAGGCAACTCACCTACTGAGGGCGGAGGCCACACACTTGGGGAAAATATGGCAGGTACATTTGTTTGCAGCTGCATACTCCAATTATGCTTGAGGGGTAGTGACTTGGATAGCAGATGGAGCTCTCTTCTTACAGAAGGAGATGCACCTGGACCACCAGGGGTGCTAGGTTATTGTTGTGGGGACACTGGATGGGTTTGACACTTGCATTGTAAAGCCGTATGCACCTAATGTGGATGACAAAATGTTTTACCCTAAGATGCTGAAATGAATTGCACCATACATAAACATGAGATGTTTGCCTAATTGGAGACTGGACTGAGTTCCCCCTAGACAAAGCCATAAGCTCCACTTGGAAGCCTCTTTGAGAGAGGTGATGGAGATTGGGATAGCCACACAGACCAAGACCCTAGCTTCTGTCAGCTGCTGGTGTAGAGCGAGCACCAAATAGAAGAGGCTTGGTGACGACTGGAGAAATACTCATGCACCCAATATAGGCAAAAAATTGCCTAGGAAGGCAGCAAGGTTGGCAGAATGTTGGCATGGCTGTTGAGGGATAGGCCGCAGTCCCACATGGTATCACTGCATGGGGAAGATGGAATGGTACTGATGGCTCACAATCAGTTAAATACTGCCTGCTCTGACTATCTGCGGGATGGCTTTACTCAAACACCATTGGTAGCCACCAACGTCCTGGAGGACTATCTCCAGATGGCTGCCCTGCTTCAGTTGAGCTGGGACACCAAAAATTTCCTGGAAGCCCCCCTGGAGCTAGAAGAGTTGAAGGAGGAGCGGGTGAACATGAAGGTGGAGAAAAACGGTGGGGACTGATGGCCTTCCGAATGAATTATATCAGATGCTGCTGCCTGTAACCCTTTAAAAATTGCTGGACTATGAGAGCGGCAATGATAGTGCTGATGTCTAAAGAAGGGAAAGACGCTGTCGAACTCTTCTCCTGTATGCCCTTGTCTATACTCAACACTGACCTAAAGTTGTGTAGGGTGCTGCCCAAAAGACTCCTGTGAGTGGTCCAAACAATGATACACTCTGACCAGACTGGGTTTATCCCAGGGAGGAGCACAATGTACAACCTTTGGCGGTTTAATCATAATATGCACATGCTGGCCACCTCAGAGGACAGCTACATGTTGGCAACTCTTGAAATAGAAAGAGCTTTCGATGTGGTCGGGTGGCACTCTATGTGGGCTGTTCTGCAGCATACGGGATTCATCCTCAACTTCATTCAATTGGTGCAGCTATTATACACATGAACTGTGACAAGGGTACACACAGGAAGTGTGATTTCAGACCCTTGGAAGCTTTGACAGGGGACGAGACAGGGCCGCCCTCTGTCCCCTATACTTTTCAAATTAGCAGTTGAGCTGCTCATCGGTGGGGGGGGGTCTGGCTCGGTGGTACTCCCCACATGGTTTCACTGTAGGCAGATGACACCATGGTGTACCTGAATAACTGGAATGGCCGGTTCCAACATTGCTGGAATAGCTGAGCAGATTTGTGGATGGGTCAGGACTACGCACATACTGAGCTAAGCCCAAACTATTTCCACCAGCCAGACTAGGATGGGTGAATGCGGTTCTCCCGCAGGAACAGGGTTGCAGTGGGAGAGAAACACTTTCTGCTATATCGGAATCTGGGTCCTGTGAGGCCCTGTGGTCCATTATGACTTTAATGTGGGTAGGATGCTAGGGAGGCTGGCCAAGTCCGTTGAGTTCTGAAAAATGCTACCACCATCCATGATGGGGAGAATCTCAGTGGCTAAAATGGTCTTCTTGCCACTCTGCCTGTATGCACTACAGAACGTAATGTGTGGGTCCCACCTTACACATTTACACAACTGGATAAGCTGCTGTTGGCACTAATAAAGGCAGGTGGACTGAGCCGGGTAAAACTAGGCATGCTGAAACTCCCTTAGAGGGACGAAGGCCTCAGGCTACCTGATCTTTTCTTATACTACATGGCCAATCAACAACAGCATGGGGTGGAGTAGCTTGATGTCCCGACCTTGGAAAAATCTCTACTGGCGGGCACATGTGACTCACACACACTACTAGAGGTCCTCATGATAGGGAAAATGGCCCCTGGTTCCCTTCCATACTTCATGCAACAGATAGGCCGAGTGTGGCATACAGCTGTGTCCATGGTCTTGTGGCGACCACGCTATGCAGAAGACCTGCCCTTGTGGGCTATGAGGCCATTTCTGCCCTTCTAAAAGACATGTCCTTTGTGAGGTGTAGGGAGGGTGGCTGCATGAATACAGGGGATCTCTATCTCAATAAAAGGTTTATCTATTTTGAGCAGACCCTGGAGCAGTTTGGGGGTAGACCTGGGGCAAGTCCTGCAGTACACTAGGTTGGCTCATTTGGTCTGTGGGTGCAGGACCTCATTTCCGGAGAAGTTGCACGAACATGCTATAATGAGACAGCTGGTGAAGATTCATGGACAAAGGGGGAAAGGCAATGCTCATTAATGATAGGTGGAGTGCGGATTACGTAGACTGATAACTGAGTAGTGAAGAACATGCGAGGGGGTCTGACTGGTAACGCCCAATGCCCGCTTTATGCTTATTCAGTTTAACTTTCTGCACCAAACCTACATGACCCCTAAGAAACTCTCTAAAATATATCCCGAGGCCTCGGCCAAGTGATGCAGATGCAGCTAGCCATCGGCAGGCTTCTTGCATAGGAAATGGGCCTGTGCATGGCTGATGAGTTTCTACGCAGAAGTGATTACCACACTGTCACATCTACTCAGAGTGACCCTGATGAAAACAGTGAAAATATGTTTTCTGGGAGTGCTCGTGTGGGGCAGGGAACTAAAACTGCCAGCCTGGATCCTGGGGCTTGGGGTGCGTTTGACAAGACAATTGATTGCTATCCCCTGGAGGGGGCCTCAAGCGCTGTAGGTCCCGATTTGGAGGCGAGATCTACTTGAATGGGCATTAGCTGTTGAGCAGCACATCAAACTTACCCACCTGGATGATAAGGTAGTTAAGGATTTAGTGATCTGGGGAGATGAATACGAAAATAATGGCCACCCCAAACACTGTGCAGCTGTAAATGTTGCAGTGGGCATTTGTGCACTGGTTGTGGACAAATAAATGGCTGACCATGTGAAAGGCTGGATTGAGGGTAGCGTGGATTTCTGATAAACATGACTAAAGGGATATTTGAAGATATGTCTTGTGGATTGGTTGAACCTGGGACATTATTTTGATATGTATTTTTGTTTGAAAATGCTAATAAACATATATAATAAAACTGAAAATATCAGGTACACTAAAGTGGCATTTCAAATGTTACAGCAAGTGCTTCAAACCTTTTGTGCATTTTTGGATGAGTACTGTTACAACGTGTTCTCTGACCTTCCCTGAGTACACAAGTAAACATACACTGTGACGAAACATTCCAGAGGTGTTATTTACCAGAGTTAAAATGATAAACAGTCCATGATTACGTAACTCTGTGCCACTCCCAAGCAATGGCTACCAGCCTAGGTCCTCAAATGCCTCACACCCTCTCTTCAGGAGAGTTTGGCAAAATTAATATGCCTTGGTTTGTCATCAAAGCTTTTAGCAGGCATAACTTAGACCATGGGTACTCACAAACTTTTTCCCATGTGCCGAAAAGTTTGGTCTTTGGTGTGACCAAGGGCCGCATTGATGCCAGCAGGGCAGAGGTCTTCAAAATGTGGGGCGCGCCACCCTGGGGGGGGGGGCCGTGGCTGCATTCCTTGGGGGCGCAAATGGCTCACCAAGTACCTGTAAATGAAGATGGCCCGGAAGCGCAACTAGGAACGTTTCCAGGCTGTCTTCATTTACATGCAGTCCTTGAATTGGTTAAAAAAAAAACACACATGGGGACCTCATAATTTAAAAGAATGTATTTCCATCGGATTAGCTGAACTTGCATTTATTTTTCGTTTAAGTTTTCTGTATTATTTTATATGCAGGTAACTGAAAGTGGAAAAACAAGATACTTACAGAATATTTTGTTCCTTTTAGCCATGTGGTGGCAATGTCAAAAACGTGGCTATAAAGAAGGAAATATTCTTCAAGTGTTTTGTTTTTCACTTTCAGTTAATTGCATAAAAAATAACTCAGAAACCTTAAACGAAAAATACATGTAAATTAAGCTAATCTGATAGAACTACATTATTTTACATTCTGAAATTTCATTTGGGTAATGTAGCCATGCAAATATGAGGAATAGTAGTGTGTGTATTTATAGTACTAGAAGATCCCAGCCTGGAGCAGAAAGCACTGTGAATATGCAAGTCATTATTTTTAAATATATTATACAGAGTATAAGGTAGACTGTTGCAAAATGATTTGGTGTTTTAAGATAAAACAAGTGCTTTCAACATATATATTTTAGTAATAGGTAAACATTGCCTAGTGCAAACATTTGTACACTTTCCAAAACTCAGTTTATAACACCGTGACATTAAGTATGAAAAAGAATAACTCATCGTCCCCATGAAGCCTCTGGTGCCACCGTCAAGTAAGCCTAAACTGGCTTCCAAGCTGCCTTTACATTTAGGGCCTAATTACAATGTTGGTCAGAAAGCCTCCAGACCGTCATTTTAGGTTTAAAATCCGACCGCCGTATTATGATGGTGGTGGTCAGAGTTTAAACCGGCCGAAGAATCCGATGTGGCTCCGACGGGCTCAAGGAGCCCGTCGGCCAGTTGGTGGTCATTTTTTAACAAAAAGTATGGAAAATGCTTCCTTAAAATTAAAAAAGCATGGGGCATGTGTCCCCCCATAGATCTCGTCTGCTTTCACCTCTGTTTGCATGGAGATCATCCAGACCCCTTGGGCCTCAGAGTAACGGTCCAGGAGAAAGAGAAAGGTAGTGAGTTCCTTGGATAGCATCAAAGAAATAGCCCAGAGGAAGTGGAGCTATACGTGGTTTGGGGGGGGGGGGGCATTTTTTAGATTATAAAGGATCGAGACAGCTTCCTCAGAGAGATGCCTTGAGGAAGTTGGGGAGTTTTTGGGGCTTATTTTTTTTTGGGGGGGGGGTTTTAGTGCAGCAGGTGCAGTTGCATTGGGACCCAGGCTCACAACACCCCATATCTAGTGTTTTTGGTCCATTTCTGTTTTGGTTTGACATATTTGTACTTTTATAAGTCTCACATATAGTGTAGATTATGAGCTACAGAAAAATACCCCTGAAATGATCTCCTAAGCACCGTCCCGTAGCTCACCCCTGCCCCTCTCACTCTCCCTATTCTTGCCATACATTTTTGGAGGAGGGGGCCCGACTTCAAAACATTTTGCTTAGGGGGACTCAGAGCAAAAACGTTTGAAGACCTCTGATGTAGGGGAAGCAAAGCATGTACATCTAATGGCTGAACTAAATTGCACAATGTGAAACCAGAAAACCTGGGATGAATTCCGGCTTCCCCACTTGACCAAATTATGTGATCCTGGGCAATCATTTTATTTCAAATTCCATTCTTTTTCTTTATTATCACATATAAAACAGGACCTCGAAATACATGACTTCAGGAAGTGTGCTGTACAAAACCTTCTCCTGTGTTTGGATTTAATCACTAATGGGAGTGTTGTCAGGGTGGAGGGAGCGTGAACGCTTCTAAATTTATATTTGAGAACTTGCACTTTAAAAAAAAATACTACTGAATGGACTGCTGTAATTTGATTTACTGAGGTGAAACGGTTATGCAGATTAATGAAATACACTTTATGAATTTTAAAGAAATACACTTTATGAATTTTAAAGAGACTATCATATTTTTACACGTTTGCTGTGTTAAAAACAAAGGTGTTCCTATAGTTAAGGGGTGCAGTACATCCAAGTTACTTCCTTTCTTTAACTGCAACTAACATTTAAATAAATGCTTGCTGTTTATTTAACACTTTTTAGGTAGAGCCTAGGCAGCGCGCATGCGCTGCTGCAAGACCTGCTGTAAGCACTACACAGAGTGAAATCCTGCCTGCTACTTACCATTGGATCACTCCTACGTGGCTCTTCTTTGCTGCCTCATAAGTTGCTCACGCAGCCCATACCTCACTTCCGGGCAAAGCTAAGGAGCACTGGCCAAGCACAGTCTCCTTACGCTTACTTTCGTCATCTGTTCTTTAGAGAACTTTTTTTTATAATGTTGCTTACACTGTGGCTTTATTTCATCATCAATCCCAATATGGGCATAAAGACAACTTTGCATCCGAATCAAGTTGCAAGTTTTACAAACTTACCGCACTCCAGACATGCTTTCGCGATGCACATTTTACAAGGAAGAATCTTTTAAGTTTATGCAATGCACATTTTTCAAGGAAGAATCTTTTAAGTTTATGAGGAAAAAAGGTTAAAAAAGGTTAGAAAAAGTAAAACGTCATTCGGGTGCATTATGCAGCACTGACACATCATTTTTACTGCGGGAACTTTAATGACGGTCTGTATGTGTTCGATGTATGGCACAGAGGATATATTCTAAATAAAGTTGTGCTTTTACCTGTCTATTGGGCTTTTACAGGGCGAAATTCAGCGACAAGGATGGAATGTGACTACATCCTCCAATAGTCAGTGTGTGATAACAGTACAATGTGTTATTTGAAAAGCACCTCCATAACATGCTTGCCTCAGGCCCCACTTTCGACCAAGCTGTATTTGACGTCACCACTCGTCCTTCATAGTCTCTGCCCTTCCCGAAGACCTCATCTTCTCCTGAGTTGTTCTCGGCTACGTGATCTACACTGGGTCGGTCTATTCGGAGCCTGACACGCCTCATGGGGGGGTGCTTGCCAGCTATTACACTTCAGTGTGTCTTGGACTGATCCTGGGCGTGGCTCACTGCTATCGATTAGGAACATAACATTAATTTGTCTTGTGGTTTGAGTTTTGAGTTAGTTAACCCTTGGGACTCCATTTTTAATTCGAGCCTAGGCAGCTATTATTATTATTATTAATTTAATTTATAAGGCGCAACAGCTACCCAAAAAGGGTTTCCCGGCGCCGACCAGGCCAAGGAACAGATACCCGCTTACTGATTATTGGTTAAAAAGCCAAGTTTTTAAAGATTTGCGAAATTGGACATACATCGTTTCTTTCCGCATTAATGTGGGGAGGGAGTTCCATAAGGAGGGGCCAAGATATGCGAACGATCGGCCGCCCATCCGGGATAGTCTGACTCTAAGCACAGAAAATTTCCCTTGGGTGGACGAGCGAAGACAACGCGAAGGCACATAGGGCTGAACTAAGGACTGCAGATACTGGGGGGCCACACCTGTTTTGATTCTAAACATGTAGCTCAGGGCTTTGAACTTAATTCGGTTCTCCACCCTGAGCCAGTGAAGGGCACGCGAGTGACCAGAAACAGAGACAGCTCTAGGAACCCGGCAAAGCAATCTTGCGGCAGAGTTCTGAACCATCTGTAACCTATGAGTCACCTCCTTGTTTGTCCCCAGATAAAGAATATTACCGTAGTCCAATCTAGAGATGACAAGCGCCTGGACTACTGTTCTCTGGGTATGCTCTGGCAGCATCCAAACAATCTTTTTTAGCCATTTCAAGATGGTAAAGCATGTGGCAGCTACCTTAACAGCTTGCTGTTGCATAGTTAGTGAGTCGTCGATGATGACACCCAAATTGCTAGCTTGGCAGGAGGGCTGAGGAAGAGTGCCCATCTCACTCGGCCAATGCTGGGGGCCCCAGAGATCTTTATTTTTCCCCAAGACCAGGACCTCGGTCTTCTCTCCGTTGAGCTTGAGGTAATTAGCCTGCATCCACGAGGCAATTTTACCCAAGCCCAACTGGAGGGGGGAAGTCTCAGCTGCCCTCTCCACTGAAAGAGAGAAGATAATCTGGGTGTCGTCCGCATACGAGAACAAGGACAGCCCAGCTTCTTCAGCAACATCAGCCAACGGTCTAACATAAAGGATGAATAATAAGGGGCTGAGAATGGAGCCCTGAGGAACCCCATAGGGTGAAGAATGGATATCCGAGCTAGCTGCTGGAGAAAAGACTTGGAAGGTCCGATTGGCAAGAAATGAAATAAGCCAATTGAGAGCTGAACCACAGATGCCCAGTGATCTTAAGGTCTTCACTAACACGGTGTGAGACACCGTGTCGAATGCTGCGCTTAAGTCAAGCAATATAAGAACCACCGTATCTCCAGAATCCAGGTGGCAACGCAGTCTTTCCGTGACTCTGAGGAGAGTTGTTTCAGTTGAAAAACCGGGTCGGAATCCCGACTGGGATGGGTGAAGACATTTTTGTGATTCTACAAAATCAGACAGCTGTGAGTAAATGTGTTTCTCTAAGATCTTTGAAAAAGCCGGTAATAGAGAAATAGGCCGGTAATTGGAGGGCACATCAGGGTCCGCATTAGCCTTCTTCAATAGGGGGAGCACCATAGCATGCTTCCACTCTGGTGGAACTATTGCTTCCTGTAAGGAGGCATTCAGGAGGTCCATAATTACCAGCAATGACGGCGACTCAAGCTGCTTGAGCACGGAGATAGGGAGAGGATCCCTGGGAGAACCTGATTTAACACTATCTAAAATACGTTTAAAAGAGTCCATGTCTAATAGAGGCCATGTGTCCAGTTTGTTGGTGGATGCAGAGGGCACCCTATCTTGAACAGGGTAAGTATTATCAGTTAAAAGCAGTGTGGGTGCTGGTTGGGGAGAATGATCAATTTGCATTGGAGGGGAATTATTAAGCTGCAGTCTCTCTATATCAGAGTATATTTTCTCTACTTTATGGAGAAAGTAATTGGCCAAATCTTCACATTGCCGATTATTTAGCGAGGGGGGCCTAGATTGAGTTTTGGAGCCAGAAAGCTCCTTGACCATGTTAAATAGTGTTTTTGAACAGTTCAGAGCGCCAAAAATGGTTGCTGATGCATACTCCGCACGAGCAGACTTGCAAAGATTATGGTATTCTTTTTTAGCCCTCTTATAAGCGATTTTGGAGTCCAACGCATAATTCCTCCTCCAACGTCTTTCCAGCGTCCTACATTTGGTCTTCTCTATTTTTAGTTTTTCCGTGAACCAAGGCGCTGGAGGATGATGATTGTTAATCTTATTTAAGGAAAGAGGAAGACAGGTGTCAATAGCATTAAGAAGCCACTTTTGTAAGGTACCCGCGAGAGTACCCAGCATTTGTTCAGAGATGGGAATATTGGAGGACAAGAACTTATTTAAAATTACCATATCTAATTTTTTCCAGTTTCTTGTTAATTTCCTAAGAATAGGATTAGCAGAGGAGGAGCATGCTGACGCTTCTAGCGAAAGCCCGTAACAAAATGATCTGACCAGCATACCGGAAGAGCCGGAGAGCAATGAATATTAGATAGACTGGAAAAGATAGGGTCAAGTAAGTGGCCAGCCACATGTGTGGGGCCAGAATTGTGTAATACAATGTTCAATGCTGCCAAATCAGAAATGAAAGTAGCACTGGTATTACAAGTGGGATCCTCCAGGTGTAAATTCAGATCACCCAAAATAGAAAAGTTAGCAGTATTCATGAGAAAGGGAGTTACCAAATCAGGCAATGATGAGGCCCATGGGCCAGGCGGCCCAGGAAGTCGGTTCACCAATATCCCAGAGAAGGTGAACTTAGGGGTCAGGGCCAACTTGAATACAGCTGCCTCACAATTCCTAAAAGGTAAGTCTTCAAATTTGCATTGATAATCTTTTAAAAAAATAATAGCAATACCCCCCCCTATCTTGGCACCCCTGTCTTTCCTGACTATAGCATAGTTAGGCGGCATGGCGGCCGCAATGTCAGGGCCAGAGCTCTCGTGCAGCCATGTTTCTATAAGAAACATGGCGTCGGGTTGTTCACTGACCAAAAGGTTGAAAATATCCGCTTTATGCTTGGGAAGAGAGCGGCAATTAGTGCTAAGGAAAAAAAATTCCTTATTATCTTGGGAGTACGCGGTTACGGGGGCAATTATTTTGTTTAGTGATCGTAGGAGTAGGTTTATGGCCCGGGGCTAAGTTGAAAAAGAAGCCACAGCATGAACAATTCGTCCCCAGATCCTCGGGATGTAATAGAGTACAATCGGGGAGTAATGGATTGCGGCAAGCCATTAGTTGGTTGGTAGAGTAACATAATCTACGTGTCCTGTTTGGACCAGGGGTCGTGGCCCCTGGCCCCGGTCGGGCGCGGAGTGGTGCAGACGGGCTTGCCTTAGGCGCGCCCGCTGCGCGTCGGCGCCATCCGCGTTTTTATAGTTAATTGGCAAGAGATCAGGGGAAAGACTGGACCGTCACTTCGCCAAAGATGGCCACCGCTGAGTATGCCACCCGAAGTGAGGAATACTAGGTCGTGTCAGAGCTCCCTCCACTCTACCACACAAGCTGCGGTGGAACGGGGAGAAAACAGCGACCAGCAGGTAAGCGTGAACAGTTGTAAGGGATTTGCAGCCAAAAGTAGTTCCTTGTCAACCCCACCCCCCGCTACCAGTATCTCCTCCTCCCAACAGCCACAAAACAGAGTCCGGTCTCTGAAGACATGAACTTGTCAGCAAAGCTTGCTAAAGAAAACCACGTGGAATTTAGAAAGAGAGGCAGGTTTACAGCAAAATGCTAACTCTTGGGGATTAACTGTTTCGTGGCCTGCCTCTTTTTGGTAGAAAGTAAGTGGCAACTTTGAAGTGCAAGGGGTTGTGGCTTAACGGTTAGGGCGGCCGACTTTAAAGCTGGGGAACCAGGTTCGAGCCTCGGCGTCTGCTCAACCATCCTGTGATTCTGGGCAAATCACTTAATCTCCCTGTGTCCTGCTATATAAAACTGCAAAAAAAATAAAAACGGTGCACAACTTTTGGCAGACAGGCGAAGCATCCCCCAGCATAACTGCACTCTTTTTAGGTCTCGCCTACACAGCGCGCATGCGCTGCAAAGGAGGGCCTTTAGCCGTCGCTCTGCTCATTTTCAAGCACACACTCGTGCTTGTGGTGGCATCCATCTTGCGGGAGCGAGCAGCGGCGCACCACAAGCACGAGTGCAGTGCTTGAAAATGAGCAGACTGCTCTCCCAAGCGCGCGCACGCATGCACCACTCCCGGGCTTGTCTCTCTCTCGCGCGCGCTCTCTCCCTCTTTCTCTGTCGCATCTACCCCAGTCAGCTTACGTTCAGGTTCCTGAACCTGGCAACCTAACTTTGTTTTTTTCCCAATTTTCTTCTACTTTTCAATTAACCCGGTTCTATATTTTAGATGCTTATCTTCATAACGAAATTATTTTCGATTCGTAGTTATCGCTTTATTACTTTTTCCCCATTTTCGCAACAATACGTAATAATTGGAAACCGGTTGACGTTTTCACTGATGGGGGTAAACCACACCAAGATTCGTTCCTCTTTAAGGTGATGATTCTACAGAGACTTGTCAAAGCTGTCCCTTCCTTTTAATCACCACATTTAATGCATCTCTGAACGATCTGTGAGTCCTCCCGGCTCTGCAACGCGCGAGCACCTCTGACCGAGTTGTGGCAGAGATGAGTCATAACTGCTTAGGCAATTCTGCATCAATATGTCACTATGCAGCCTCCATACAAAAATCTGTGATCTTAAACCTTAACAGCCACCACCCCCACACTCCTTTTCTTCCAAGCCGTTTCCTACCTTGACATCCTCTGCATCTTCAATGTGCTGCCTTCCAGCTGCAGCATTCACGAACCCTTTGGAAACAAACACTGGCAAAGCCAATAGCCTCTGCTTTTGTTTAGTGCATGCAGGCAAGATGCATGTGAATGGGCAGATAGAGTAAGACCGTGCAGGCTTCCATGCACCTACAATCTGGGACCTATGCACACAGATAACACGTGGACAGAACGCGCAGGGGACTGAATTCACAAGGCCCATATCATGTGTGAAATCTTCTGACAGTTTTTGGAAAATAACTTGCCATGCTCATTCATACAGTTGTAATAGTAAAATCAATTCTACAAGTCCCAGAATGCAAAGTTTTGTTGGTTATAAGCCAGGCATGACAGAAGGAGTCGTATAATGTAGGTTGTTTGTCAGGTGTGCATCGCAGAAGTCACACATAATCGGAGAGAAAATAAAACATACATTAAGTATTTTTTATGTGTTTTTTTTTGCTTTCTAGGAAGTACATGAGTTTTGAGATTTTTTTTAACAAAGTCGTTATAGCCTTTCACTGATTGATACTTTCTGGGTTGCATTAGCCTGTGTATGTTTACGTTCAGCAGCTGACATTTGTTCCCATGCTCTAAGTCTTTGTAATTGGACATGTGGGATTCTTGTTACCATTAGGTGATGCAATGCATGGATACGTGAAACACACAGAGCCTGTTACTGGAAAAGCCTTCTTCAAATGCTTTATGAGAAGGCCTGTTTGCCACCATTGAGGAGAAGTGTTGCATCATCGTGGTGCGAAAGCTTTGGCCATCGTGGTGCGAAAGCTGCACTCGAGGTATCTCAGTGTTTGGCACAAATACATGTCACAACCTGCATCCATGGAGCAAATCCATTAAGTTTGGCTTTGTAAAATCTAAACCCACACTCTCCTCTGAACCTGTACCGCGCTCTGATGCCCTTCAGATAGGTTTGCATTATACAAATAGCACATACATCCAGAAAGGAAGGTGGGGCGAGGGTTACAGAATCCATTGCAAACCGAAAGAATAACAAGCATTGGCATAGCCAATAGGTCTCGCCTTTGTGACCTTATAACTGTTTAGCCATGCAACACTTGATGTTGTTGCACCAAGGATATTGTGCTGGATAACTAAACAGTTATAAGGTCCCAAAGGCGAGACCTATTGGCTATGCCAATGCTTGTTTTGTTTTGTTTTCTTAACTGAGAAGCCTAGCAAACTGAAAGCACATGGGTTAGTTAGAACGGTAGTTTGTTTTGGCTGTAAAACAGGGACTTTTAAGAGATTTTGTTTGTGTCACGTTACTTTTGGCACTTTTAATGTGTGGGTGCACTTTTGAGTGAAGAAGCGACGCGCTCAGCAGCACCCACCGAGTGAGCAGAGAGCTGCTGAGCTTGTCTGCGAGGGGCCGAACGGAAAAGTGATTAGCCTGACACTTTATGATCAAACGTAATTTATTGTTCATTAGGAGCGCCTTAGCCCTTTCAGGCAAAGACAGTTACTCTGTGCAGTGGTCTTACTCTGACAGGGAGAAGATTATAGCACCTGTCACTTCCAAAGCCCAAAAATATTCATCAGATCTCGCAATTAGCCAAACAAATAAAACCCTTAACATCAAAAATGTCATAACCCCCAAAAATATCAAAAACAATCATAAACTGACAAAAATTGAGGCTTTGTATTTAAAAAAACACTAGACAAAAACTGGGCACCCGACAAAAATCACAGTGCTTGGACTTTATTATGTTTTTTGTTTTACATTGGTCAGCAGCTGTAAGGTGTGTAAGTAGCCATATATGAGACCTGTGTGTCAAGCTGACAGACCTCACGAGGGGGCTGATTTGAGCATACTTCAGTGGCCCCTTCATCTGAAATGTGAGGGCAGTGCTGTGGCACCTGCTCCGCGCTGTTTCTTCCTCATTATTGTTTCTGGGCCCCAGAGATCTGCTGTTGTCGGTGGAGGGCGCTCTCTGCAAAAAACAACATTGTTGTACCCTGCACATAGAGACACTGGTAGCCATGTAGTATATTTCAAGTCTTCTTTATTGGTTCCATGTCAGGGTAGTATCAATCTTTGTCCAGCCAGCTCTTGTCAGGTACTAGCCATGTACCAGCCCCACCAGGAGCAGTCTGCCTAGCTGCTCAGCCCATCTCCAACTGTCCCCACTCATCCACTCAGGCACCCAGGCATTCCATTCATCACAGTCACACCAACATTCCGTTACCATCTCTCACTCTGGCTGAGCAGCTAGGAGGACCTAGGCTGATTACATATAAATGTAATACTTAGGATATAACATTATCCCTTTCCTTTAAATAGAAACAAAAATTACAATTCTAAAGGGGAGAACTATACACAAGAAAGCGATACTGTTCGTAACTCAGGGATGCAATTCAAAGCAAAACATCACAAGAGAGTGAACAATACAAATCAAGAAAAGATGGGCAAAATACAACATCAAAATATATGTGCATAAATATCCCCCATCCTCCCTCATGAAAATTATTAAAGCACAAACAATGTTAAAACGCAGAGAAGCCAAACTAATTGCAACTTCGCCAGAGTAGAAACACTGCGTACCTTTAGGAAGGAATAATATTGTCAAGCAATAAATACCATGCAAGCAATAATCCCATCCTTCCCAAAAAACTATTAGAAAATAAAATAGTGAAAGGTGGACACACCCCACGACTAACACCCGAGGCCAGAAACAGACAACAAGGATGAAACCAACACCAAAAATACACGTGTACCACAATATGGACCACACAGAGGGTACACACAGTGAGGCGCAGGGCGACTTACACATGACAACATATGAAGCGCAGGGCGACTTACACAGGACAACACGTGATGCACAGGGCGACTTACACACTAGACAAGACATGCAGCGTAACGCGACTTACAAACACAATAAGACCCACAGATAATAGCAAACGTGCAGCGCGAGACGACAAACACAATGTACCCTTGTACATGAAAGTGGAAATGACACCCACAGGTATAAGGGAGCTCATCCATATACCTACCCCCATTGTAGGGGTCACTAACTGGGACTCAAACCCAACCCCATCCCTGACGAAAGGGATAACCATCCCTCCTTTAAGAGATCACTGTGATGACCACCCACTAGAACACATGGACGACCCATCCATTAAACGGCGTAAAACAGTGGCATCACTACATACGAAACAGTAGCATAGTACTAATACTAATACAAATCCAGTAACTGAAGAACTGTAAAACTGTGCCCCACACCGGTAAGCGACCTCTCACCCGAGAACAACCAGGCAATAAACACCCTTGCGTAAGGGAATAAAATTGTAAACATGCCTAAAAGTACAGACACAAAATGAGGAAAACAAAGCACTTCACCTATATCACCTATGTCATCTTCAGAAAAATGCTACACAAATTGTGTCAATTACACGTATAAACTTGACTGTAGAGGTTTAGATCACACACAGTTAAGGTAGAATTCCTTTCGATATGCCCACAAAAAAAAAAAAAAAAATGATAATCTGATCCACACTGAAGAACAGAGCAGAGATGTAATTTTTCGGCTCACAGACAACGCTGCAGCAATATGCCCCCATAAAAATAGTCTGATAATAAACGTTTTCGTCGATAACAATCCGTTGTAACTCACCATGCTTGGACAGACTGTCACCCTTGCTCCTCAATAGTGTAAACGTATTATTGAGGACATACACTCGGAGCCATCCTCCATTATACATGTAACGGAGCTAAAAGAAACTGACCCCGAATGACATCGACTTTTCCTCATCTTGTTCCCGTTTCCATCAAGTTTTGTTAACACCCTCAAAATACTTGACTTTACCAGCATGAACACCGGATTCTCGTGATGCCTGAATTTTCATAATCAACCGGCAGATCCTCCACGAATGGCCAACGATGTACAAAAAACCACACGTGGCTGGCAAAAAGGAAAGTAGAGATAAGTAGAGCGTGCCAACCCCAAGTAGGCGGCACGCTATTTGCGTCATGCCGGGTGGCTCACGGCACGCCGGAACTTCAAAAGACGATGGGCATACCTTAGTGCTGAGTCTTCCTTGAATGTCACAACTAAAGGCTCGAAGGTTGGGAGGAAGAGAGAGGACGTCACCGAAAAAACAATGCGCGACCGCCATGGTGAAGGTAGGCGACCTCGCGCGTTCCATTTTAAATACTCGGTTGCAGTTGAACTGTCATTGCCACCACGAACATTATAACCCAGCAAAACCTCAAAAAGAGTAATAATTACGTTCTTGAAAAATACGCATGAACCGGGTCGTGTCACCATTTAAATAAATATATGCGCAAGACATCCACATGCCCCCTGAGTGTAGGCAAGACATATCACGTGAAATATCAGAAAATCAGCATAAGTCTCACCTAGATGAACACAACTTGCTGCAGGCAGTGAGAACAAAACACAGAAAATGTCCTTGATTGCCTGACGATCCATACTTGCAAAGACACAACAGTGCAGGGTTATAGAAAATAACATACGTTATGGAACCACTCCTCGTAGTGGGAACATCACAGTCCAGAGCAAATACAGTATTTGAACACCTCCAGACATCAGCAGACAAGAAAATACTTAATAGAGCTTTCCAAGTGTAACCAAAACACCACTCTTGGCAGATCCACACCCCTCCTGTGTGGCACCTGTGAATTACCTTCACTGAGTTAGTCCATAACTCACATCTGTGCAGCCACAATTCCTTTACGCCATAGAAACATCCATGCGGCATATACAAAAGGATGTGGTAGGGTGAAGCATAGTCCAGACATACCCTAACATAACAGACCATACCTGTGGTCAAATCCATGGAGCAAGTTCAGGCTGGACACCCCCGGTGGTTGGGGCCGTCCGATGACAAGGACACTGGTGGGGCTGGCTTGCCTGTTGCTCCAAACACGACGCTCTTTACTTTTTTTACGGTTAATTTCTTCCGTCAAGGTTCCCAAGTTTCTTTTTGTCTCTTGTTTTCTGTAGTCTTGAGTTTCTCTTTGTTTCTGTACCATCCTTAAGTACGCTTGGGTCCAGATCCGCTCGTCGCCAAAATAATGTTGTACCCTGCACATAGAGACACTGGTAGCCATGTAGTATATTTCAAGTCTTCTTTATTGGTTCCATGTCAGGGTAGTATCAATCTTTGACCAAAAATAAAGCTAATACAGCACACCAGTTCTAAGTTCAAATTGATCCCATGAATCAAACTGCATTATAAATATTTAGTTGTCAATACTATGATTCTTAAGTTCATATAGTCCTGTGATTTCGTGTGCCCGATATGCAGGACATAAAGGTATTCCGAAAAACTCTCTTTTCGTAGAAAACGTTTCTTTTTATTGATTTTCTTTTTTTCTCAATGTTAAATCCCAGCAAACAAAGCAGCCAACACGTGTTTCGTCTGTACAAATAGGTACTGAGACTTTCTCAAGGCTAAAGTGGTCAAATTTGTCGCCGATGCTGCTATGGTCAAAAAGAGATCCACACAATCTTAGTGCAATAAATGAAGTTCGTCTTTCCGGAGTAGCGTGAACTAACGCGCTGGGGTCGGAGTTACTTTTCGTAACTAGGACGGGTTTAGGACGTATCATTGTCCGACCCGTTTATTGAAATCCTTCAATCGCCACTCATTGAAGATTTGAACAAAGGCGGCTTTTATATACTACAATGTATATTTACCTTATTGCTGGATCCGACTCCACGGGACAATAATTATTATTTTCTACTGCTACTAGTGACCCTTTACGGTGGAATTCATGTGTACCTAAAGCATCTGTTACTAGCAGTTTGCCTTTAGGGTTTTGCTGGGGACTATCTGTGCCCTTTTAGAATTGCCCAACTATTGATCTTTTTGACCATAGCAGCATCGGCGACAAATTTGACCACTTTAGCCTTGAGGAAGTCTCAGTACCTATTTGTACAGACGAAACATGTGTTGGCTGCTTTGTTTGCTGGGATTTAACATTGAGAAAAAAAGAAAATCAATAAAAAGAAACGTTTTCTACGAAAAGAGAGTTTTTCGGAATACCTTTTATGTCCTGTGTTAGATTTGGGGGTCTCTAGTTGGCAGAGGTAGGTACCTTTGTCCAAATAGGGACCCTTGAGTCTAGTCAGGGAAAGTAGGTACACTCCCAAAATAACCCCTGCTCACCCTCTTGGTAGCTTGGCACGAGCAGACAGGCTTAGTTCAGAGGCAGTGTGTAAAGCATTTGTGAACACATACAGGAATCAAGTAACAACACTACAAATGGACACCACACAGGTTATATATTTATAAAAATAGGTATACTTTATATAGATTTATCACAAGACCATAAACGACAAAAATAATCCACAATACTGTCAAGAGTGCTTAGTTCTGATCAAAAGGCTTAATTCAAGGTTCTGTGCGAGTCGGTAGCCTCCTCCGGCTACGGCGATGTCGAGAACAAACAGAGTCTAACAAATCCAGCTGACCGCGTCGAGACGGGCCAACACAGCGTAGACAGACTCGGTCACAGTACCTTTTACTTGAAGCGGCAGGCACGGGCGTGCGAGCCGGATGGCTGTTCGTCGCGGTCGCGATGCAAAAATGGAAGCGTTGCAGGACGCGTTGTCCCTCGATGTGGTGCAGGCAGCGGCTCGTTGACGTCGTCGAGACGGAGTCGGTGAGACCAGGGCTGTGCGTTGCAGGGCGAGACGGTGCTTTGATGCGGTGCTGGCAGGTTGCGGCACGGCGACGGAGCCGGATTCAGGAGCTGGCGTCGATCAGTCCGGACAGCGGTGCGAGTCGGGCGGTGCATCGCAAAGCGTGCGAGCGGTGCCCAACTCCGGTGCGGTCACAGGACTCGAACTCAGCAGCAGTGACCGTGTCGGTCGGACCAGTTCGATTCGGCGTAGCGAAGCGTTGCAGGACGCGTTGTCCCTCGATGCGGTGCAGGCAGCGGCTCGTTGACGGAGTCGGTGAGACCAGGGCCGTGCGTTGCAGGGCGAGACGGTGCTTCGATGCGGTGCTTACAGGACACCGAGTCGGTCGTGAGAGTCGGTCACAGCTCCCTACCTCTGTAGCCACTGAAACAGAGTTTCCAGCAGCAATTCACAAAGGGGGTGAAGTCCAATGGTCCTGGGACTTCGGTCAGGGGCAAGCTCTCTTCCAAGCCCTTGGAGATCCTTCACAAGTTGATGAAAGTCACAGCAAAGCAAAAGTTCCTTTCTCCTTTCTTTGGCAGTCAGGCAAACCACTGCAGGCCAATCCCCCAAGCAGCACTTCAGGCTTAGGGATAGTCTCTCCTCAGTTTCTTCTTGGTTCCGCTCCTCCGCAAAGGTTTCTTCTTGTTCCCAAAAGTGATCTAATCTTCCTGGGGTCTGGGTGCCCCTCTTATACCCTGATTCTCTTTGTTCTCTGGAGGCAGAGAGGCCTCTGCCTAGTCCAAAACCAGTTCTGGTCAGTCCTGGAGCACTTTGTTTTTCTGACTCCTTCTTTCCTTTCAGAATGTGGGGCAGAGTGCTCAGCCGCCCGGCAGGAGGTGGAGCCATCATTGTGGAAGGCAGGCACAGCCCTATTCAGACCCAGGTGCAACTCCTCCCTCCACTCTGGATGCAGATCTTTCTATTCAGCCCTGTGCTGACTCACCCTGTCTCCTGTAGCCACCCCCAGCCCCTGTCACTCAATCTCCAGACAAGGAATACACAACCTAGCAGAGGCAGGCTTGGATAGTTAGGCAAGAAAATACCCACTTTCTAAAAGTGGTATTTTCAAACACAGAATGTTAAAACCAACTTCACTAAAAGATGTATTTTATCATCCTGAGTTCAGGCATACTAAATTCGTTTTTCTACCATGTTCCCTGGGTCAGTTCTGACTATAAGGTGTAATAGTCAGTCTGCCCATTCTGGCCTATGGGGAGCAGGTAGCCTTGCAATAGTGAAAAACGAAAATGGCTGTAATTCACTATTAGGACATGCCACACACACCAGGGCATGTCCTACCTTATACTTACAATGCACCCTGCCCTAGGGCCTACTTTAGGGGTGACCAACATGCAGTAAAGGGAAGGTTTATGGACTGGTAAGTGGGTGCACTCACCAAGTCGACATGGCAGCCCTAGGCTGCACACAGGCTCTGCAATGGCAGGCCTGAGACACACTTTACAAGCTGCTTCTGTGGGTGGCACAACCCGTGCTGCAAGCCCACCAGCAGCATTGGATTTACAAGCCCTGGGCACACTCAGTGCACGGTACTAGGGACTGACAAGTAAACCAATCATCCAATCATGGAGTCACTAATACATACATCAATTAACGATAGGGAGCACTTGCACTTTGGCACTGATTAGCAGCGGCAAAGTGCCCATGAGCATCTAGTCCAGCAAAAACATATCGGCAACAGTGGAGGCATTACGAAAAAATGGAAGGGAGACCCTCGCCAAGGATGCCAGGTCTAACATCCTGCATATCGGGCACGCGAAATCACAGGACTATATGAACTTAAGAATCATAGTATTGACAACTAAATATTTATAATACAGTTTGATTCATGGGATCAATTTGAACTTAGAACTGGTGTGCTGTATAAGCTTTATTTTTGGTCATTTATGTGCATGTTTCACATGCGAATTGCATCCTTGGGTAGTGGGTGATTTGAGCTAGCTAAGCACCCTGCTGTACTTACAGCTGTCTTGTTGAATATCCACGCCATTTACTGTCTTGTATATTTACACTTGTTTCTCATTGATGTGCGGTATTTCCCTTTTAGGGAACGCTACTACCTATTTTTGCAAGTCTGTTTAGTATCAATCTTTGTCCAGCCAGCTCTTGTCGGGTACTAGCCATGTACCAGCCCCACCAGGAGCAGTCTGCCTAGCTGCGCAGCCCATCTCCAACTGTCCCCACTCATCCACTCAGGCACCCAGGCATTCCATTAATCAAAGTCACACCAACATTCCGTTACCATCTCTCACTCTGGCTGAGCAGCTAGGAGGACCTAGGCTGATTACATATAAATGTAATACTTAGGATATAACAAACATGTATGTCAAAAGCAAACCAAATCTCGGAGCCAATGTCCGACGCCATGTAAACAGCGATTCATTTATGTTCTTTCTTCAAAGCATGGGCCGGCCACAATCTACTGGAGGATATGGAATCCATTGTTTTCTGTGAATTATAATTTAAGAAGGATTGTAGAGGGTGTAATCTTAATTAAATCTCAAATTACACATCTGTAGGCACACAGCGTTGCAAAACCTCGCTAAAGTGGTAAATCATTGCGCTCGCTATTTATGGTCTGTGTCCTGCTCCCCCCCCCCTTTCTCTCTCACACACTCTTACTACTCTTCTGTCTGGAATTTATTCACTGCTTCATGCACAAGCTATCTATCCCTCTCTATCTTTCTTTCATACTATTCTGTGCAGCTCTCACCCCTTCTATTCACCATTCCACACAATTCCACTACACAAATACACTACACATCACACAATCCCACAACTAACAATTCCAATACAACCCGCATAATTTGATGCCACTCTATATACATCCACACCAAACCAAAACACATAGGTAAAAGACATTGTCATTTACAAAGCCAATAGCTCTCACTCTCCCAAATGCGAGACCTATTGCAATGCAAATTCTTGTTAAATGTTAGTGCTGAGTCGAGTAAACAGCAGCCCAGTGCAGCTGTCGCCCAGTGGGGCACACGTAAAGGTCAGGAGGGTCACATGCGCCGGGCCGTACTTTGAGTATCACTGCCTCAGACCGTGCTATTATTTTTACCACCACTTGCGCCCTGGGGGTCTAAGGTGATCTGTTCCAGCGGCTTTGAAATCTGCATGAAAGCTGATGACACACAGTTTTTATTTCATTTCTATGATGTCATGTTGGGGCCTGTGAAGGGAAAAATCCTTATTGTTGTAATTTTCCATGTAACCTTCTGTTCATGCTAACCCTCAAACTGAGCCTCTTCCCCATACACATCCACAACATTTCTACAACACCATTTCCTCTCAAGAGCATCATGTATCCAAGGCTCTTCATTTCCACACCACGCTTCATATCTGCAAGGTCCTTCATCCTCATTCCCAGTATGTCCTCTCACACTACTTTATCTCCTACCACATTTCATCTCCTGACAGCATTCTCCCTTACACTATCCTCCATTACCTCACCAATTACACACCGCATTACCTCTGCTATGCAAGGGAACTGCATCCAGTATTAATAAACACAAAGTATTCCTCAATATTCCCTCATTTCATTATCAAAACTGCATTGATTATTTCTTTCTTTGTTTTAGAAACTCAGAACACTGAATTTTTGAGTTATTAACGGAACATGTCCTTGAAAAATGAAGTACAATTTATCAAAAATTATGGATCCATTGACCCAGGAAAGGACGAGGATAACTTCACTGGCCAAACTTATGTAAGTAAACATTTACTGCATTCATTCTCTGTTCGACCACAAAAGTTAATGAAGGATTATTTATTATGTGATAATACGTAACAGAAAGGATTTTTATCCATGTAACGGACAACTGGTTAGGCACGACAAATTTACCTACATTATTGCGTTTATTGAATTGAATAAAAACTAAATAAACATTTCTCATTAAAAAGATTCCCATGAAACCCATTTTAACAAAAAGTAAATATGTAAAGTAGAACATATCAGTTGTAGGTGAAAGCCGGTCTGTAAAGTTTCTATATTTAAATGGAGGCACAAAGCAAGCATGTTACTATAAATATTTTTAATACATTTACACATACATTAGGTCCCAGAAATTGCTTCCTGGCTATCTAAATATATAATCAGCAGTACCAATGCGATTAAGGGTCAACTTTGGAGGTTTACTGAGCAGATTTGAGTGTAGTGCCACAGCATGGGCGAGGTGTAGCCAGCATTGCAGGAGTTGGAAGGTGCTGCAAATTATATAACATATTCTGGTGCTGTTGGACACCTGGGAGGTCGTGGGACTTCGCAAACATAATGAGGACCAATTAGTTCAAATGTAGTTACCAGTGATATGTATAACCATTATGTATTAGTCAAAACACTAACTGGATAAAATGCCACCCAACATCTTCAAGTTTTCCTAAAGCTTTTGTGAGACTTCCCCAGAGAATATACCATACGTGTGAGTAAACAACATAAAGCTTTGTGACGCTCTTAAAAGAAAGAAAAGCCTCTCAAATGGGCCTTTAACAGTGGATCCTTTTTGGAATATTTCAGCTGCTACTCCTTACGGTACTGAAAAACACAGCACCTAAAAAACAAACTGATATATCTAGATGTGTGAAGGAAGTCTGTAGAGAACAATCTGCAAAGACATGTCAAGTGCAATGTCAGTCAAAGCAGTCCTTGCATTTAAGTTAACGTCTGTGCATTCCGGCACTTTAATCACACTTTTAGCACTGTAAGCATGGTCTAAAAGGTTTGTAGTGTTCACACTTCTGTTGGAGAGAAAAAAAATTAGGACTGGCTGAAGGTGTCTGACTTGGATTGTTGCCTCTTGGCAAGTAGAGCTGTGTCCCATAAACAGTTATTTTGGGTGTCTGCTTTTTCAAATAAGTCAACAGATGAGTGCCAGTGTTGGAGGTGTTTGAAATTGCACATAAAACATGCAATTGAAATACACAACTGATTTACAGATGCAATCTCTGTGACCCCATTAAAGATAATTGTACTAAACACATAAATGACTTAGGGAATTGTGTACATGATGGAAAATCAAAAACATGCCTCAGAGAAGTAGTTGCAGAACTTCCAGGCACCATTTCTTCCATATAGTAATGTAGGTGGAAAGTGAAATTGAAAGCACCTAACTTCAACAGAGCACAGTAAAAAGTTACATGTTGGGTCAACCCCAAACTTTTGCCTTCACCCCTCCTGTTTTTCTGAAATTTGATTTTGTTGGCATTCGGTCTCTGTGCACTTTTCTACTGCTAACCAGTGCTTACATGCTGGTGTTCACTCCCCTAAACATGGTAAAATTGGCTGACACCCAATTGGCTCATTTAATTTACTCATAAGCCCTAGTAAAGTGGTACTAGATGTACCCAGGGCCTGTAAATTAAATGTAGGCCTTTAGCACTTATTGTGCCACCCTTATAAGTTGCCCTTCAAAATATTTCTCAAACCTGCCATTGCAGCCTGTATACAGTTTTAAACTGCCAATTCGACTTGGCAAAATAAACCTTTTGCCAAGCTCAAAACTCTCTTTCTTTAATACAAATAGGTCACTGCTAGGGTAGGCCACAAACAACTCTTTGGGCAGGGTGAAGTGTATTAAGAAAGTTGGACATGTACATTCAAGTTTTAAATGTCCTTGTTGTGAAAAACTACTGTGAGCCTACCTCTCCCATAGGATAATGTTGAGTTTCCTTATTACATTTAATAACTGATAACTTTTGTTTGTGAACAGGTAGAAATATCATGTTTAATGGTAAAGTCGGATTTTAAGTCACATTTCTGAAAATGCTACTTTTAGAAAGTTGGGAACAAGGGGATTTTGGCCCACAAGACAGTAGCCAGGTAGGGCCGAAGTTAGTAATACACAACAATAGGCCGGGCTACTCTTTAATTTAACTGCTATATGTTTAAAGCAAAATGATCACTGGAGTCTATCCAACTTGATCAGGTTATTTATTTAACCTTTCTTTTCATATCGCAAATCATGATATCTTTTTTCTTTTTTACAAAAAGTCTGTGATGAGACAGACACTTATTCATTCAATAATAAGTATACAATACATGTACCAAAAACGACATATATATACACATAACATTACTACATGAATAGCAAAACAAATTTTGATACACCAATCGACATTAACAGGCAAAACCCTTCAAATAACAATTCCTTTCATTATAGAAAGAGAATGCCAGGCGTTAAGAACATCAATGGAGATAGTTGGGATTTAAAGATTCCCTTGAACCAACAAAGAAAACATCAAAGAAAACAGTTAGGGTTTAAATTGACTTTAACTTTGAATTGTAGCCACCATGTGGCCCTTCCTCCATATTAACTCCAAAATGCCGACGCGTTTCGAGACCCTTGTAAACTCCAGGGGCTCTCATCAGGGCTTCTTATTTAGGTGTGATGGTGTAGTCTGATGGGTGCCGCTTGTTACCATCAGTGTCATCCCTTGTAGACCATAATATGGAGGAAGGGCCACATGGTGGCTACAATTCAAAGTTAAAGTCAATTTAAACCCTAACTGTTTTCTTTGATGTTTTCTTTGTTGGTTTAAGGAATCTTTAAATCCCAACTATCTCCATTGATGTTCTTAACGCCTGGCATTCTCTTTCTATAATGAAAGGAATTGTTATTTGAAGGGTTTTGCCTGTTAATGTCGATTGGTGTATCAAAATTTGTTTTGCTATTCATGTAGTAATGTTATGTGTATATATATGTCGTTTTTGGTACATGTATTGTATACTTATTATTGAATGAATAAGTGTCTGTCTCATCACAGACTTTTTGTAAAAAAAGAAAAAAGATATCATGATTTGCGATATGAAAAGAAAGGTTAAATAAATAACCTGATCAAGTTGGATAGACTCCAGTGATCATTTTGCTTTAAACATATAGCAGTTAAATTAAAGAGTAGCCCGGTCTATTGTTGTGTATTACTTTTAGAAAGTTGGCATTTTCTTGTCCTAAACATTTGGGCCTGCAGCCTATTCCAGGGTCACTTGACTAGTTTGAGTGGCAGTTGGCCTTTGTGTATTCCTCCCAGACAGCCACACAATAGAGTGACTAGGTGTTGGCAGGATATGCCATCTTAGCTGGATGGTGGGGCGGAGATATGTATAGCCCATTTGCATTTCAAAGATACTATCTCAGCACTCACACAAAGAAATTCACACTAGCCTTTTGTGACTCTGGACATCCTGCAATGAGGGCAGGGAGGCAGGAAATTCCAGACACTTCTGTGAGGGGATCTCCAGAAGTGTTTTTCACTTCAAAACTGGAACCAGGTACAAAACTAGGGCCCTCAGACCAACTCTTCAGTTCACTTTTGTACCTACAGTGGACTCTCCTGCTCAATATGGCCTGCTGTTTACTTCAGAGGACTGCCCTGCTGCCTGAAGCCTACCCTGTGCCCTCAGAAGGCTGCCCTGCTGCTTGAGACCTGTTTTCCTGCTTATACACAGCCCTACCAGAGTGGGTTGGTTAGCTGACCTCCTGATCAGAGCCTCAGGGATGTAAAAGGCTTCAATCAAGCATCTTGAACCCGCATCCAGTCCCAGCCTGAGTAAGTCCTGACCGTCCAAGTGGTACCCCTCCAGCCCTCGACCTTTGGAAATGGTGCCAAAGGTGCCCAGATAGCCCAAATCCAAAACTTGCCACTTAGAACATGTTCTGCAAAAACATGCTCTGGGAACCGAGAGGAGACCAGGATTTACCTACTCACAATCTGCCCAAGGGTACATCGCCGGTTGGTCTGAATTCATGGTAGTTTCCGCTACGTTCTTCTAAGCAAATCCTGTTCAGTGGCTTCTGGCTGGGAGGGTATTTGGCCTCCTGGAGCCCTCATTGGATATAGCCTGCAGCATCGACCAGCTGGAGATTTTTGACTTCCATAAAAGAGACTGAGCTTGAAAGTAGAAATCTTCACCGTATCTTCGTCCAGCGGCTCCTCGAGAACGCCGCCTCCTCCTCGGACACTGCTGGCAGCCTTGCCCAGCTGAACTTTACCTTCTCAGACATTTTTCTTCAAAATTTCTTCTAAGCCCAAAGGTAAGCGAAGACCATGCCCAACCCACTTCGTGTATTTGAACCGTGCTTCATTGCGGTCGGACATAACTTTCAACATTGCCATTTGTCCTGCGTAAGTAGATGTCCGCAGTTGGTGCTCTGATCTTTTTGGTGCTATTTTTCACTTTAAACTTTAAAAATACATAAATCAATTTCTACTGATTGGATTATTCTCATTTTGGTGTCCAAAAATGTAATACAGTTTAGTCTATGTTTCTAAATCAGTGAGGGATTTTTCTTGTTTTGTGTTTTTACTTTATTACTGTTTGAGTGCTGCATAAATACTTTACACATTGCCTCTGTTTATGTGGCAAGCTACCAGAGGGTTAAGCACATGTTACTTTAGTGACTTTTGTGGTTCACCAGGGCAAGGATTGTGGCTGTTGTTTGAGAAGGGCTCACACCCTCCTCAACCAACATCCCAATTTCTCATGCATAGTAAGCAGTGCTTTTGTTATTCATAACACATATTTTGGAAGCCCAGGCCAAAGTATTTTTTTTAACCTCCTTCCAAATCTGGATGTTAATAACATATCTGGAGGCATCATTGGTGGTGGGTAGAAAATAATTTTATGAATAAATTAAGACCAACATGACAAAAATCCAATAAGTAGAAGTCTAGATATGAATTTTTAAAGAAGTAGTAGTTCTAGCATTTAGAAACAATAAGCGCCAATGGGGGTTTTCTGGTCACACTGGACCGGGGGCAAAGTCAACAGTTCAGGCCGACTGCAATGGAGCAGAGGCTGCGGACAGGAGCCATGCAGTCCTGGTGAACAGAGTACCTGGATCCTGGTCACAACAGCAAGATGCGGGGTGCAGATGAGCGATGCATTGATGTCGAGCCCACAGTCGAAGTGATACATTGATTTTCTTTATGCAGTGGTGGTGATGCGTCGTTTCCGTGGACAAAGCGCCGAGCCGAAATGCGTTGGTACCAAAGTGTGATGCGCTGGGTTTCTCCACACAGTCGTGGGGATGTGTCAATCTCTCCACACTGCTGCGGCGGTGATGCACGGTTCCGATGCATCGGGCTCTCAAGGTGATGCATTGGTTCTGAGAGCGATGCACCAATTTTACTCTTGCAACAAGGTTGACACGCCACTTCTGCTACACGCAGACTGGAGATGCATCAATGTTTCTGGTGCAAGTATCTGGGTCCACTTCCAGTGAACCAGGCACAGGAGCAGGTGTAGTGACTTTGATAGCCCTGAGTCTCAAGCAACAGGAGGCAAGCCAAGACGCCCTTGGAATTCCTTTCAGTTGCCAGACAGAGTCCAGCTCTCCCTCAGCAGGATCAGAGAGTAGCAGGCAGCAGGACAGCAGAACAGCTAGTACAGAAAAGCAGGTCTTACAGATCAGCAGTCCAGCAGGACTGTCAGCCCTTGATGCAGCACAGCAGTTCTTCTGACAGAGTTCAGTTACTGGTCCAGAAGTGTCTAAATTGGTGCGATCAGGGCTCTAGTACTTCTACCCAGTTGTGCCTTTGAAGTGGGGGTGGCTTCAAAGAAGGGTCTTTGAAGTGCAGAGAAGCTCTTTCTTCCCAGCCCTAGCTCCAGATTAACTGTAGGGGTAGTCAGCCTTTTGTATGGGGACAGAGCCCTGCCTAATCGGGTGTAAGTGTCAGCTCCTCCCTCCCTTTCTGCCCAGGAAGAGCAATCAGAAAGCAGATGAATACTCAGACACACCTAATCTTCCTGTGTTTGTGGCCGTCTATAGGGAATGCATAAAGTGAAGCTGTCACCCATCCCATACATGTATTGGAGATTGGCTGCAGGCACACAGAGCAGTAAGAGCAGAGGTATGTCCACTTTCTAAAACTAGCATTTCTAAAACAGTAATGTTCGATCCAACTTTACCAGTAAAGCGGATTTATCATTACCCTTCCAAAGATATAAAATATGACACAGCTTCTCCTTTCTAATCAGGAATTACAGCTTAAAAGTGTATTAAGGAATTCCCAATGTTAGCCTATGAGAGGAGTAGGCCTTACAGTAGTGAAAAATGAATCTGGGTTTTTTTCACTACCAGGACATGCAAAATTTAAAAGTACATGCCCTACCTTCTACTTACACAGCACCCAGCCCTATGGGCTACAAAGGAACTATTTTAGGGGTGACATATATAATAAAAGGGAAGTTTAGGACTTGGCAAAGGGTTTCAAAAGCCAAGTTGAAGTGGCAGTAAAATTGCACACACAGGCTCTCCAGTGGGAGGCATGATACATGTTTAAAGGGCTACTTGTGTGGGTGGGACAATCAGTGCTCCAGGCCCAATAGTAGCATTTAATTTCCAAGCCCTGGGTATATGATATACCACTTTACAAGGGACTTACCAGTAAATTAATTATGCCCATTTGCGCATACACCAATTTTACAATGCTTTGGGGAGAAGCACATGCACTTTAGCATTGGTCAGCAAAAAGAATCATCAAAAAGAGGAGGTAAGCAGGCAAAAAGATTTGGGAAGACTACCCTAAGGAGGACAGGTCTAACAGTCACAATCTGAACAATATGTTGGAGAAGCCATTAAAGGACTCAGGGACCTGGTCCCCATTGAAATGCATTGTGGTGAAGGCCTGTTTTTGAGGGTCACAAAAAGGAGCAGATATTAAGGGTGATAACATATTTTAGTCAGAATATAAATAATTTGTTGGTGGTACCATACTAATTTTAGGAATTGTGATGTATTTTAAGGTGATTTTACCCTGTGCAAAATGCTGATCCTTTGCTGGGATTTGATGAACCATGTGTGGGATAAAACTGTTTTCTCTAATGGTTTTCTCATATAGGTTATAGAAGGTGCTCCAGAAGCTAAAATGAGAAGATAGTTTCTGTAAATTCACACTAGCTTCATCAGCCATCTGAGAATAAAGTCTCACATGCTGAGTAAAATGTACTCCCAACAGCAGCAGCGGCCTGTCAGTTGATTCCCCAATTTTCTACTGTACCTCGTACAGTGTTCTAATCTCTAATGTTCTTATTCATGACAAGAGTGCCACACCTGAAACCTTTATTGAATAAAATCTGTGAAACTTAAAACACTTCCATTAGAAATTAACAAAACGAGGGAGGTTCATTTTGTCATAGAAATTATGGTGAGTGCAGTAGAAAGTACAATTCGGACACATATTCTATATGGTTCTCAAATTTGTTTCTCATCCGTTTCAGTAAAACATTCTGACCTGCAGACTAAAACGTACTTTGAACACCAGAAGCAGCCTGCCAGTTAGCTCCCTAGTCATCAACTGCAGTTTTACCACAGTTTTCTATTGAGCAATTAGAGTGCTAAGATTCTGTATTAATGACAAAAGTTTGGCACAGCTGAACGCCATCTTCATGGAAGCAAAGTTTACAACTGAACGCATTCCCTACAGAGGACACTGCAGTAAATAAAGAAATGAAGGAGCTTGATAAGAAAAATGTCTCATAGGAAGGGCGCTCTAGAAAAAAGAGCCCATATTGCTTCCAAATTTATCCTAAATACATCACAGTAATAGAAGTGTGCAAAAGGCTTAAGCAATCAACTGGTTAAAAAAACATAAAATTAGCAACTAGTTTAAAAGCTTTGTTGCTGTTTGGGAACTCAGAAAATGTGTTCTTGTTTTAGATTTCTACAGTACTAACCATAATTTCTAGGAGAAAAAAGAAGCAATTTATTTTGTTAATTTCTGAAGGGAATGCTTTAGGTTTTACAATTTTGAATCCATCAAAATTACTTAGGTGTGGCATGTATTTGTCATAAATACTGAATGATAGCACTCTTGTTATTCATTAGAACAGTGTTGGGGGTATTTGGACAAAATATCGAGTTGTAAACATCATGAAGCAAATATTGTGTTACAAAAATATCGTGATGCAGAAATATTGTCAAGAATATAAATTTTTTCGGGTAAGTAATATCATTGTTGTTAATTTTGTTTCAATAATGTGTTTTAGTTCATATATTAATTTTGTTATTATTGTTTGTATAATGGTTATTAATATTTTTAAATATAGTTTGTAATTTTAAGTAATGGATAATTTGTATTTAATTGCTTATAGTAATTTATTGTGTCATAGCGGGTTGCTAGGTTTGTAGCAGTTAAGGCTGGGAAGGTAATTAAGTAATAATTACCAATTAATTATTAATGTAATGTTAAATATTGACTATTAATTATGACAATTGTGTAATTATTATATTTTTTGTTATATTTTAATTGTGGGCCACTGGGTGTTTAGAGCTATAGGGTGGGTAGGGAATTAAGTAATAATTAACAATTAAATATTAATGTATTATTTAATTTATTATTAATGATGTTAATTGTGTAATAACTTTATATATTCATTATCTTTCAGGTGTAGGCTGATTGGTTTGTAGGGATATAGAGTGAGAAGTTAAGTAATAATCAATGATCAATTATTTATTTATTATTAATTATTTAATTTATTATTAATTATGTCATTATGTAGTATTGATTTATTTTAGTTGTTGGTTGCTAGGTTTGTAGGGGTATATAGTGGGACATTAATTAAGTAATAATTAATTAACAAATAATGATTATTAATTAATTAGTTAATTGATTATCAGTTATCTAAATTGTGTTATACTTATTTATTTTTGTTACATTTTAAGTCAGGACAGCAAGGTTTGTGGGAGAATATCGTGGGAAGTAGATTAAGTAATAAATATCTTTTTTAAATTTAGAATTAATTATTAAATTGTTTAATCATGTAAATTGTTTAATTGTTTTTTATTTTTCATATATACATTTGTTTTGGTTAATTAATAATCTTTATATTAGGAGTTTTATATTTGTTCCAAATTAATAGGGTTATTCAAATATGTAATGTGTTTGAAGGGAAGTACTTTCCCTATTGTTGCACAGACTGGAGTGAGAATAGTTAATCTTACCCCTTCAATGTCCAGTGTTTTCCCTACTGCTACTGTTGCACAGATTGGAGTGGGAATAGTACATTTAACCCAATCAAAGTCTAATGCTTTCCTTCCTGTTATTTAGACTGGAGTGTGAATAGTAAATGTAACCCCTCTGAAGTCCAAAGCATTCCCTACTGCTGCACAGACTTGGATGGGAATAGCAAATCTTACCCCTCCGAAGTCCAACACTTTCCCTACTGTTGCACAGACTGGAGTGGGAATAATAAATCTTATCCTTTCGAAGTCCAACACTTTCTCTACTATTGCACATACTGGAGTGGGAATAGTAAATTTAATCCCTCCGAAGTCCAATTCTTTCCCTACTGTTGCACAGGCTGGAGTGGAAATAGTAAATCTTACCCCTCTGATGTCCAATGTTTTCCATACTGTTACACAGACTGGAGAGGGAATAGTACATTTAATCCCTCTAGAGTCCAGCACTTTCCCTACTGTTGCACAGACTGGAAGTGGAATAGTAAATCTTGCCCCCGTAAGTCTAATGCTTTCCCTACTGTTGACCTGGTTGGAGTGGGAATAGTAAATGTAACCTCTCTGAAAACCTACACTTTCACTACTGTTGCATAAACTGGAGTGGGACGAGTATATCTATTATTCCCAGATTTTTATTATTTTCTTAATATTGTTTAAATATATCTATTATTATTATTTGTTTATTCTATAAATTTCATAGTATTTCTTCTAAAAATATTTCTTTTTTTAGTTTGTTACAGTTTTTTATATTTAATTAATTTGATAATTTATTTAATGTTTGGCAGTTGATTTGTTAGTATTTTTACATTACATAGCTCTCTATCTATATACATATATATATATATATATATAGAGAGAGATATATGTGTGTGTGTGTGTGTGTGTATATATATATATATATATATATATATATATATATATTATCTACTGGCGGTTGCCAGTAGATAGTTATAGTTAGGACCTATTATCCATAGGAAATCCGCGACATTCTATTTGAAATAACGTTGGCGCCGGTTGACGAATCTTCGCGAAAGTTTCCAACTTGTTGGGGCGCTCCGCTCCTACCCTGAAAGTCTCGGGTTGATTCGTCAAGCGGGGGCCGAGAAAAAAGGGGGTCCCAAAACGCGTTTTCCCCATTCATTTAACCATAGGAACCTTTAGTCGCAGCTACAGCCCGAACTGCTGAACGGAATTACACCAAATTTGGCAAAGAGGTAGCACTTGGTTCAGTGTCGTGCCTTTTGCTTAAATGGTGTAAATCCGTTCAGTAGTTCCTGAGAAAATCAAAAGTAAAGTCACATATATATCTATGGGCGAGTAGGGTCCGCGTACCCTCCCGATCACGAGCTGTATGCTAATTGGCTGTCAAGTGGCTGTCAACACTCCAAATCAGGAAGTGTTGGCAGCCATTTTGTCACTCGGTAGAACCGAGGACAGAAACAAGTGCGCAAAGCGCAAAAGGGGGCAGGATAGAAACACCCTGACCCCTAGGTCTGCTCAGGGGTCCCACAAGGACCCCTGGGCAGAAAAAGCATTTTTTTAAAAATCGGCGGGATGCGCTTAGGGTGCGCGGATCCCGCCGAGAAAAAAAAAAAGAAACAAGTGCGCAAAACGCACAAAGGGGGCAGGGTAGAAACCAAGTCACGGGGGCATGGGGGTATTTATAATATGTGGGAGGGCCTCTAAGGCTCCCAAGCCCGGGGACCGCCACCCCCGGGGCTTTAAAAATAAATGGTGCGGGAGGGCTCTCGGCCCTCCCGCAGCCCCGGGACCGCCACCTCCCGGGGCTTCTTTAATTATTTTTTATAAATTTACCTGTGTGGGGGGCTCGAGCCCCCACACGCCCGGGACCGCCACCTCCCGGGGCACTAAAAATTTCAATATGGGGGTCCATTACGGACCCCCAGAGCCCGGGGACCACCACCTCCCGGGGCTTTGTCAATGGAGGGAGGGGGCCGCGCGGCCCCCTCCTGGAGCCTGTAATGGCCCTGGGGACCACCACCCCCCAGGGCCGGCTCCTGCAGTGTCCCGGGGTGCCTACCCCCGGGACACTGTAGTTTGCTAGGATAGGACGGGAGCCTCGCGGCTCCCGTCCTGTCATAGCAAACTGCTTTGGATATTGGAAGCGAGAGCAGGAAACCTGCTTTTCCACACGGGGAGCTGCATGTTAGCAGCTCCCCATGTGGAAAAGCAATACCGGCTCCCAAGGGACGCGGGAGTCGGCGGGACTGTGGGGGATTGGGGACCCCCCACAGTCCCCAACGAAGAGGGCCAGCCCCGGGGGATGGGGTCCCGGGGCAAGTAGTGGCCCGGAGGGGGCCACGCGGCACCCCTCCCCAAAATAATAATAAAAATAAATAAATAAAGGCCTGCCCCGGGGGATGGGGTCCCCGGGGCAAAAGGAGGCCTGAGGAGGGGGGCCACGCAGCCCCCCTCCTTAAAAATGTATTTAAAAGTGTGGCCATGCCCCGGGGGATGGGGTCCCCGGGGCCGGATTCGGCCCCCTTCCCGTTTAATTAAAAAAAAGGGATAAGGACCCCATCCCCCAGGGCCCAAAAATAGGAAAAAGTAAGGGGGGCCACACAGCCCCCTTGGAAAAAAAACAAAAAAAAACGATCGGGCCGCAGGCCCCGCCCCTTCCTTTACCACTCTGCAAGCGCGCCCCTGGCGCGTTTGCAGATGAGGAACGAATTCCCCTTCAATACTGGGGTCCCTGGGGCCAACTAGCCCACCAGGAACCTCCAGTATGTGCCAGGGGCTGCGTTGCAGAGAGGTGTACAGAGGCCACGCCCTTTTACACCTCTCTGCAACGCAGCTCTGTGGCGCTTTTTGGAGGTACCTGGTGGGCTAGTTGGCCCCAGGGACCCTCAGTATTCAAGGGGACTTAATCCCCCAACTTAAAACGCACCAGTGGTGAAGGGAGGGCGGGGCTTCAGGTGACATGTGTGCAAACAGGCCCCGTGGCGTGTTTTAAGATGGGAATTAAATCCCTTCAATCCTGAGGGTCCCTGGGGGCCAACTAGCCCACCAGGTACCTCCAGTAAGCGCCACGGAGCTGCGTTGCAGAGTGTTGTAAAAGGGGCGTGGCCTCTGAACACCTCTCTGCAACGCAGCTGTCTGGGGCATACTAGAGGTATCTGGTGGGCTAGTTGGCCCCTAGGGACCCTCGGGATTGAGAAGGAATTAATTCTCCAACTTAAAACGCGCCACTGGGTGTGTTTGCAGACATGTCACCTCAGGCCCCACCCCTTCCTTCACCATTGTGCAAATATTCCTCTAAAATCAGCCGAACTACGAATTCTGATTTACTCACCTGTTATCAGGAGAGACCTCAGTGCTGCATCTTTCAGCCCAGTACTGATCCTGAAAAGTAATTTTAACCGTACTTACCAGTAACTTGAATTTCCTTCCATAGGATATCATTGCCTGCTTTTTGCTGAAAAAGTTTCTAAGTGTCGATTTTTGAAACATACAAATATTCCTCTAAAATCAGCCGAAATACGAATTCCGATTTACTCACCTGTTATCAGGAGAGACCTCAGTGCTGCATCTTTCAGCCCAGTACTGATCCTGAAAAGTAATTCTAACCGTACTTACCAGTAACTTGAATTTCCTTCCATAGGCTAACATTGACTGGTTTCACTTGGAAATTCTTCTAAGTGTGCAGTTTTGGAACTTTATAATATTCCTCTAAAATCAACCGAACTACGAATTCCGATTTACTCACCTGTTATCAGGAGAGAACCCAGTGCTGCATCTTTTAGCCCAGCACTGACCCTGAAAAGTAATTCTAACCGTACTTACCAGTAACTTATATTTCCTTCCATAGGAATCCATTGTCTGGTTTTCAGCAGAAAAGTTTCAAAGTGTCGATTTTCACAAACTACAAATATTCCTTAAAAATCGCCTGTATGACTTAAACGCATTCTTTCAACTGTTTACAGGAGATGCACCAGTGCTGGATCCAGGATCCAACACTGAGTAAGAAAAAGTAACGATAACACTACTTACCTGCTAAGTGAATTTCCTCCCATAGGATAACATTGGTGATTCTATGTGAAAAAGTTTGTGTCAACTTTTAAAATACAATAATATTCCTTAAAAATCACTACTGTAACCAAAACGCTTTTACTCAACTGTTTACAGGAGATGTCCCAGGACTGAATCTAGGATCCAGTCCTGTGGTTAGAAAAGTAATCCATAAAGTAACTAATTGCATTTAACTAGAAATTCACATTGAGCTCAATGTTGCATTGTGTTTGAAATTGTGTTGCCCATTGCAACAACTGTAACTACTGTACTTAAAAGTCTATTGCCTATTTGCAAAGTATTTAAACTAAAGTAATTCATTCAGAGAAAGTATATTTTGTAATGTAATGTATAATGTAATTACAATGTAATTTAAAAAATAAAATATGTAAAAATAAATAGGTTAAAAAAATGTAGTAAATCAGTATCCAAAAAATAAATATAACAATTAATACATTTAAAAATTGTCATTTACAAAACCTTTGAAATTCACTGAAAAAAAACATAGGTTTCAGACATGTTATAGTTAGGAATTAGCATTTAAAAAACCTTTGAAATTCACTGAAAAAGCCATAGGTTTTAGGGACAGTTATAGTTAGAAATTAGCATTTAAAAACCTTTGAAATTCACTGAAAAAACCATAGGTTTCAGACACGTTATAGTTAGAAATTAGCATTTAAAAAACCTTTGAAATTCACTGAAAAAACCATAGGTTTTAGGGACAGTTATAGTTAGTTGGACATTGCACTCGTACAAAACCCGTGAAATTCCCCGTTATAGTTAGTTCAGCTAACTATAACTCGCGCCCGCAATGCACTGCTGATGACGTCACATATTACATCACTCATGACATGGTCAGTGACATCACTGATGACATCACTGATGACATCTCAAATGACATCACTGATGACATCATCCATGTGATAATTTCATGCATCTTCTCACACCCTAATATAACTTTTGATACACCCACTCTAAATTACAGACTGCCATTCTCAAAACCATACACACTCCAATACCAATAACTACATACCCACTCACTGATTCTTAGGTCTACACACACACATCTACTCACTCACCCGTACAGTCACTCATACTTACAGTCACTCAGTACAGGACTATCATATGCACTCATACACCTATATAAACACTCACACAACGCAACTCATCCATAGAGGTACTCACACACCTAGTCAGTCATGCAAAAAATTAATCACACACCCATTTACTCACCTATACAGTTATACACACACCAGCTCACTTACTCATACAAATACTAGCACATTCTTACGCTCTTATACAATAACTGATACAAGCACACACGCATCTATACAGCCACTCTCACAATCACACACTCTCACTTATAGCCATTTAAATACTCTAACACACATATATACTGCCTTTTACATATGTAGTTACTCGCACATGTACCACTGAGATATACATTCACTCACTAACACACCCATACACACACTCACCCACCCAAGCAGTCCATCACAGATGCACTCTTGAAATCATGCACCCAGTGAATCACCCACTCACACATCTATGTACAGAGTCACACACACCCCACCCACACAAACACTCAGGCACCCATACAGATACTCAGAGAACTAATCAATAACCCATATACACACTCATGTAGCTATTCGCAAATCCATGCATCCACTTACACACCAACAGACAGACGGATACAGACATTCACCCAGTTTAGTCACTAACCCATGCATTCAGTAAGATACATTTAATCACTCACTTATAGAGTTAGTCACACACCTACTAAATCATCCATTCAGACACTTATACACCCACTCATTCTTCAATACGCCTTTGCCTATATATATTAAACATATTTAAACTTTACAGAAACACACAGTCACTGGATGATGTCATCAGTGATGTCATCAGTGATGTCACTGACCATGTCATGAGTGATGTAATATGTGACGTCATCAGCAGTGCATTGCGGGCGCGAGTTATAGTTAGCTGAACTAACTATAACGGGGAATTTCACGGGTTTTGTACGAGTGCAATGTCCAACTAACTATAACTGTCCCTAAAACCTATGGTTTTTCAGTGAATTTCAAAGGTTTTTAAATGCTAATTTCTAACTATAACGTGTCTGAAACCTATGGTTTTTTCAGTGAATTTCAAAGGTTTTTTAAATGCTAATTTCTAACTATAACTGTCCCTAAAACCTATGGTTTTTTCAGTGAATATATATATAGTTATAGTTGGGACCTAGTTTCCATAGGAAGAGCTTTTTTCATTTGCCAATAACTTTGGCGTCGTTTGATGAATCCTCGTGAAATTTTCAAAACTAATAGGCCAGTCACTTCAGCTCATGTTTTGAAAATTTCGGGGTGATCCGTCGACAGGGACCGAGAAAAAGGGAGGGGTACTAAAACGCTTTGTATCCATGTTAAATTCCATAGGAATCTTTAGACATGGCTACAGAGCTAACTGCTCAACGGAATGACATCAAATTTGGTAGAAAGGTAGCTCTTGGTTCAGAAAGCACTCTTTTTGTTAAATGGTGTAAATCCGTTCCGTAGTTACTGAAAATTTAAAGATTTCTTAGATACACAACTGTGGCCGCTGTGGATCCGCGAACCGTGCGATCTCATGTATAAGGTCTGATTGGCTGCCAACACTTCAAACCAGGAAGTGTTGGCAGCCATCTTGTGATTCTGTTGAACCAAGTCACAAGCAAAAATGTTTAAAAAAAAAAAGAAAAGGGGGAAGGGTAGAACACCCTGACCCCCTAGGCCTGTTCAGGGGGTCCACAGGAGCCCCACTGTGGAAAAAAGCATTTTTATTTCTATTTTCAGTGGGAGATCCGCGAATACTGCATAAAATCTTTTAAAAAATGAAGCACAGGCTTCGTTTAATTTAGGTCCCCGGTGTGGGCCAGGTCTTGGGGGAATAAAAATTAAAATGCTGGGGGCCGTAAATGGCCCTGGGGACCATCACCCCGCGGAGCCGGCTCCAGCAATGTCCGGGGTGCCCACTCCCAGGACATTGCAGTTTGCTATGGCTTAGTACTCCCACCAAGCAGTAAAAATGCTCTTGCTTCCATGAAGCGGAGCAGAATTGCTTTTGGACAGAGGGAGCTGCATGTTTGCAGCTTCCTCTGTCCAAAAGCAATGCTGATTCCCACTGGAGGCGGGGAGTCGGCAAAGACGGTAGGGGCCTTGAGATTGCCCCCGCGGTTCCCAACAAGAGGCCATGCCCCAGGGATGGGGTCCCCAGGGCAATATCGGCCTGGGGAGGGGTCAAAAAACAAAAATAAAGGCCTGCCCCGGGGGATGGGGTTCCCGGGGCTGAAATAAGCCTGGGGAGGGGGGCCACGCGGCCCCCCCCTTTAAAAAAAATTATAATAATAAAGGGCAGGCCCCGGGGATGGGGTTCCCGGGGCCAATATTGGCCCAGGGAAGGGGGCCAAGCAGCCCCCTTCCTCTATTGAAAAAAAAAGGAAAATGGCTGGCCCCTGGGGGATGGGGTCCCGGGGCCGAAATCGTCTGAGGAAGGGGGCTATGCAGCCCCCTTCCCTAAAAAAAAACTCCGGCAAGTTGCCGGAGGCCACGCCCCATTACCACCACTCTTTAAATGCGCTTCCTGGCATCCAACTGCCCCTCCTGTTACCTCCAGTAAGTCCCACACAGCAGTATTGCTCAGAAGTTGTCAGAGGCGATGCCCCCTTTCTCCAACACTCTGCAAATGTGCCTTCCGGCGCACTACTAGTTGGGGGATAAAGTACCCTTGGCTCAAGAGGGATCTTGGGGGCCAAGAAGCCCTCCTGGTACTTCCTGTAGGTCCTACACAGCGGAATTCCTGAGAGCTGGTCGGAGGCCCAGCCCCCTTTCTCCATCACTCTGCAAATGTGACTGCTAGTTAAAAAAACCTTAGAAATTCACTACAAAAAAAGGTTACAGGGACGTTATAGTTGACATTAGCATTTAAAGAACCTGGGAAATTCACTCAAAAAAACCAAAGGTTGCAGGGACGTTATAGTCAGGGTCAGATTTTACTCATACAAAACCAGAGAAATTCAGCCATTATAGTTACCTGAGTTAACTATAACTCGTGCCCCCGCAATGCGCTGCTTATGACCTCACATATTACATCACTCATGACTTGTTCGGTGACAATTCTGATGACATCTCAAATGACATCACTGATGACATCAGTGATGACATCATCCACAGCATCTCTGATGCACTCACTCACACCCCTATAGAATCTTTTATACACTCACTTCACTCCCACATAACCATTCACAGAGCCATACCAGTACTTACACACCCACTCACTGATTCATGGATCTACACACACATCCACTCGTGCACCCATACTGCCACTCATACACCCACTCATTCACTAATACAGCCATTGACATATTCACTCATACACCCATACAGGCACTCACACACTGAGTGAGTCAGCCATAGAACTACTCACACACCTAGACACTCACCCATACAGCCAATCACACAGCCACTTACCCACCCAAACAGTTACACACACACACCCAGTTACTTACTCATACAAATAGTAACCCATCCTCACTCTCATATATAGTTAGTGACAGAAGCACGCACTCATCCATATAGCCACTCTCATATTCATTCACTCATGCATACAGTCACTCATATACCCCATCACTCACCTATACTGCCTTTCACATACCCAGTTAATCACTCATACTGACACATGCACTCAATCACCGACATAGCCAAACATACATTCACTCAGCCATACAGCTTCTCAGACACACATTCAGTACCCCATACAGACACTGACTCACCCACAGCCACTGACTCACCCACTCACACAGGCAGTCACACACCTCCTCACCCACACACACAGACACCCAGACAACCATAGAGGGAGCCAGACAACCAATCAATCACCCATATAGCCATTCATGTACCCACCAACACACTCATACACCCACTTAGACATCAACTGACAGACAGATACATTTATTTACACAACCAGTCACTCACCTATACATTCACTGAGACTCCTAGTCACTCACTTATACAGTCAGTCATGCACCCACTGAGTCATCCATACAGACACTCCTACACCCACTGATTCACCAATACACCTTAGTATGTTATGTTATTTAATTTTATAACGCGTGCAGCTACTCCGAGAAGTGTCCCGGCGCGATCCAAGAGGGGTCACTGATTACCACTAGACAAACAGATAGGTTTTTAATTTTCTCTTAAAGGCCAGAGGATCTTGGGTATTGCGAAGCTCAAATGGAAGGGCATTCCAAGCTTGAGCCGCTTTCACGGCGAGCGAGCCACCGCCCAGCCTGTGATGAATGAAGCGGGGAACTTGTGCCAGAAGCTGTGCTGATGAGCGCAATTGTCTCAGCGGTACATAAAAGGAGAACCGCTTCTGCAAATAGAAGGGGCCTCGGCCATAAAGGGCGCGGTGGGCGATGACTAGGGATTTGAACTGAACATGTTCTGCCACGGGAAGCCAATGTAGTGAGCGCAGGTGATGTCGCACACTACACCTATTGGGAATCTCAAGGAGAAGCCTGGCAGCCGCATTTTAGACAACCTGAAGCTTGTTCAGTAAGTATCCCGGGATGCCCACATACAGTGCATTGGCATAGTCCAGGCGAGAAAGGATCAGCGCGCGAATGACTGTTTCTTTTGTGGGCCTAGGGAGAAGAGGGAGAAATTTCCTTAAGGTTTTTAGGAGTCCACAGCAGTTGCCTGCGAGCTTCTTAACCTGAGCAGAGAAGGATAGATTGTCCTCGAACCACACTCCCAAGTTCTTGGCGGAGTTCCCTTTAGATGTCGGTAAAGGGAACCCTGGAGGCCAGAGCGTGTCTCTGAAGCAGAGGGGAAATTACCGTAAAGGAGAATCTCCGACTTGTCTTCATTGCACTTAAGCTGTGCGGCAGCGAGCCACTTGAAGACAGAGGACAAGCAGTGCTGAGCCGAAGTGACGGAGTCAGCATCCTTTCCCCAGGTAAAAAGAAGCTGGATGTCATCCGCGTAGGCAATGACCTTAGCCCCCAGGTCCTCGGCCAAATAGACCAGAGGAGTAACATAGATGTTAAAGAGGAGGGGCTAAGGGAGGACCCTAGCGGGACCCCAGTGGTAACCAGCTGGGGGCTGACGTGGCCGGCGGCAGCCAGCCCTGTTGCATCCGCCCTTCCAGGAAGGACCTAAGCCAGCCCCAGGCCCCAATCTCAGCGAGACGGGACAGTAGCAGTGAGTGTGGCACCATATCAAACACCACCGACAGGTCGAGCATAACTAAAGCTGCTCTCCCGCCGGCGTCCAGACACTCCCGTATGGCCTCTGAGATCTCCACCAGCGCTGACTCAGTGTCTGGGCTGGGTGCAGTAGGTTCGACTCTTCAATAAACTCAGTCAGTTGTCTGGTCACCACCTTTTCGCACACTTTGGATAAGCTGGGCAGAAGGGAGATGGGACGATAATTCCCTGGAATCTGGGGGTCAAGGGAAGGTTTTTCAAACGTGGAAGGATTTTAGCCTGCTTCCAACCCTCTGGGATGCGAGCCTCAAGTAAGGAGGTATTGATAATGAGGTTCACTTCAGGATTAATGATCTCCGCGACTGCCTCCAGCAGTCTGGCTGCACAGGGATCAGAAGGAGAGCCTGATTTCAAGCCCTTCAAAATTCTGAGCGTGCTGGGCAAATCCACTGGAGCGAAAGCATGCAGGGAGTGTCTAGGAATGGCGGGCGTAGGAACGTAGGGCATGGAATCTGATGGGGTCCTACGGCAGGGAGCAAAGCCGCCTGAATAGAGACTGGGAGTGAGCTAGTCTGTGCGGTGGGGGATGTAAAGCTCTGTACTATGGCGAAAATTTCCTTGGAATTATTTTGAGCCTGATCAATAAGGACCGAATAATATTGCTTCTTGGCCTCGGCTATTGCAGCATAGTAGATTTTTTGTTTGAGCCTAAGATTGTGCTTGGCCAAGGCACAGTACTCACTAAGGCGCCAGGCGCGCTCCAGCTATATATATTTAACACTCATAAACATTTTAAAAACAGTCACTGGATGATGTCATGAGTGATGTCATGAGTGATGTCACTGACCATGTCATGAGTGATGTAATATGTGAGTTCATAAACATTGCATGGGGGTGCGAGTTATAGTTAACTGAGGTAACTATAACGGCTGAATTTCTTTGGTTTTGTGTGAGTAAAATCTGACCCTAACTATAACATCCCTGTAAACTTTGTTTTTTTAGTGAATATATAGATATATACATATATACAAGCTTAGGTCCACCAAAGCCTGCCAAACTCCCAGGAGGGTGCTGTCGTCAAAAACATTAAGGTGGGCTCATTGATTAAATGAATAAAACAGCTGCATGGAGCAGTCGCGGGGATAAAGATTCCTTTATTCAGAAAACGCGTTTCGGCTGTCGCCTTTGTCAAAGCTTTATAATAATGAAATCAACACCGTGAATACTTAACAGTTCTTTAAGAGTCCTATGGTTGACTCTTATTGGATAAAGTGAGTATGGCAACCAAAGAGGATTCGCCCTTTCAGCCGAATGCTTGTTTTCGGGCGCTCTGTCAGCGTGTAATTCAACATAGTCACCATGTAGGAGTACCAGCGTGATCTGATTTCATCAATAAATGAGTCACTGAATATCTCATATTCCATTAATCCTGAGATACGAGAAACACGACTGGTGCTCAGATTTTCAAGTCATGTAAACATGCAAATGACGTCGTCCATCCAATTAAACCAGGCATGTATAAAGTACATCTTTCACAGTTGCACAGAGCACTTGTGGGGCCAAAGATTCCTTTATTCAGCAAACACGTTTCGGCTGCAGCCTTTGTTAGTGATTTATAATAATGAAATCAATACTTAATAGTTCTTTAAAAGTCCAGTGGTTGGCTCTTATTCGATAATGTGAGTATGGCAACCAAACGAGGACTCGTAAACATTTAAAAGGAGTTTAGCAGCCTTTAGTGCACCTGAGCTTGCATTTTACTGAAAAACCTGCCAGAGCCGCTGCATTTCTATTGGAGAAAAAACTGCTAAATCCGTTGCAAATGTAGGGTTGTGTGGTTCTTTAATTGACACCTACTGAGGCTGATCAACTTTATGTAATGCGGCATGGCGAGAGGCACAACATCTACCAGGTATGAAAAGTACGCCACCCTGAAAGATGCATGGTACCCAGGCAGGGTTTACTTTGGGTGTCAGCTGTGCAAGCAGCAAAGAAGCTTGACTATTTACCCCTCTGCCGACTAGATAGCAGAGATCATATACTGTTTGGCTGGCAGAAGTTCAAAAAGCAAAGAAAATTCACTATTTAGCCGGCAGCTAACTAAATAGCAGACACCATGCACTATTTGGCTGCCAGCCTTGCAAACAATAAAGAAGCTTCACTATTTACCCAGCCACTGACTACATAGCAGAGATCATCTACTTTTTGACTGGCAGAGATGCATGGAACCATGTGGCACCCCTCCCCGGTTGATTTTGGTCCCGGGGACCCCATCCCCAGGGCCCAGCCAATTACTTTGTTTTAGATTTCTACAGTACTAACCATAATTTCTAGGAGAAAAAGAAGCAATTTATTTTGTTAATTTCTGAAGGGAATGCTTTAGGTTTTACAATTTTGAATCCATCAAAATTACTTAGGTGTGGCATGTATTTGTCATAAATACTGAATGATAGCACTCTTGTTATTCATTAGAACAGTGTTGGGGGTATTTGGACAAAATATCGAGTTGTAAACATCATGAAGCAAATATTGTGTTACAAAAATATCGTGATGCAGAAATATTGTCAAGAATATAAATTTTTTCGGGTAAGTAATATCATTGTTGTTAATTTTGTTTCAATAATGTGTTTTAGTTCATATATTAATTTTGTTATTATTGTTTGTATAATGGTTATTAATATTTTTAAATATAGTTTGTAATTTTAAGTAATGGATAATTTGTATTTAATTGCTTATAGTAATTTATTGTGTCATAGCGGGTTGCTAGGTTTGTAGCAGTTAAGGCTGGGAAGGTAATTAAGTAATAATTACCAATTAATTATTAATGTAATGTTAAATATTGACTATTAATTATGACAATTGTGTAATTATTATATTTTTTGTTATATTTTAATTGTGGGCCACTGGGTGTTTAGAGCTATAGGGTGGGTAGGGAATTAAGTAATAATTAACAATAAAATATTAATGTATTATTTAATTTATTATTAATGATGTTAATTGTGTAATAACTTTATATATTCATTATCTTTCAGGTGTAGGCTGATTGGTTTGTAGGGATATAGAGTGAGAAGTTAAGTAATAATCAATGATCAATTATTTATTTATTATTAATTATTTAATTTATTATTAATTATGTCATTATGTAGTATTGATTTATTTTAGTTGTTGGTTGCTAGGTTTGTAGGGGTATATAGTGGGACATTAATTAAGTAATAATTAATTAACAAATAATGATTATTAATTAATTAGTTAATTGATTATCAGTTATCTAAATTGTGTTATACTTATTTATTTTTGTTACATTTTAAGTCAGGACAGCAAGGTTTGTGGGAGAATATCGTGGGAAGTAGATTAAGTAATAAATATCTTTTTTAAATTTAGAATTAATTATTAAATTGTTTAATCATGTAAATTGTTTAATTGTTTTTTATTTTTCATATATACATTTGTTTTGGTTAATTAATAATCTTTATATTAGGAGTTTTATATTTGTTCCAAATTAATAGGGTTATTCAAATATGTAATGTGTTTGAAGGGAAGTACTTTCCCTATTGTTGCACAGACTGGAGTGAGAATAGTTAATCTTACCCCTTCAATGTCCAGTGTTTTCCCTACTGCTACTGTTGCACAGATTGGAGTGGGAATAGTACATTTAACCCAATCAAAGTCTAATGCTTTCCTTCCTGTTATTTAGACTGGAGTGTGAATAGTAAATGTAACCCCTCTGAAGTCCAAAGCATTCCCTACTGCTGCACAGACTTGGATGGGAATAGCAAATCTTACCCCTCCGAAGTCCAACACTTTCCCTACTGTTGCACAGACTGGAGTGGGAATAATAAATCTTATCCTTTCGAAGTCCAACACTTTCTCTACTATTGCACATACTGGAGTGGGAATAGTAAATTTAATCCCTCCGAAGTCCAATTCTTTCCCTACTGTTGCACAGGCTGGAGTGGAAATAGTAAATCTTACCCCTCTGATGTCCAATGTTTTCCATACTGTTACACAGACTGGAGAGGGAATAGTACATTTAATCCCTCTAGAGTCCAGCACTTTCCCTACTGTTGCACAGACTGGAAGTGGAATAGTAAATCTTGCCCCCGTAAGTCTAATGCTTTCCCTACTGTTGACCTGGTTGGAGTGGGAATAGTAAATGTAACCTCTCTGAAAACCTACACTTTCACTACTGTTGCATAAACTGGAGTGGGACGAGTATATCTATTATTCCCAGATTTTTATTATTTTCTTAATATTGTTTAAATATATCTATTATTATTATTTGTTTATTCTATAAATTTCATAGTATTTCTTCTAAAAATATTTCTTTTTTTAGTTTGTTACAGTTTTTTATATTTAATTAATTTGATAATTTATTTAATGTTTGGCAGTTGATTTGTTAGTATTTTTACATTACATAGCTCTCTATCTATATACATATATATATATATATATATAGAGAGAGATATATGTGTGTGTGTGTGTGTGTGTATATATATATATATATATATATATATATTATCTACTGGCGGTCGCCAGTAGATAGTTATAGTTAGGACCTATTATCCATAGGAAATCCGCGACATTCTATTTGAAATAACGTTGGCGCCGGTTGACGAATCTTCGCGAAAGTTTCCAACTTGTTGGGGCGCTCCGCTCCGCTCCTACCCTGAAAGTCTCGGGTTGATTCGTCAAGCGGGGGCCGAGAAAAAAGGGGGTCCCAAAACGCGTTTTCCCCATTCATTTTTCCATAGGAACCTTTAGTCGCAGCTACAGCCCGAACTGCTGAACGGAATTACACCAAATTTGGCAAAGAGGTAGCCCTTGGTTCAGTGTCGTGCCTTTTGCTTAAATGGTGTAAATCCGTTCAGTAGTTCCTGAGAAAATCAAAAGTAAAGTCACATATATATCTATGGGCGAGTAGGGTCCGCGTACCCTCCCGATCACGAGCTGTATGCTAATTGGCTGTCAAGTGGCTGTCAACACTCCAAATCAGGAAGTGTTGGCAGCCATTTTGTCACTCGGTAGAACCGAGGGACAGAAACAAGTGCGCAAAGCGCAAAAAGGGGGCAGGATAGAAACACCCTGACTGCTCAGGGGGTCCCACAAGGACCCCCTGGGCAGAAAAAAGCATTTTTTTTTTTAAAAAAATCGGCGGGATGCGCTTAGGGTGCGCGGATCCCGCCGAGAAAAAAAAAAGAAACAAGTGCGCAAAACGCACAAAGGGGGCAGGGTAGAAACCAAGTCACGGGGGCATGGGGGGGTATTTATAATATGTGGGGGGGCCTCTAAGGCCCCCCCAAGCCCCGGGGACCGCCACCCCCCGGGGCTTTAAAAATAAATGGTGCGGGAGGGCTCTCGGCCCTCCCGCAGCCCCTGGGACCGCCACCTCCCCGGGGCTTCTTTAATTATTTTTTTATAAATTTACCTGTGTGGGGGGGCTCGAGCCCCCCCACACACCCCGGAGACCGCCACCTCCCCGGGGCACTAAAAATTTCAATATGGGGGTCCATTACGGACCCCCAGAGCCCCGGGGACCACCACCTCCCGGGGCTTTGTCAATGGAGGGAGGGGGCCACGCGGCCCCCTCCTGGAGCCTGTAATGGCCCTGGGGACCACCACCCCCAGGGCCGGCTCCTGCAGTGTCCCGGGGTGCCTACCCCGGGACACTGTAGTTTGCTAGGATAGGACGGGAGCCTCGCGGCTCCCGTCCTGTCATAGCAAACTGCTTTGGATATTGGAAGCGAGAGCAGGAAACCTGCTCTCGCTTCCAATATCCAAAGCAAATTGCTTTCCACACGGGGAGCTGCATGTTAGCAGCTCCCCATGTGGAAAAGCAATACCGGCTCCCAAGGGACGCGGGGAGTCGGCGGGACTGTGGGGGATTGGGGACCCCCCACAGTCCCCAACGAAGAGGGCCAGCCCCGGGGATGGGGTCCCCGGGGCAAGTAGTGGCCCGGAGGGGGCCACGCGGCACCCCTCCCCAAAATAATAATAAAAATAAATAAATAAAGGCCTGCCCCGGGGGATGGGGTCCCCGGGGCAAAAGGAGGCCTGAGGAGGGGGGCCACGCAGCCCCCCTCCTTAAAAATGTATTTAAAAGTGTGGCCATGCCCCGGGGGATGGGGTCCCCGGGGCCGGATTCGGCCCCCTTCCCGTTTAATTAAAAAAAAGGGATAAGGACCCCATGGGCCCCCAGGGCCCAAAAATAGGAAAAAGTAAGGGGGCCACACAGCCTCCCTTGGAAAAAAACAACAAAAAAAAAACGATCGGGCCGCAGGCCCCGCCCCTTCCTTTACCACTCTGCAAACGCGCCCCCTGGCGCGTTTGCAGATGGGGAACGAATTCCCCTTCAATACTGGGGGTCCCGGGGGGCCAACTAGCCCACCAGGAACCTCCAGTATGCGCCAGGGGGCTGCGTTGCAGAGAGGTGTACAGAGGCCACGCCCCTTTTTACACCTCTCTGCAACGCAGCTCTGTGGCGCTTTTTGGAGGTACCTGGTGGGCTAGTTGGCCCCCAGGGACCCTCAGTATTCAAGGGGACTTAATCCCCCAACTTAAAACGCACCAGTGGTGAAGGGAGGGGCGGGGCTTCAGGTGACATGTGTGCAAACAGGCCCCGTGGCGTGTTTTAAGATGGGGAATTAAATCCCCTTCAATCCTGAGGGTCCCTGGGGGCCAACTAGCCCACCAGGTACCTCCAGTAAGCGCCACGGAGCTGCGTTGCAGAGTGTTGTAAAAAGGGGCGTGGCCTCTGAACACCTCTCTGCAATGCAGCTGTCTGGGGCATACTAGAGGTATCTGGTGGGCTAGTTGGCCCCTAGGGACCCTCGGGATTGAGAAGGAATTAATTCTCCAACTTAAAACGCGCCACTGGGTGTGTTTGCAGACATGTCACCTCAGGCCCCACCCCCTTCCTTCACCATTGTGCAAATATTCCTCTAAAATCAGCCGAACTACGAATTCTGATTTACTCACCTGTTATCAGGAGAGACCTCAGTGCTGCATCTTTCAGCCCAGTACTGATCCTGAAAAGTAATTTTAACCGTACTTACCAGTAACTTGAATTTCCTTCCATAGGATATCATTGCCTGCTTTTTGCTGAAAAAGTTTCTAAGTGTCGATTTTTGAAACATACAAATATTCCTCTAAAATCAGCCGAAATACGAATTCCGATTTACTCACCTGTTATCAGGAGAGACCTCAGTGCTGCATCTTTCAGCCCAGTACTGATCCTGAAAAGTAATTCTAACCGTACTTACCAGTAACTTGAATTTCCTTCCATAGGCTAACATTGACTGGTTTCACTTGGAAATTCTTCTAAGTGTGCAGTTTTGGAACTTTATAATATTCCTCTAAAATCAACCGAACTACGAATTCCGATTTACTCACCTGTTATCAGGAGAGAACCCAGTGCTGCATCTTTTAGCCCAGCACTGACCCTGAAAAGTAATTCTAACCGTACTTACCAGTAACTTATATTTCCTTCCATAGGAATCCATTGTCTGGTTTTCAGCAGAAAAGTTTCAAAGTGTCGATTTTCACAAACTACAAATATTCCTTAAAAATCGCCTGTATGACTTAAACGCATTCTTTCAACTGTTTACAGGAGATGCACCAGTGCTGGATCCAGGATCCAACACTGAGTAAGAAAAAGTAACGATAACACTACTTACCTGCTAAGTGAATTTCCTCCCATAGGATAACATTGGTGATTCTATGTGAAAAAGTTTGTGTCAACTTTTAAAATACAATAATATTCCTTAAAAATCACTACTGTAACCAAAACGCTTTTACTCAACTGTTTACAGGAGATGTCCCAGGACTGAATCTAGGATCCAGTCCTGTGGTTAGAAAAAGTAATCCATAAAGTAACTAATTGCATTTAACTAGAAATTCACATTGAGCTCAATGTTGCATTGTGTTTGAAATTGTGTTGCCCATTGCAACAACTGTAACTACTGTACTTAAAAGTCTATTGCCTATTTGCAAAGTATTTAAACTAAAGTAATTCATTCAGAGAAAGTATATTTTGTAATGTAATGTATAATGTAATTACAATGTAATTTAAAAAATAAAATATGTAAAAATAAATAGGTTAAAAAAATGTAGTAAATCAGTATCCAAAAAATAAATATAACAATTAATACATTTAAAAATTGTCATTTACAAAACCTTTGAAATTCACTGAAAAAAAACATAGGTTTCAGACATGTTATAGTTAGGAATTAGCATTTAAAAAACCTTTGAAATTCACTGAAAAAACCATAGGTTTTAGGGACAGTTATAGTTAGAAATTAGCATTTAAAAAACCTTTGAAATTCACTGAAAAAACCATAGGTTTCAGACACGTTATAGTTAGAAATTAGCATTTAAAAAACCTTTGAAATTCACAGAAAAAACCATAGGTTTTAGGGACAGTTATAGTTAGTTGGACATTGCACTCGTACAAAACCCGTGAAATTCCCCCGTTATAGTTAGTTCAGCTAACTATAACTCGCGCCCCGCAATGCACTGCTGATGACGTCACATATTACATCACTCATGACATGGTCAGTGACATCACTGATGACATCACTGATGACATCTCAAATGACATCACTGATGACATCATCCATGTGATAATTTCATGCATCTTCTCACACCCTAATATAACTTTTGATACACCCACTCTAAATTACAGACTGCCATTCTCAAAACCATACACACTCCAATACCAATAACTACATACCCACTCACTGATTCTTAGGTCTACACACACACATCTACTCACTCACCCGTACAGTCACTCATACTTACAGTCACTCAGTACAGGACTATCATATGCACTCATACACCTATATAAACACTCACACAACGCAACTCATCCATAGAGGTACTCACACACCTAGTCAGTCATGCAAAAAATTAATCACACTGCCATTTACTCACCTATACAGTTATACACACACCAGCTCACTTACTCATACAAATACTAGCACATTCTTACGCTCTTATACAATAACTGATACAAGCACACACGCATCTATACAGCCACTCTCACAATCACACACTCTCACTTATAGCCATTTAAATACTCTAACACACATATATACTGCCTTTTACATATGTAGTTACTCGCACATGTACCACTGAGATATACATTCACTCACTAACACACCCATACACACACTCACCCACCCAAGCAGTCCATCACAGATGCACTCTTGAAATCATGCACCCAGTGAATCACCCACTCACACATCTATGTACAGAGTCACACACACCCCACCCACACAAACACTCAGGCACCCATACAGATACTCAGAGAACCAATCAATAACCCATATACACACTCATGTAGCTATTCGCAAATCCATGCATCCACTTACACACCAACAGACAGACGGATACAGACATTCACCCAGTTTAGTCACTAACCCATGCATTCAGTAAGATACATTTAATCACTCACTTATAGAGTTAGTCACACACCTACTAAATCATCCATTCAGACACTTATACACCCACTCATTCTTCAATACGCCTTTGCCTATATATATTAAACATATTTAAACTTTACAGAAACACACAGTCACTGGATGATGTCATCAGTGATGTCATCAGTGATGTCACTGACCATGTCATGAGTGATGTAATATGTGACGTCATCAGCAGTGCATTGCGGGGCGCGAGTTATAGTTAGCTGAACTAACTATAACGGGGAATTTCACGGGTTTTGTACGAGTGCAATGTCCAACTAACTATAACTGTCCCTAAAACCTATGGTTTTTTCAGTGAATTTCAAAGGTTTTTAAATGCTAATTTCTAACTATAACGTGTCTGAAACCTATGGTTTTTTCAGTGAATTTCAAAGGTTTTTTAAATGCTAATTTCTAACTATAACTGTCCCTAAAACCTATGGTTTTTTCAGTGAATATATATATAGTTATAGTTGGGACCTAGTTTCCATAGGAAGAGCTTTTTTCATTTGCCAATAACTTTGGCGTCGTTTGATGAATCCTCGTGAAATTTTCAAAACTAATAGGCCAGTCACTTCAGCTCATGTTTTGAAAATTTCGGGGTGATCCGTCGACAGGGACCGAGAAAAAAGGGAGGGGTACTAAAACGCTTTGTATCCATGTTAAATTCCATAGGAATCTTTAGACATGGCTACAGAGCTAACTGCTCAACGGAATGACATCAAATTTGGTAGAAAGGTAGCTCTTGGTTCAGAAAGCACTCTTTTTGTTAAATGGTGTAAATCCGTTCCGTAGTTACTGAAAATTTAAAGATTTCTTAGATACACAACTGTGGCCGCTGTGGATCCGCGAACCGTGCGATCTCATGTATAAGGTCTGATTGGCTGCCAACACTTCAAACCAGGAAGTGTTGGCAGCCATCTTGTGATTCTGTTGAACCAAGTCACAAGCAAAAATGTTTAAAAAAAAAAGAAAAGGGGGAAGGGTAGAACACCCTGACCCCCCCTAGGCCTGTTCAGGGGGTCCCACAGGGAGCCCCACTGTGGAAAAAAAGCATTTTTATTTCTATTTTCAGTGGGAGATCCGCGAATACTGCATAAAATCTTTTAAAAAATGAAGCACAGGCTTCGTTTAATTTAGGTCCCCGGTGTGGGCCAGGTCTTGGGGGGAATAAAAAATTAAAATGCTGGGGGCCGTAAATGGCCCTGGGGACCATCACCCCGCGGAGCCGGCTCCAGCAATGTCCGGGGTGCCCACTCCCAGGACATTGCAGTTTGCTATGGCTTAGTACTCCCACCAAGCAGTAAAAATGCTCTTGCTTCCATGAAGCGGAGCAGAATTGCTTTTGGACAGAGGGAGCTGCATGTTTGCAGCTTCCTCTGTCCAAAAGCAATGCTGATTCCCACTGGAGGCGGGGAGTCGGCAAAGACGGTAGGGGCCTTGAGATTGCCCCCGCGGTTCCCAACAAGAGGCCATGCCCCAGGGGATGGGGTCCCCAGGGCAATATCGGCCTGGGGAGGGGGGTCAAAAAACAAAAATAAAGGCCTGCCCCGGGGGATGGGGTTCCCGGGGCTGAAATAAGCCTGGGGAGGGGGGCCACGCGGCCCCCCCCTTTAAAAAAAATTATAATAATAAAGGGCAGGCCCCGGGGGATGGGGTTCCCGGGGCCAATATTGGCCCAGGGAAGGGGGGCCAAGCAGCCCCCCTTCCTCTATTGAAAAAAAAAAGGAAAATGGCTGGCCCCTGGGGGATGGGGTCCCGGGGCCGAAATCGTCTGAGGGAAGGGGGGGCTATGCAGCCCCCTTCCCTAAAAAAAAACTCCGGCAAGTTGCCGGAGGCCACGCCCCATTACCACCACTCTTTAAATGCGCTTCCTGGCATCCAACTGCCCCTCCTGTTACCTCCAGTAAGTCCCACACAGCAGTATTGCTCAGAAGTTGTCAGAGGCGATGCCCCCTTTCTCCAACACTCTGCAAATGTGCCTTCCGGCGCACTACTAGTTGGGGGATAAAGTACCCTTGGCTCAAGAGGGATCTTGGGGGCCAAGAAGCCCTCCTGGTACTTCCTGTAGGTCCTACACAGCGGAATTCCTGAGAGCTGGTCGGAGGCCCAGCCCCCTTTCTCCATCACTCTGCAAATGTGACTGCTAGTTAAAAAAACCTTAGAAATTCACTACAAAAGAAAGGTTACAGGGACGTTATAGTTGAAATTAGCATTTAAAGAACCTGGGAAATTCACTCAAAAAAACCAAAGGTTGCAGGGACGTTATAGTCAGGGTCAGATTTTACTCATACAAAACCAGAGAAAGTCAGCCATTATAGTTACCTGAGTTAACTATAACTCGTGCCCCCGCAATGCGCTGCTTATGACCTCACATATTACATCACTCATGACTTGTTCGGTGACAATTCTGATGACATCTCAAATGACATCACTGATGACATCAGTGATGACATCATCCACAGCATCTCTGATGCACTCACTCACACCCCTATAGAATCTTTTATACAATCACTTCACTCCCACATAACCATTCACAGAGCCATACCAGTACTTACACACCCACTCACTGATTCATGGATCTACACACACATCCACTCGTGCACCCATACTGCCACTCATACACCCACTCATTCACTAATACAGCCATTGACATATTCACTCATACACCCATACAGGCACTCACACACTGAGTGAGTCAGCCATAGAACTACTCACACACCTAGACACTCACCCATACAGCCAATCACACAGCCACTTACCCACCCAAACAGTTACACACACACACCCAGTTACTTACTCATACAAATAGTAACCCATCCTCACTCTCATATATAGTTAGTGACAGAAGCACGCACTCATCCATATAGCCACTCTCATATTCATTCACTCATGCATACAGTCACTCATATACCCCATCACTCACCTATACTGCCTTTCACATACCCAGTTAATCACTCATACTGACACATGCACTCAATCACCGACATAGCCAAACATACATTCACTCAGCCATACAGCTTCTCAGACACACATTCAGTACCCCATACAGACACTGACTCACCCACAGCCACTGACTCACCCACTCACACAGGCAGTCACACACCTCCTCACCCACACACACAGACACCCAGACAACCATAGAGGGAGCCAGACAACCAATCAATCACCCATATAGCCATTCATGTACCCACCAACACACTCATACACCCACTTAGACATCAACTGACAGACAGATACATTTATTTACACAACCAGTCACTCACCTATACATTCACTGAGACTCCTAGTCACTCACTTATACAGTCAGTCATGCACCCACTGAGTCATCCATACAGACACTCCTACACCCACTGATTCACCAATACACCTTAGTATGTTATGTTATTTAATTTTATAACGCGTGCAGCTACTCCGAGAAGTGTCCCGGCGCGATCCAAGAGGGGTCACTGATTACCACTAGACAAACAGATAGGTTTTTAATTTTCTCTTAAAGGCCAGAGGATCTTGGGTATTGCGAAGCTCAAATGGAAGGGCATTCCAAGCTTGAGCCGCTTTCACGGCGAGCGAGCCACCGCCCAGCCTGTGATGAATGAAGCGGGGAACTTGTGCCAGAAGCTGTGCTGATGAGCGCAATTGTCTCAGCGGTACATAAAAGGAGAACCGCTTCTGCAAATAGAAGGGGCCTCGGCCATAAAGGGCGCGGTGGGCGATGACTAGGGATTTGAACTGAACATGTTCTGCCACGGGAAGCCAATGTAGTGAGCGCAGGTGATGTCGCACACTACACCTATTGGGAATCTCAAGGAGAAGCCTGGCAGCCGCATTTTAGACAACCTGAAGCTTGTTCAGTAAGTATCCCGGGATGCCCACATACAGTGCATTGGCATAGTCCAGGCGAGAAAGGATCAGCGCGCGAATGACTGTTTCTTTTGTGGGCCTAGGGAGAAGAGGGAGAAATTTCCTTAAGGTTTTTAGGAGTCCACAGCAGTTGCCTGCGAGCTTCTTAACCTGAGCAGAGAAGGATAGATTGTCCTCGAACCACACTCCCAAGTTCTTGGCGGAGTTCCCTTTAGATGTCGGTAAAGGGAACCCTGGAGGCCAGAGCGTGTCTCTGAAGCAGAGGGGGAAATTACCGTAAAGGAGAATCTCCGACTTGTCTTCATTGCACTTAAGCTGTGCGGCAGCGAGCCACTTGAAGACAGAGGACAAGCAGTGCTGAGCCGAAGTGACGGAGTCAGCATCCTTTCCCCAGGTAAAAAGAAGCTGGATGTCATCCGCGTAGGCAATGACCTTAGCCCCCAGGTCCTCGGCCAAATAGACCAGAGGAGTAACATAGATGTTAAAGAGGAGGGGGCTAAGGGAGGACCCCAGCGGGACCCCAGTGGTAACCAGCTGGGGGGCTGACGTGGCCGGCGGCAGCCAGCCCTGTTGCATCCGCCCTTCCAGGAAGGACCTAAGCCAGCCCCAGGCCCCAATCTCAGCGAGACGGGACAGTAGCAGTGAGTGTGGCACCATATCAAACACCACCGACAGGTCGAGCATAACTAAAGCTGCTCTCCCGCCGGCGTCCAGACACTCCCGTATGGCCTCTGAGATCTCCACCAGCGCTGACTCAGTGTCTGGGCTGGGTGCAGTAGGTTCGACTCTTCAATAAACTCAGTCAGTTGTCTGGTCACCACCTTTTCGCACACTTTGGATAAGCTGGGCAGAAGGGAGATGGGACGATAATTCCCTGGAATCTGGGGGTCAAGGGAAGGTTTTTTCAAACGTGGAAGGATTTTAGCCTGCTTCCAACCCTCTGGGATGCGAGCCTCAAGTAAGGAGGTATTGATAATGAGGTTCACTTCAGGATTAATGATCTCCGCGACTGCCTCCAGCAGTCTGGCTGCACAGGGATCAGAAGGAGAGCCTGATTTCAAGCCCTTCAAAATTCTGAGCGTGCTGGGCAAATCCACTGGAGCGAAAGCATGCAGGGAGTGTCTAGGAATGGCGGGCGTAGGAACGTAGGGCATGGAATCTGATGGGGTCCTACGGCAGGGAGCAAAAGCCGCCTGAATAGAGACTGGGAGTGAGCTAGTCTGTGCGGTGGGGGATGTAAAGCTCTGTACTATGGCGAAAATTTCCTTGGAATTATTTTGAGCCTGATCAATAAGGACCGAATAATATTGCTTCTTGGCCTCGGCTATTGCAGCATAGTAGATTTTTTGTTTGAGCCTAAGATTGTGCTTGGCCAAGGCACAGTACTCACTAAGGCGCCAGGCGCGCTCCAGCTATATATATTTAACACTCATAAACATTTTAAAAACAGTCACTGGATGATGTCATGAGTGATGTCATGAGTGATGTCACTGACCATGTCATGAGTGATGTAATATGTGAGTTCATAAACATTGCATGGGGGTGCGAGTTATAGTTAACTGAGGTAACTATAACGGCTGAATTTCTTTGGTTTTGTGTGAGTAAAATCTGACCCTAACTATAACATCCCTGTAAACTTTGTTTTTTTAGTGAATATATAGATATATACATATATACAAGCTTAGGTCCACCAAAGCCTGCCAAACTCCCAGGAGGGTGCTGTCGTCAAAAACATTAAGGTGGGCTCATTGATTAAATGAATAAAACAGCTGCATGGAGCAGTCGCGGGGATAAAGATTCCTTTATTCAGAAAACGCGTTTCGGCTGTCGCCTTTGTCAAAGCTTTATAATAATGAAATCAACACCGTGAATACTTAACAGTTCTTTAAGAGTCCTATGGTTGACTCTTATTGGATAAAGTGAGTATGGCAACCAAAAGAGGATTCGCCCTTTCAGCCGAATGCTTGTTTTTCGAGCGCTCTGTCAGCGTGTAATTCAACATAGTCACCATGTAGGAGTACCAGCGTGATCTGATTTCATCAATAAATGAGTCACTGAATATCTCATATTCCATTAATCCTGAGATACGAGAAACACGACTGGTGCTCAGATTTTCAAGTCATGTAAACATGCAAATGACGTCGTCCATCCAATTAAACCAGGCATGTATAAAGTACATCTTTCACAGTTGCACAGAGCACTTGTGGGGCCAAAGATTCCTTTATTCAGCAAACACGTTTCGGCTGCAGCCTTTGTTAGTGATTTATAATAATGAAATCAATACTTAATAGTTCTTTAAAAGTCCAGTGGTTGGCTCTTATTCGATAATGTGAGTATGGCAACCAAACGAGGACTCGTAAACATTTAAAAGGAGTTTGGCAGCCTTTAGTGCACCTGAGCTTGCATTTTACTGAAAAACCTGCCAGAGCCGCTGCATTTCTATTGGAGAAAAAACTGCTAAATCCGTTGCAAATGTAGGGTTGTGTGGTTCTTTAATTGACACCTACTGAGGCTGATCAACTTTATGTAATGCGGCATGGCGAGAGGCACAACATCTACCAGGTATGAAAAGTACGCCACCCTGAAAGATGCATGGTACCCAGACAGGGTTTACTTTGGGTGTCAGCTGTGCAAGCAGCAAAGAAGCTTGACTATTTACCCCTCTGCCGACTAGATAGCAGAGATCATATACTGTTTGGCTGGCAGAAGTTCAAAAAGCAAAGAAAATTCACTATTTAGCCGGCAGCTAACTAAATAGCAGACACCATGCACTATTTGGCTGCCAGCCTTGCAAACAATAAAGAAGCTTCACTATTTACCCAGCCACTGACTACATAGCAGAGATCATCTACTTTTTGACTGGCAGAGATGCATGGAACCATGTGGCACCCCTCCCCCGGTTGATTTTGGTCCCGGGGACCCCATCCCCCAGGGCCCAGCCAATTACTTTGTTTTAGATTTCTACAGTACTAACCATAATTTCTAGGAGAAAAAAGAAGCAATTTATTTTGTTAATTTCTGAAGGGAATGCTTTAGGTTTTACAATTTTGAATCCATCAAAATTACTTAGGTGTGGCATGTATTTGTCATAAATACTGAATGATAGCACTCTTGTTATTCATTAGAACAGTGTTGGGGGGTATTTGGACAAAATATCGAGTTGTAAACATCATGAAGCAAATATTGTGTTACAAAAATATCGTGATGCAGAAATATTGTCAAGAATATAAATTTTTTCGGGTAAGTAATATCATTGTTGTTAATTTTGTTTCAATAATGTGTTTTAGTTCATATATTAATTTTGTTATTATTGTTTGTATAATGGTTATTAATATTTTTAAATATAGTTTGTAATTTTAAGTAATGGATAATTTGTATTTAATTGCTTATAGTAATTTATTGTGTCATAGCGGGTTGCTAGGTTTGTAGCAGTTAAGGCTGGGAAGGTAATTAAGTAATAATTACCAATTAATTATTAATGTAATGTTAAATATTGACTATTAATTATGACAATTGTGTAATTATTATATTTTTTGTTACATTTTAATTGTGGGCCACTGGGTGTTTAGAGCTATAGGGTGGGTAGGGAATTAAGTAATAATTAACAATAAAATATTAATGTATTATTTAATTTATTATTAATGATGTTAATTGTGTAATAACTTTATATATTCATTATCTTTCAGGTGTAGGCTGATTGGTTTGTAGGGATATAGAGTGAGAAGTTAAGTAATAATCAATGATCAATTATTTATTTATTATTAATTATTTAATTTATTATTAATTATGTCATTATGTAGTATTGATTTATTTTAGTTGTTGGTTGCTAGGTTTGTAGGGGTATATAGTGGGACATTAATTAAGTAATAATTAATTAACAAATAATGATTATTAATTAATTAGTTAATTGATTATCAGTTATCTAAATTGTGTTATACTTATTTATTTTTGTTACATTTTAAGTCAGGACAGCAAGGTTTGTGGGAGAATATCGTGGGAAGTAGATTAAGTAATAAATATCTTTTTTAAATTTAGAATTAATTATTAAATTGTTTAATCATGTAAATTGTTTAATTGTTTTTTATTTTTCATATATACATTTGTTTTGGTTAATTAATAATCTTTATATTAGGAGTTTTATATTTGTTCCAAATTAATAGGGTTATTCAAATATGTAATGTGTTTGAAGGGAAGTACTTTCCCTATTGTTGCACAGACTGGAGTGAGAATAGTTAATCTTACCCCTTCAATGTCCAGTGTTTTCCCTACTGCTACTGTTGCACAGATTGGAGTGGGAATAGTACATTTAACCCAATCAAAGTCTAATGCTTTCCTTCCTGTTATTTAGACTGGAGTGTGAATAGTAAATGTAACCCCTCTGAAGTCCAAAGCATTCCCTACTGCTGCACAGACTTGGATGGGAATAGCAAATCTTACCCCTCCGAAGTCCAACACTTTCCCTACTGTTGCACAGACTGGAGTGGGAATAATAAATCTTATCCTTTCGAAGTCCAACACTTTCTCTACTATTGCACATACTGGAGTGGGAATAGTAAATTTAATCCCTCCGAAGTCCAATTCTTTCCCTACTGTTGCACAGGCTGGAGTGGAAATAGTAAATCTTACCCCTCTGATGTCCAATGTTTTCCATACTGTTACACAGACTGGAGAGGGAATAGTACATTTAATCCCTCTAGAGTCCAGCACTTTCCCTACTGTTGCACAGACTGGAAGTGGAATAGTAAATCTTGCCCCCGTAAGTCTAATGCTTTCCCTACTGTTGACCTGGTTGGAGTGGGAATAGTAAATGTAACCTCTCTGAAAACCTACACTTTCACTACTGTTGCATAAACTGGAGTGGGACGAGTATATCTATTATTCCCAGATTTTTATTATTTTCTTAATATTGTTTAAATATATCTATTATTATTATTTGTTTATTCTATAAATTTCATAGTATTTCTTCTAAAAATATTTCTTTTTTTAGTTTGTTACAGTTTTTTATATTTAATTAATTTGATAATTTATTTAATGTTTGGCAGTTGATTTGTTAGTATTTTTACATTACATAGCTCTCTATCTATATACATATATATATATATATATATAGAGAGAGATATATGTGTGTGTGTGTGTGTGTGTATATATATATATATATATATATATATATTATCTACTGGCGGTCGCCAGTAGATAGTTATAGTTAGGACCTATTATCCATAGGAAATCCGCGACATTCTATTTGAAATAACGTTGGCGCCGGTTGACGAATCTTCGCGAAAGTTTCCAACTTGTTGGGGCGCTCCGCTCCGCTCCTACCCTGAAAGTCTCGGGTTGATTCGTCAAGCGGGGGCCGAGAAAAAAGGGGGTCCCAAAACGCGTTTTCCCCATTCATTTTTCCATAGGAACCTTTAGTCGCAGCTACAGCCCGAACTGCTGAACGGAATTACACCAAATTTGGCAAAGAGGTAGCCCTTGGTTCAGTGTCGTGCCTTTTGCTTAAATGGTGTAAATACGTTCAGTAGTTCCTGAGAAAATCAAAAGTAAAGTCACATATATATCTATGGGCGAGTAGGGTCCGCGTACCCTCCCGATCACGAGCTGTATGCTAATTGGCTGTCAAGTGGCTGTCAACACTCCAAATCAGGAAGTGTTGGCAGCCATTTTGTCCCTCGGTAGAACCGAGGGACAGAAACAAGTGCGCAAAGCGCAAAAAGGGGGCAGGATAGAAACACCCTGACCCCCTAGGTCTGCTCAGGGGGTCCCACAAGGACCCCCTGGGCAGAAAAAAGCATTTTTTTTAAAAAATCGGCGGGATGCGCTTAGGGTGCGCGAATCCCGCCGAGAAAAAAAAAAAGAAACAAGTGCGCAAAACGCACAAAGGGGGCAGGGTAGAAACCAAGTCACGGGGGCATGGGGGGGTATTTATAATATGTGGGGGGGCCTCTAAGGCCCCCCCAAGCCCCGGGGACCGCCACCCCCCGGGGCTTTAAAAATAAATGGTGCGGGAGGGCTCTCGGCCCTCCCGCAGCCCCTGGGACCGCCACCTCCCCGGGGCTTCTTTAATTATTTTTTTATAAATTTACCTGTGTGGGGGGGCTCGAGCCCCCCCACACGCCCCGGGGACCGCCACCTCCCCGGGGCACTAAAAATTTCAATATGGGGGTCCATTACGGACCCCCAGAGCCCCGGGGACCACCACCTCCCCGGGGCTTTGTCAATGGAGGGAGGGGGGCCACGCGGCCCCCCTCCTGGAGCCTGTAATGGCCCTGGGGACCACCACCCCCCAGGGCCGGCTCCTGCAGTGTCCCGGGGTGCCTACCCCCGGGACACTGTAGTTTGCTAGGATAGGACGGGAGCCTCGCGGCTCCCGTCCTGTCATAGCAAACTGCTTTGGATATTGGAAGCGAGAGCAGGAAACCTGCTCTCGCTTCCAATATCCAAAGCAAATTGCTTTTCCACACGGGGAGCTGCATGTTAGCAGCTCCCCATGTGGAAAAGCAATACCGGCTCCCAAGGGACGCGGGGAGTCGGCGGGACTGTGGGGGGATTGGGGACCCCCCCACAGTCCCCAACGAAGAGGGCCAGCCCCGGGGGATGGGGTCCCCGGGGCAAGTAGTGGCCCGGAGGGGGGCCACGCGGCACCCCTCCCCAAAAATAATAATAAAAATAAATAAATAAAGGCCTGCCCCGGGGGATGGGGTCCCCGGGGCAAAAGGAGGCCTGAGGAGGGGGGCCACGCAGCCCCCCTCCTTAAAAATGTATTTAAAAGTGTGGCCATGCCCCGGGGGATGGGGTCCCCGGGGCCGGATTCGGCCCCCTTCCCGTTTAATTAAAAAAAAAAGGGATAAGGCCCTGGGGGATGGGGTCCCCAGGGCCCAAAAATAGGAAAAAGTAAGGGGGGCCACACAGCCCCCCTTGGAAAAAAAAACAACAAAAAAAAACGATCGGGCCGCAGGCCCCGCCCCCTTCCTTTACCACTCTGCAAACGCGCCCCCTGGTGCGTTTGCAGATGGGGAACGAATTCCCCTTCAATACTGGGGGTCCCTGGGGCCAACTAGCCCACCAGGAACCTCCAGTATGCGCCAGGGGCTGCGTTGCAGAGAGGTGTACAGAGGCCACGCCCCTTTTTACACCTCTCTGCAACGCAGCTCTGTGGCGCTTTTTGGAGGTACCTGGTGGGCTAGTTGGCCCCCAGGGACCCTCAGTATTCAAGGGGACTTAATCCCCCAACTTAAAACGCACCACCGGGCGCGTTTGCACAGTGGTGAAGGGAGGGGCGGGGCTTCAGGTGACATGTGTGCAAACAGGCCCCGTGGCGTGTTTTAAGATGGGGAATTAAATCCCCTTCAATCCTGAGGGTCCCTGGGGGCCAACTAGCCCACCAGGTACCTCCAGTAAGCGCCACGGAGCTGCGTTGCAGAGTGTTGTAAAAAGGGGCGTGGCCTCTGAACACCTCTCTGCAACGCAGCTGTCTGGGGCATACTAGAGGTATCTGGTGGGCTAGTTGGCCCCTAGGGACCCTCGGGATTGAGAAGGAATTAATTCTCCAACTTAAAACGCGCCACTGGGTGTGTTTGCAGACATGTCACCTCAGGCCCCACCCCCTTCCTTCACCATTGTGCAAATATTCCTCTAAAATCAGCCGAACTACGAATTCTGATTTACTCACCTGTTATCAGGAGAGACCTCAGTGCTGCATCTTTCAGCCCAGTACTGATCCTGAAAAGTAATTTTAACCGTACTTACCAGTAACTTGAATTTCCTTCCATAGGATATCATTGCCTGCTTTTTGCTGAAAAAGTTTCTAAGTGTCGATTTTTGAAACATACAAATATTCCTCTAAAATCAGCCGAAATACGAATTCCGATTTACTCACCTGTTATCAGGAGAGACCTCAGTGCTGCATCTTTCAGCCCAGTACTGATCCTGAAAAGTAATTCTAACCGTACTTACCAGTAACTTGAATTTCCTTCCATAGGCTAACATTGACTGGTTTCACTTGGAAATTCTTCTAAGTGTGCAGTTTTGGAACTTTATAATATTCCTCTAAAATCAACCGAACTACGAATTCCGATTTACTCACCTGTTATCAGGAGAGAACCCAGTGCTGCATCTTTTAGCCCAGCACTGACCCTGAAAAGTAATTCTAACCGTACTTACCAGTAACTTATATTTCCTTCCATAGGAATCCATTGTCTGGTTTTCAGCAGAAAAGTTTCAAAGTGTCGATTTTCACAAACTACAAATATTCCTTAAAAATCGCCTGTATGACTTAAACGCATTCTTTCAACTGTTTACAGGAGATGCACCAGTGCTGGATCCAGGATCCAACACTGAGTAAGAAAAAGTAACGATAACACTACTTACCTGCTAAGTGAATTTCCTCCCATAGGATAACATTGGTGATTCTATGTGAAAAAGTTTGTGTCAACTTTTAAAATACAATAATATTCCTTAAAAATCACTACTGTAACCAAAACGCTTTTACTCAACTGTTTACAGGAGATGTCCCAGGACTGAATCTAGGATCCAGTCCTGTGGTTAGAAAAAGTAATCCATAAAGTAACTAATTGCATTTAACTAGAAATTCACATTGAGCTCAATGTTGCATTGTGTTTGAAATTGTGTTGCCCATTGCAACAACTGTAACTACTGTACTTAAAAGTCTATTGCCTATTTGCAAAGTATTTAAACTAAAGTAATTCATTCAGAGAAAGTATATTTTGTAATGTAATGTATAATGTAATTACAATGTAATTTAAAAAATAAAATATGTAAAAATAAATAGGTTAAAAAAATGTAGTAAATCAGTATCCCAAAAATAAATATAACAATTAATACATTTAAAAATTGTCATTTACAAAACCTTTGAAATTCACTGAAAAAAAACATAGGTTTCAGACATGTTATAGTTAGGAATTAGCATTTAAAAAACCTTTGAAATTCACTGAAAAAACCATAGGTTTTAGGGACAGTTATAGTTAGAAATTAGCATTTAAAAAACCTTTGAAATTCACTGAAAAAACCATAGGTTTCAGACACGTTATAGTTAGAAATTAGCATTTAAAAAACCTTTGAAATTCACTGAAAAAACCATAGGTTTTAGGGACAGTTATAGTTAGTTGGACATTGCACTCGTACAAAACCCGTGAAATTCCCCCGTTATAGTTAGTTCAGCTAACTATAACTCGCGCCCCGCAATGCACTGCTGATGACGTCACATATTACATCACTCATGACATGGTCAGTGACATCACTGATGACATCACTGATGACATCTCAAATGACATCACTGATGACATCATCCATGTGATAATTTCATGCATCTTCTCACACCCTAATATAACTTTTGATACACCCACTCTAAATTACAGACTGCCATTCTCAAAACCATACACACTCCAATACCAATAACTACATACCCACTCACTGATTCTTAGGTCTACACACACACATCTACTCACTCACCCGTACAGTCACTCATACTTACAGTCACTCAGTACAGGACTATCATATGCACTCATACACCTATATAAACACTCACACAACGCAACTCATCCATAGAGGTACTCACACACCTAGTCAGTCATGCAAAAAATTAATCACACACCCATTTACTCACCTATACAGTTATACACACACCAGCTCACTTACTCATACAAATACTAGCACATTCTTACGCTCTTATACAATAACTGATACAAGCACACACGCATCTATACAGCCACTCTCACAATCACACACTCTCACTTATAGCCATTTAAATACTCTAACACACATATATACTGCCTTTTACATATGTAGTTACTCGCACATGTACCACTGAGATATACATTCACTCACTAACACACCCATACACACACTCACCCACCCAAGCAGTCCATCACAGATGCACTCTTGAAATCATGCACCCAGTGAATCACCCACTCACACATCTATGTACAGAGTCACACACACCCCACCCACACAAACACTCAGGCACCCATACAGATACTCAGAGAACCAATCAATAACCCATATACACACTCATGTAGCTATTCGCAAATCCATGCATCCACTTACACACCAACAGACAGACGGATACAGACATTCACCCAGTTTAGTCACTAACCCATGCATTCAGTAAGATACATTTAATCACTCACTTATAGAGTTAGTCACACACCTACTAAATCATCCATTCAGACACTTATACACCCACTCATTCTTCAATACGCCTTTGCCTATATATATTAAACATATTTAAACTTTACAGAAACACACAGTCACTGGATGATGTCATCAGTGATGTCATCAGTGATGTCACTGACCATGTCATGAGTGATGTAATATGTGACGTCATCAGCAGTGCATTGCGGGGCGCGAGTTATAGTTAGCTGAACTAACTATAACGGGGAATTTCACGGGTTTTGTACGAGTGCAATGTCCAACTAACTATAACTGTCCCTAAAACCTATGGTTTTTTCAGTGAATTTCAAAGGTTTTTAAATGCTAATTTCTAACTATAACGTGTCTGAAACCTATGGTTTTTTCAGTGAATTTCAAAGGTTTTTTAAATGCTAATTTCTAACTATAACTGTCCCTAAAACCTATGGTTTTTTCAGTGAATATATATATAGTTATAGTTGGGACCTAGTTTCCATAGGAAGAGCTTTTTTCATTTGCCAATAACTTTGGCGTCGTTTGATGAATCCTCGTGAAATTTTCAAAACTAATAGGCCAGTCACTTCAGCTCATGTCTTGAAAATTTCGGGGTGATCCGTCGACAGGGACCGAGAAAAAGGGAGGGGTACTAAAACGCTTTGTATCCATGTTAAATTCCATAGGAATCTTTAGACATGGCTACAGAGCTAACTGCTCAACGGAATGACATCAAATTTGGTAGAAAGGTAGCTCTTGGTTCAGAAAGCACTCTTTTTGTTAAATGGTGTAAATCCGTTCCGTAGTTACTGAAAATTTAAAGATTTCTTAGATACACAACTGTGGCCGCTGTGGATCCGCGAACCGTGCGATCTCATGTATAAGGTCTGATTGGCTGCCAACACTTCAAACCAGGAAGTGTTGGCAGCCATCTTGTGATTCTGTTGAACCAAGTCACAAGCAAAAATGTTTAAAAAAAAAAAGAAAAGGGGAAGGGTAGAACACCCTGACCCCCTAGGCCTGTTCAGGGGTCCCACAGGGAGCCCCACTGTGGAAAAAAAGCATTTTTATTTCTATTTTCAGTGGGAGATCCGCGAATACTGCATAAAATCTTTTAAAAAATGAAGCACAGGCTTCGTTTAATTTAGGTCCCCGGTGTGGGCCAGGTCTTGGGGGAATAAAAATTAAAATGCTGGGGGCCGTAAATGGCCCTGGGGACCATCACCCCGCGGAGCCGGCTCCAGCAATGTCCGGGGTGCCCACTCCCAGGACATTGCAGTTTGCTATGGCTTAGTACTCCCACCAAGCAGTAAAAATGCTCTTGCTTCCATGAAGCGGAGCAGAATTGCTTTTGGACAGAGGGAGCTGCATGTTTGCAGCTTCCTCTGTCCAAAAGCAATGCTGATTCCCACTGGAGGCGGGGAGTCGGCAAAGACGGTAGGGGCCTTGAGATTGCCCACGCGGTTCCCAACAAGAGGCCATGCCCCAGGGGATGGGGTCCCCAGGGCAATATCGGCCTGGGGAGGGGGGTCAAAAAACAAAAATAAAGGCCTGCCCCGGGGGATGGGGTTCCCGGGGCTGAAATAAGCCTGGGGAGGGGGCCACGCGGCCCCCTCTTTAAAAAAATTATAATAATAAAGGGCAGGCCCCGGGGGATGGGGTTCCCGGGGCCAATATTGGCCCAGGGAAGGGGGCCAAGCAGCCCCCTTCCTCTATTGAAAAAAAAAAAGGAAAATGGCTGGCCCCTGGGGGATGGGGTCCCGGGGCCGAAATCGTCTGAGGGAAGGGGGGGCTATGCAGCCCCCTTCCCTAAAAAAAAAAACTCCGGCAAGTTGCCGGAGGCCACGCCCCCATTACCACCACTCTTTAAATGCGCTTCCTGGCATCCAACTGCCCCTCCTGTTACCTCCAGTAAGTCCCACACAGCAGTATTGCTCAGAAGTTGTCAGAGGCGATGCCCCCTTTCTCCAACACTCTGCAAATGTGCCTTCCGGCGCACTACTAGTTGGGGGATAAAGTACCCTTGGCTCAAGAGGGATCTTGGGGGCCAAGAAGCCCTCCTGGTACTTCCTGTAGGTCCTACACAGCGGAATTCCTGAGAGCTGGTCGGAGGCCCAGCCCCCTTTCTCCATCACTCTGCAAATGTGACTGCTAGTTAAAAAAACCTTAGAAATTCACTACAAAAAAAAGGTTACAGGGACGTTATAGTTGACATTAGCATTTAAAGAACCTGGGAAATTCACTCAAAAAAACCAAAGGTTGCAGGGACGTTATAGTCAGGGTCAGATTTTACTCATACAAAACCAGAGAAATTCAGCCATTATAGTTACCTGAGTTAACTATAACTCGTGCCCCCGCAATGCGCTGCTTATGACCTCACATATTACATCACTCATGACTTGTTCGGTGACAATTCTGATGACATCTCAAATGACATCACTGATGACATCAGTGATGACATCATCCACAGCATCTCTGATGCACTCACTCACACCCCTATAGAATCTTTTATACACTCACTTCACTCCCACATAACCATTCACAGAGCCATACCAGTACTTACACACCCACTCACTGATTCATGGATCTACACACACATCCACTCGTGCACCCATACTGCCACTCATACACCCACTCATTCACTAATACAGCCATTGACATATTCACTCATACACCCATACAGGCACTCACACACTGAGTAAGTCAGCCATAGAACTACTCACACACCTAGACACTCACCCATACAGCCAATCACACAGCCACTTACCCACCCAAACAGTTACACACACACACCCAGTTACTTACTCATACAAATAGTAACCCATCCTCACTCTCATATATAGTTAGTGACAGAAGCACGCACTCATCCATATAGCCACTCTCATATTCATTCACTCATGCATACAGTCACTCATATACCCCATCACTCACCTATACTGCCTTTCACATACCCAGTTAATCACTCATACTGACACATGCACTCAATCACCGACATAGCCAAACATACATTCACTCAGCCATACAGCTTCTCAGACACACATTCAGTACCCCATACAGACACTGACTCACCCACAGCCACTGACTCACCCACTCACACAGGCAGTCACACACCTCCTCACCCACACACACAGACACCCAGACAACCATAGAGGTAGCCAGACAACCAATCAATCACCCATATAGCCATTCATGTACCCACCAACACACTCATACACCCACTTAGACATCAACTGACAGACAGATACATTTATTTACACAACCAGTCACTCACCTATACATTCACTGAGACTCCTAGTCACTCACTTATACAGTCAGTCATGCACCCACTGAGTCATCCATACAGACACTCCTACACCCACTGATTCACCAATACACCTTAGTATGTTATGTTATTTAATTTTATAACGCGTGCAGCTACTCCGAGAAGTGTCCCGGCGCGATCCAAGAGGGGTCACTGATTACCACTAGACAAACAGATAGGTTTTTAATTTTCTCTTAAAGGCCAGAGGATCTTGGGTATTGCGAAGCTCAAATGGAAGGGCATTCCAAGCTTGAGCCGCTTTCACGGCGAGCGAGCCACCGCCCAGCCTGTGATGAATGAAGCGGGGAACTTGTGCCAGAAGCTGTGCTGATGAGCGCAATTGTCTCAGCGGTACATAAAAGGAGAACCGCTTCTGCAAATAGAAGGGGCCTCGGCCATAAAGGGCGCGGTGGGCGATGACTAGGGATTTGAACTGAACATGTTCTGCCACGGGAAGCCAATGTAGTGAGCGCAGGTGATGTCGCACACTACACCTATTGGGAATCTCAAGGAGAAGCCTGGCAGCCGCATTTTAGACAACCTGAAGCTTGTTCAGTAAGTATCCCGGGATGCCCACATACAGTGCATTGGCATAGTCCAGGCGAGAAAGGATCAGCGCGCGAATGACTGTTTCTTTTGTGGGCCTAGGGAGAAGAGGGAGAAATTTCCTTAAGGTTTTTAGGAGTCCACAGCAGTTGCCTGCGAGCTTCTTAACCTGAGCAGAGAAGGATAGATTGTCCTCGAACCACACTCCCAAGTTCTTGGCGGAGTTCCCTTTAGATGTCGGTAAAGGGAACCCTGGAGGCCAGAGCGTGTCTCTGAAGCAGAGGGGAAATTACCGTAAAGGAGAATCTCCGACTTGTCTTCATTGCACTTAAGCTGTGCGGCAGCGAGCCACTTGAAGACAGAGGACAAGCAGTGCTGAGCCGAAGTGACGGAGTCAGCATCCTTTCCCCAGGTAAAAGAAGCTGGATGTCATCCGCGTAGGCAATGACCTTAGCCCCCAGGTCCTCGGCCAAATAGACCAGAGGAGTAACATAGATGTTAAAGAGGAGGGGGCTAAGGGAGGACCCCAGCGGGACCCCAGTGGTAACCAGCTGGGGGGCTGACGCGGCCGGCGGCAGCCAGCCCTGTTGCATCCGCCCTTCCAGGAAGGACCTAAGCCAGCCCCAGGCCCCAATCTCAGCGAGACGGGACAGTAGCAGTGAGTGTGGCACCATATCAAACACCACCGACAGGTCGAGCATAACTAAAGCTGCTCTCCCGCCGGCGTCCAGACACTCCCGTATGGCCTCTGAGATCTCCACCAGCGCTGACTCAGTGTCTGGGCTGGGTGCAGTAGGTTCGACTCTTCAATAAACTCAGTCAGTTGTCTGGTCACCACCTTTTCGCACACTTTGGATAAGCTGGGCAGAAGGGAGATGGGACGATAATTCCCTGGAATCTGGGGGTCAAGGGAAGGTTTTTTCAAACGTGGAAGGATTTTAGCCTGCTTCCAACCCTCTGGGATGCGAGCCTCAAGTAAGGAGGTATTGATAATGAGGTTCACTTCAGGATTAATGATCTCCGCGACTGCCTCCAGCAGTCTGGCTGCACAGGGATCAGAAGGAGAGCCTGATTTCAAGCCCTTCAAAATTCTGAGCGTGCTGGGCAAATCCACTGGAGCGAAAGCATGCAGGGAGTGTCTAGGAATGGCGGGCGTAGGAACGTAGGGCATGGAATCTGATGGGGTCCTACGGCAGGGAGCAAAAGCCGCCTGAATAGAGACTGGGAGTGAGCTAGTCTGTGCGGTGGGGGATGTAAAGCTCTGTACTATGGCGAAAATTTCCTTGGAATTATTTTGAGCCTGATCAATAAGGACCGAATAATATTGCTTCTTGGCCTCGGCTATTGCAGCATAGTAGATTTTTTGTTTGAGCCTAAGATTGTGCTTGGCCAAGGCACAGTACTCACTAAGGCGCCAGGCGCGCTCCAGCTATATATATTTAACACTCATAAACATTTTAAAAACAGTCACTGGATGATGTCATGAGTGATGTCATGAGTGATGTCACTGACCATGTCATGAGTGATGTAATATGTGAGTTCATAAACATTGCATGGGGGTGCGAGTTATAGTTAACTGAGGTAACTATAACGGCTGAATTTCTTTGGTTTTGTGTGAGTAAAATCTGACCCTAACTATAACATCCCTGTAAACTTTGTTTTTTTAGTGAATATATAGATATATACATATATACAAGCTTAGGTCCACCAAAGCCTGCCAAACTCCCAGGAGGGTGCTGTCGTCAAAAACATTAAGGTGGGCTCATTGATTAAATGAATAAAACAGCTGCATGGAGCAGTCGCGGGGATAAAGATTCCTTTATTCAGAAAACGCGTTTCGGCTGTCGCCTTTGTCAAAGCTTTATAATAATGAAATCAACACCGTGAATACTTAACAGTTCTTTAAGAGTCCTATGGTTGACTCTTATTGGATAAAGTGAGTATGGCAACCAAAAGAGGATTCGCCCTTTCAGCCGAATGCTTGTTTTTCGGGCGCTCTGTCAGCGTGTAATTCAACATAGTCACCATGTAGGAGTACCAGCGTGATCTGATTTCATCAATAAATGAGTCACTGAATATCTCATATTCCATTAATCCTGAGATACGAGAAACACGACTGGTGCTCAGATTTTCAAGTCATGTAAACATGCAAATGACGTCGTCCATCCAATTAAACCAGGCATGTATAAAGTACATCTTTCACAGTTGCACAGAGCACTTGTGGGGCCAAAGATTCCTTTATTCAGCAAACACGTTTCGGCTGCAGCCTTTGTTAGTGATTTATAATAATGAAATCAATACTTAATAGTTCTTTAAAAGTCCAGTGGTTGGCTCTTATTCGATAATGTGAGTATGGCAACCAAACGAGGACTCGTAAACATTTAAAAGGAGTTTGGCAGCCTTTAGTGCACCTGAGCTTGCATTTTACTGAAAAACCTGCCAGAGCCGCTGCATTTCTATTGGAGAAAAAACTGCTAAATCCGTTGCAAATGTAGGGTTGTGTGGTTCTTTAATTGACACCTACTGAGGCTGATCAACTTTATGTAATGCGGCATGGCGAGAGGCACAACATCTACCAGGTATGAAAAGTACGCCACCCTGAAAGATGCATGGTACCCAGGCAGGGTTTACTTTGGGTGTCAGCTGTGCAAGCAGCAAAGAAGCTTGACTATTTACCCCTCTGCCGACTAGATAGCAGAGATCATATACTGTTTGGCTGGCAGAAGTTCAAAAAGCAAAGAAAATTCACTATTTAGCCGGCAGCTAACTAAATAGCAGACACCATGCACTATTTGGCTGCCAGCCTTGCAAACAATAAAGAAGCTTCACTATTTACCCAGCCACTGACTACATAGCAGAGATCATCTACTTTTTGACTGGCAGAGATGCATGGAACCATGTGGCACCCCTCCCCCGGTTGATTTTGGTCCCGGGGACCCCATCCCCCAGGGCCCAGCCAATTACTGGAAGATGAGGCCCAGGCTGATTTTGGCCCCAGGCATCCATCCTCCGGGGCCCGGCCACTTGATGCTAGGTGCCCTGGAGCCAACCCAATGCACCCAGTGTGCACTGCTGGGGATCGTTGTGGGGAGCCTCAAATACAGGAGCCGGCATTGCTCCTGCACACAGGGAGCATCCAAAAATGCTGCCCCCTGTGTGTGGAAGCAATTCTTTCACCTGTATTCCTACCCGCTTCACAGCGGGCAGGAAAACGGATGAAAAGTCTGCTTCCAGCTCTGTTTGCTTGCTGTTTGCTCTCACTTGGCAGGAGCTGTCATAGCTGGATCGGCGGTGGATCTGCATCCCTAGATACACACATTTGTTTTTTCTTTAATGACTTTGCAATCACTGAATGGGTTCACATCAAATCACAAAAAGTGTTCTTTCTGGATGAACAGCTACCTCTTTGCCAAATTTGGCATAATTCCGTCCAGTAGTTCTGCCTGTAGTCGTGTTCAAAATCCCTATGGGAAATTGCATAGGAAAACACATGTTGTGACCCTCCCTTTTTCTCGGCCAATGCTTGACGGATCACTCTGAAACTTTCCCTGCAGAAGTAGACAAAGTGGCCTCTTTTTGGGGGAAAATATTGTGAACATTCATCAAACGGCGCTAAAGTTATAAGCAAACCAAAAAATTATTTTCTGTGGAGACTAAGGGCCTGACTTAAATCTTGACAGACAGGTTATTCCGTCTCAACGGTGACAGATATCCCGTCCGCCGAAATATAAATCCCATAGGATATAATATAATGGGATTATATTTCAGCGGATGGGATATCGGTCACCGTAGTGACTGAGTAACCCATATGCGAAGATGTAAATCAGGACCTAGGCCCTGGGAACAAGGTAGAAAAATAAAGTTTTGTATGCCTGAACTCAGAATGTTAAAATGCATCTTTTAGTGAGGGTGATTTTTACATTCTGTGTTTGAAAATACTACTTTTAGAAAGTAGGTATTTTCTTGCCTAACCATCCAGTGTGCCTCTGCTAGGTTTGTGTATTGCATGTCTGGCTTTTGGATGACAGGGGCTGGAGAGGGGCAGTGGCTCCAGAAGTCTGATGAGTCAGGGCTGGGCTGAATAGGCCTGGGCTGCATTTAGAGTAGGGGGAGGAGATTTCCTTTTCACCTGAATGGGCCTGGTCTGCCTTCAACAATGCTGTCTCCACCTCCTGCCAGGAAGCTGCACCAGTGAGGACAGAACTGGTTTTGGCTGGGTACAGACACTCTCTGCCTTCAGAGAACAAATGATTTTTGTGTATAAAAAGAGGGGCCCAGACCCTATACTTTTAGTACACTTCTGGGAAATCAAGAGGAACCTTTGCTAAGGAGAAGAGCCGGATAAGCTGAGGAGGAATACTGCACCTGTGCTGGTTACTGTCTGGGGTTGGCCTGCAGTGGGTGCTTGCTGCCAAGGAGAGCAGAAAAGGACTTTGCTGCTTGCTTTGTCCCCTGCTTGAAGAAGATCTCCAAGGGCTTGAATTGAGCTTGCCCCCTGTTCTAGAGGTCTCAGGAACAGCAAAGACCTCACCGTGACTGTGTGCACCGTCTCTGATCGTCACCGCAGAAGAAAAGGGTAACCGACTCTGTCATCGAGTCCGTCGCAGGATTCCGTGTCCTGAAAGCACCGCCGAGAGCAACGCCTCACTTCGCAATGCAACCCTGGTCTCTCCGGCTCTGTCAACGAGCCGCTGCTTGCACCGTGTCCTGTGGACACCGCACTCCGCAACGCTTTGCTACACGCTGCAAGGACGTCACCGACTCCGTCGCTGCCCGGCCAGAACATCGACCGGCTCGGTCACCGCACCGTGACTTGTCACCACCGCAGCGAGCACCGTCTCACCCTTCAACGCAAGCCCCGGTCTCACCGACTCCGTCAACGAGCCGCTGCCTGCCCCGCATCGTGAGGACACCACCCACTGCAACGCTCCGCATCACAATGCGACCGCGACGTTTGCCCCGACCGACTCGCACCGACGTGTTGGTCACAACAAGAAAGGTACTGTGTACGAGTCTGTCGACGCTTTAGCAGGCCCGTATCGACGCGGTCAGCTGGAATTGTTAGACTCTGTCATATTCAGTATCGCGGTAACCCCAGGAGGAGCTACTGAGTCGGAAAAACTGTGTTTTATTGATTTTCCTGCAATTTAAAGTTTATTTTGCATAAGTGCTATTTTTCAAGAGTATTGTATGTTGGATTTTTATCGTATTTGGTCTTGTTGGTTTAGATAAAGATTTACTATTTTTCTAAACTGGTGTGGTGTCCTTTTGTAGTGTTTTCTCTGTATTACTGTATGTGTTCACAAATGCTTCACACTGCCTCTGAGATAAGCCTGTCTGCTCATGCCAAACTACCAAGGGGGTGAGCAGGGGTTATTTTGGGAGTGTATCCCCCTTACCCTGACTAGAAGCAAGGGTCCCTATTTGGACAAAGGTACCTACCTCTGCCAACTAGAGACCCCCATTTCTAACACATATGATTAGAAGTACCACCAATTTCATCCTCTTTTTTCAGTGTTTTTTGCTTTTTGTCCACCAAGGGGCATTAGTTTGTAGTAAATACTGTAGGAATAGATCACTAGAAACAAGCATAGGTAGCCATATAAGATGGTTTGGCTGGTTTTCTTTCTGTCATAATTTACTTATAGTTGCTTTCCACCAGGGGGCAATAACTGTGAGGTACGTTTACCTTCTGTGGTGCTTATAAATAATAATCCTGGACAACTGTGGGTATATTAAACTTGTTTTCCAGGACGTAGTGACTACTTACCCGGTGGCCGTGTAAATAATTAATTTCTGCTGATATTTTGACTGCTGCTTGCTGTATAGCAGAAATTTATACACTATTTGAGTGGCGGCCATGTAAACAGGTAGCACATTTGATTTTTTACTAAATAGCAGAGATTTTGTACTATTTGGCTGGCAGCTCTGCGAAAAGTAAATAACCTTCACTATTCACCAGGCTGCCGACTATTTGGCAGAGATTATGTACTATTTGGCCGGCGGCCATGCAAATATCAAAGAAATTTCACTATTTACCCAGCAGCCAACTAGATAGAAGAGCTCATGTACCATTCGGCAGGCGGCCGTTCAAATAGCAAAGAAGCTTCACTATTTAAACAACCATGGCCAGATAGCAGAGATCATATACTAATTGGGCTACAGGCTAGATAGCTGTGATTATGCACTATAAAGAGACTTCACTATCGATCTGGCTGTCAACTAAAATAGTAGAGATCATGGATTTTTTTTACCAGCAGCCATGCAAACAGCAAAAAAACTTCACAATTTTCCTGCCCTCAGAATAAATAGCTCAGATTATGTACTATTTGCCCACAGCTGTGCAAATAACAAAGAAACTTCACTGTTTACCCAGTCGTTGTGTTTACCCAGTTGTTGACTAAATAGCAGAGATTGTGGACAAATTGTCCAATGGGTATGCAAATAGCAATGAAAATTTCACAGTGTACTCATCCACCATCTAAATGGCAGGGATCATGTGCTATTTGGCCAATGACCATTCGAATAGCATAGAAGTTTTACTATTTACCCGACCACCTATTAAATAGCAGAGATCATGTCCTATTTGAAAACAGCAAAGAAGTGTCACTGTTTACCCAGCCACTGTCCACACAGCAGAGATCATGTACATTTTGGCAGGCAGCAATGCAAGCAGCTAAGAAAATTCACTATTTACCCGCCCGTTGGCTAATTATCAAAGATAATATATTATTTGGGTGGCAGCTGTGCAAACAGCAAATAAGCTTGATTATTTACCCCTCCGCCGTCTAGATAGCTGAGATCATGTACTGTTTGGCTGGCAGAAGTTCAAAAAGTAAAGAAAATTAATTATTTAGCTGGCAGCTGACTAAATCGCAGACACCATGCACTATTTGGCTGGCAGCCTTGTACACAATAAAGAAGCTTCACTATTTACCCAGCCACCAACTAGATAGTAGAGATCATCTACTTTTTGGTTGCAAGGTTGCAAATAGCAAATAAAATTCACAGTTTTTCCAGCCACCGACCAAATGGCAGAGATCATGTGCTATTTGGCTGGGGACTGTGCAAATAGCAAAGAAGCTTCACTATTTACCCAGACATGGACAAAACAACAGAGAGGAAGTACCATTTGGTAGAGAAACCTTACAATTTATGGTTGCGCTGATTAAATAGCTGACATTCTGAACTAGTAAGCATGTTGCGCGCCAAAGGCAAGCCCGTCTGTGCCTGTCCGCGACCCGACCGCTGCCAGCGCCAGGAACCCTGGACCTCCCACTACCCATCGCTACGACACCACCACCCTCCTCGCACTCAACCCTGGAAGACTTAGAGAATGCCAACAGGCCTCGCCGAACATGTCCCACGGCCAGTTCTCCTGCCTCCACTACCGCCAGACCCTCACGGCCACCCCGGCCTCCAACACCGCCGACGCCAGCACCGGGGACACCCTAAAATGCATCCTCCTCAACGTACGCTCCGTACACAAACACGCCATGGAAATCTGGAACCTACTCGACTCTCTCTCGCCCGACATCGCCTTCTTCACTGAGACCTGGACCAACACATCCTCCGCCCCCAACATCAGCACCGCCATCCCAGACGGATACAAGATCCAGAGGAAAGACCGCCCCAACCACCCAGGAGGGGGCCTCGCCATCGCCCACAAGAGCACCCTCCGCCTCACAACCTCCAGCGAAACCTTCCCCTCCGCCGAACACCTGCACTTCCAGATCCAGACCACCCCCAAAGCCACACTCCGAGGAACCCTCATCTACAGACCCCCCGGCCCCGAACACCCTTTGCCACCACCATCACCGACTTCATCGCACCCCACGCCATCACCTCAGCAAACTACATACTCATTGGAGACCTGAACTTCCACCTCGACAACCCCAGCGACCCCAACTCCACTATCCTTCGTGACAACCTCGCCAGCATCGGACTTAAACAACTCGTCAACACACCGACCCACAGAGCAGGACACACCCTCGACCCCATCTTCGCGGCAGGAAACAGCGTCCAATTCAGCCACACAACGCAGCCGCCATGGACCGCCATGGACCGACCACCACTGCGTACACTTCGCCATCAACAAACCCAAGGCACCCAAACCAGCCCCACGCCCACCTCGAAGGAACTGGAGCAAGGTTACAGACGAGCAACTTAACTCCACCCTCAACCGAGACAACCACACCTGGGCACCCGACGCTAACGACGTAAACAACGCAGCCAGAGAACTCCACACCTGGATCTTCAATTGCGTAGACGAGCTCGCCCGCTACGCAAACTCGACAGACAACGCCCCAGGAAAGCCGCCTGGTTCACCACCGCTCTCCAAGAAGCCAGACGCACCAGCAGACGCCTGGAGAAACACCAAGACAACCGAAAACCACACCACCTACAAGGACGCCATGACGGACTACCATAACCAGATCAGAGACACCAAGAGGAACTTCATCCACAACAAAATCCTGGCCAACTCCACCAACTCTAAGGAACTTTTCAGTGTCATTCAGGAATTCACCAACCCACGCAGCGAAGCCACAGACATCACACCATCCCAAGACCTCTGCGACAAGCTTGGAACCTATTTCCACCTCAAGATCAAAATCCTCTATGACAACTTCATCGACCATCCACCAGGCGCCACAGACGGCCCCCTGCCCCCCAGAAACACCAGCCAGCCCACCATCTCCAACTGGACACCTATCACGGCCGAAGACACCACCTCGACCATGAAAAGCATCTACTCGGGGGGGGCCCCCACCAACCCCTGCCCCCCTCACATCTACCACAGAGCCGCGGCCGCCATCGCACCCGAACTACAACGCACCATCAACACCACCTTCAAAACAGGCACCTTCCCAGACGACTGGAAGTGCGCAGAAGTCAGACCCCTGCTCAAGAAGCCCACAGCTGACCCCACCGACCTCAAGAACTATCCCATCTCGCTCCTCCCCTTCGCAGCCAAAGTTGCAGAGAAAACAGTGAACAGGAAACTGACACGATTCATTTAAGAGAACGCCGTCCTCGACCCGTCCCAATCCGGATTCTGAAGCAACCACAGCACAGAGACCGCCCTACTCGCCGCCACAGATGACATCCGCACCCTCCTGGACCAAGGCCACTCTGCAGCCCTCATCCTACTCGACCTATCAGCGGCCTTCGACACCATCTCCCACGGCACACTAGTCGCCAGACTACACGACGCAGGCATACAAGGAACATCCCTGGACTGGATCTGATCATTCCTCACCGGAAGAAGCCAAAGGATCAGACTCCCACCCTTCCTCTCCGACCCCACGAAAATCACCTTCGGAGTCCCACAGGGTTCATCACTGAGCCCCACCCTCTTCAACATCTACATGGCCCCCCTCGCAGCCATCGTCCGACAACACGGCCTCAACATCGTATCCTACGCCGACGACACCCAGCTCATCCTCTCCCTCACCAAAGACCCCACCACTGCCAAACTCAACTTCCAGAAAGGAATGCAAGATGTCGCAGTCTGGATGACCATCAGCTGCCTGAAGCTCAATGCCGAGAAGACAGAAGTCCTCGTCCTCTGTACCACCCCTTCTGCATGGGACAGCACCTGGTGGCCGACCGCCTTTGGAAGCCCACCTACCCCCTCAGACCACGCCAAGAACCTCAGCATCGTACTCGACTCATCACTCAACTGGGGCCGACAGGTCAACGCCGTCACCTCCAGCTGCTTCAACACCCTCCGCATCCTCCGCAAGACCTTCAAGTGGATCCCCCCTGAGTCAAGGAAGACAGTCACCCATGCACTCATCACCAGCAGACTGGACTATGGAAACGCACTCTACGCCGGCATCAACAAGTCCCTACTCCGCAAACTCCAAACAATACAGAACACCGCCGCCAGACTCGTCCTCGGCATCCCCCGACACGAACACATCAGCCAACACCTACGAAGTCTCCACTGGCTCCCCGTGGAGAAAAGAGTCACTTTCAAAATCCTCACTCACGCCTACAAATGCCTACACAACAACAGACCCAAATACCTCAGCGACAGAATCAACTTCCACGTACCCAAAAGAAACCTCCGATCTTCCAACCTCGCACTGGCCGAAACCCCGCGCATCCACAGAGCCAGAGCAGGCGGAAGATCCTTCTCTCACATTGCAGCCAAGACCTGGAACGAGCTACCGGCAGACACCAGACACGCCCCCTCCCTGAACACCTTCAGGAAGACCCTCAAGACCTGGCTCTTCGGCTAAACAGATCTGCGGACCCCCCCCCCCCAAGCACCTTGAGACCCTCACGGGTGAGTAGCACGCTTACAATTCCCTGATTGATTGATTGATTGATTGATTGAAGTTTCACTGTAGATCAGGTGCACATGGTGACTATTGTTATGATTCACAATGTACCCCAATATAGACCTGGGTAGCCAACCAACCTTTCACCTACATTTACCCTGCCATTGTACCACAAAACAGGTTTGGTGCTGACCTTTTACCTAGTTAGGTGCTTAATAAATGTCATGTGGTTTTCTCTGAAAACTAGCCTAATTTATTATGCATGAGGATTCTCAGAAACACAGCAGGATTACCATCTTCTGCATAATAACTATGTATAAGGTTCATCACTATAGTCATCCTCAGCCGATATGACACAGCAAGGTAGAACCCCTGAGGGTACCTCTTGGGTATATAAACACCATATCTTTGCTGAGGCAGGGAGAGGAGAAAGACCTCCATGCTGACATGAGACGCTGAGGTTCCTGCACGCAGACACTCCAGCACGCAGTGGTCTGACATCCCTCGCGGGGTGTCCATCTTGAGACCAAGATGGGGTCCTTCACTCTCCCACATCAGGTAATTGGGTTGGCTCTATCCTAGGGGGATTCTTGGCTCTACACCTACATACATGCTAGGTACACTTGGGTACATCTAGTTATGGTTGCATTGTAGGAGTACGCATTATTACTGCCATGTATTTATATGCCTGCACATTTCCATTGTTTTAGCACTATGGTAGAATTCTACCATCTATTTACTCTGTTGGTGCTTATAACAGTATACATCTGTTTCTGTCTTATGGCTGTTGCAGCACACATATTTTACACTAGAATGACGCTGGTTCAATAAATGCTTATTGAAAATGTCCCCATCGTTTACTCTGTGTATCCCTCTGAGACAAAGTGAGCACGGGTGACTGAGCTAAAAGTACTGTACTGTTTCCACGATCCCTGAGGGGACAGGGTTGTCATGTTCGATAGTTGCCAGAAACTATTCTGTCCTTGGTAAGAGGGGTTCATAGTGGCACTGTGAGCTAGCTGGTATACAGGCGAACATATCCGGTGAGGGTGTCTGGAATCAGTCTGTACACCATTCCGACAGTTTATGTTGTCTGAACGCACAGATCCTATATAGATTTATAGGAACTACACAACACTATGGTAGTAGTAAGTGGGGATGGGGTGTTAGGGGACTGCCACATGGATGGTTCTTAAAATGCTGGGGTCTGATGCACATAACTGGCAGGGTTGGGGTCTTCATTCACCAATGAGTCTCTGCTCTTCCTCTGCAGGCCTCTGTCTGCCTCTACTCTCACCAGCTTCTGGCAATCTCTGTACATCTTTGTGATGTTTCAATCTCCCTATGACTGTCTTTTGTTTCTGCTTTACCTACACTCCTATATAATCTGTGCCCTATCATTTCCTCAGTGTTTGTTTACTCTAATGCTTCTGTATTTTTGGTCTCCTTCTAGCTCCTTACCATCTCAGATTGTCCCTGGCAGTCTCTGCAAATGATGCCTTTTTTTTTTTTGCATGCAAAAACAACAATTGATGGACAGAATGCAGAACAATGTCATACATTCACCCCAGTACAGAGATCTGGGCCTAAATCCTTCAATTTTTTGCTCACCATGCCATTCCAGTTTGAACCCAGCCATATGCAAATCAGTCTTGACCCTGTGCCTCATGGGAACAGTCCAGCCCGAACTGCCAAGCCAGGTCCTCCCTGGACTGGAAACAAGCATCCTAGGACCCGTTTCGGGGTTTCACCCCTCTTCAGCCAGGATAGCTTGATTCCAGTGGCATGGAGAGCACGGGACCCACGTCTGGGCATACCCGTCCCACTCGGGGTGACAAATGCAAAAACAACAATTGATGGACAGAATGCAGAACAATGTCATACATTCACCCCAGTACAGAGATCTGGGCCTAAATCCATCGTTTTTTGCTCACCATGCCATTCCAGTTTGAACCCAGCCATATGCAAATCAGTCTTGACCCTGTGCCTCATGGGAACAGTCCAGCCCGAACTGCCAAGCCAGGTCCTCCCTGGACTGGAAACAAGCATCCTAGGACCGGTTTCGGGGTTTCACCCCTCTTCAGCCAGGATAGCTTGATTTCAGTGGCATGGAGAGCACGGGACCCACGTCTGGGCATACCCGTCCCACTCGGGGTGACAAATGCAAAAACAACAATTGATGGACAGAATGCAGAACAATGTCATACATTCCCCCCAGTACAGAGATCTGGGCCAAAATCCATCGTTTTTTGCTCACCATGCCATTCCAGTCTAACGCTCCGTCCATCATCCCCTTTGGTATCGCTTTGTTCGCCCTAAGTTGGCAGGGTATGCCCAGACGTGGGTCCCTTGCTCACTTTGCCACTGGATTCAAGATAGCCTGGCTGATGAGGGTTATGAACCCGAAACCGGTCCCAGGATGCTTGTTTCCGGTCCAGGGAAGACATGGCTTGGCAGTTCGGGCTGGACTATTCCCATGAGGCACAGGGTCAGACTGATTTGCATATGGCCATGTCTGAACTGGGGTGGTGGAGTGAGCTAAAGAATGATGATGGATTAAACCCAGATCAGTTGACTGGGGGTGAGTGTTTGATTTGCTCTAACGCTCCGTCCATCATCCCCTTTGGTATCGCTTTGTTCGCCCTAAGTTGGCAGGGTATGCCCAGACGTGGGTCCCTTGCTCACTTTGCCACTGGATTCAAGATAGCTTGGCTGATGAGGGTTATGAACCCGAAACCGGTCCCAGGATGCTTGTTTCCGGTCCAGGGAAGACATGGCTTGGCAGTTCGGGCTGGACTGTTCCCATGAGGCACAGGGTCAGACTGATTTGCATATGGCCATGTCTGAACTAGGGTGGTGGAGTGAGCTAAAGAATGATGATGGATTAAACCCAGATCAGTTGACTGGGGGTGAGTGTTTGATTTGCTCTAACGCTCCGTCCATCATCCCCTTTGGTATCGCTTTGTTCGCCCTAAGTTGGCAGGGTATGCCCATACGTGGGTCCCTTGCTCACTTTGCCACTGGATTCAAGATAGCCTGGCTGATGAGGGTTATGAACCCGAAACCCGGTCCCAGGATGCTTGTTTCCGGTCCAGGGAAGACATGGCTTGGCAGTTCGGGCTGGACTGTTCCCATGAGGCACAGGGTCAGACTGATTTGCATATGGCCATGTCTGAACTGGGGTGGTGGAGTGAGCTAAAGAATGATGATGGATTAAACCCAGATCAGTTGACTGGGGGTGAGTGTTTGATTTGCTCTAACGCTCCGTCCATCATCCCCTTTGGTATCGCTTTGTTCGCCCTAAGTTGGCAGGGTATGCCCAGACGTGGGTCCCTTGCTCACTTTGCCACTGGATTCAAGATAGCCTGGCTGATGAGGGTTATGAACCCGAAACCGGTCCCAGGATGCTTGTTTCCGGTCCAGGGAAGACATGGCTTGGCAGTTCGGGCTGGACTGTTCCCATGAGGCACAGGGTCAGACTGATTTGCATATGGCCATGTCTGAACTGGGGTGGTGGAGTGAGCTAAAGAATGATGATGGATTAAACCCAGATCAGTTGACTCGGGGTGAGTGTTTAATTTGCTCTAACGCTCCGTCCATCATCCCCTTTGGTATCGCTTTGTTCGCCCTAAGTTGGCAGGGTATGCCCAGACGTGGGTCCCTTGCTCACTTTGCCACTGGATTCAAGATAGCCTGGCTGATGAGGGTTATGAACCTGAAACCGGTCCCAGGATGCTTGTTTCCGGTCCAGGGAAGACATGGCTTGGCAGTTCGGGCTGGACTGTTCCCATGAGGCACAGGGTCAGACTGATTTGCATATGGCCATGTCTGAACTGGGGTGGTGGAGTGAGCTAAAGAATGATGATGGATTAAACCCAGATCAGTTGACTGGGGGTGAGTGTTTGATTTGCTCTAACGCTCCGTCCATCATCCCCTTTGGTATTGCTTTGTTCGCCCTAAGTTGGCAGGGTATGCCCAGACGTGGGTCCCTTGCTCACTTTGCCACTGGATTCAAGATAGCCTGGCTGATGAGGGTTATGAACCCGAAACCGGTCCCAGAATGCTTGTTTCCGGTCCAGGGAAGACATGGCTTGGCAGTTCGGGCTGGACTGTTCCCATGAGGCACAGGGTCAGACTGATTTGCATATGGCCATGTCTGAACTGGGGTGGTGGAGTGAGCTAAAGAATGATGATGGATTAAACCCAGATCAGTTGACTGGGGGTGAGTGTTTGATTTGCTCTAACGCTCCGTCCATCATCCCCTTTGGTATCGCTTTGTTCGCCCTAAGTTGGCAGGGTATGCCCAGACGTGGGTCCCTTGCTCACTTTGCCACTGGATTCAAGATAGCCTGGCTGATGAGGGTTATGAACCCGAAACCGGTCCCAGGATGCTTGTTTCCGGTCCAGGGAAGACATGGCTTGGCAGTTCGGGCTGGACTGTTCCCATGAGGCACAGGGTCAGACTGATTTGCATATGGCCATGTCTGAACTGGGGTGGTGGAGTGAGCTAAAGAATGATGATGGATTAAACCCAGATCAGTTGACTGGGGGTGAGTGTTTGATTTGCTCTAACGCTCCGTCCATCATCCCCTTTGGTATCGCTTTGTTCGCCCTAAGTTGGCAGGGTATGCCCAGACGTGGGTCCCTTGCTCACTTTGCCACTGGATTCAAGATAGCCTGGCTGATGAGGGTTATGAACCCGAAACCGGTCCCAGGATGCTTGTTTCCGGTCCAGGGAAGACATGGCTTGGCAGTTCGGGCTGGACTGTTCCCATGAGGCACAGGGTCAGACTGATTTGCATATGGCCATGTCTGAACTGGGGTGGTGGAGTGAGCTAAAGAATGATGATGGATTAAACCCAGATCAGTTGACTGGGGGTGAGTGTTTGATTTGCTCTAACGCTCCGTCCATCATCCCCTTTGGTATCGCTTTGTTCGCCCTAAGTTGGCAGGGTATGCCCAGACGTGGGTCCCTTGCTCACTTTGCCACTGGATTCAAGATAGCCTGGCTGATGAGGGTTATGAACCCGAAACCGGTCCCAGGATGCTTGTTTCCGGTCCAGGGAAGACATGGCTTGGCAGTTCGGGCTGGACTGTTCCCATGAGGCACAGGGTCAGACTGATTTGCATATGGCCATGTCTGAACTGGGGTGGTGGAAGTGAGCTAAAGAATGATGATGGATTAAACCCAGATCAGTTGACTGGGGGTGAGTGTTTGATTTGCTCTAACGCTCCGTCCATCATCCCCTTTGGTATCGCTTTGTTCGCCCTAAGTTGGCAGGGTATGCCCAGACGTGGGTCCCTTGCTCACTTTGCCACTGGATTCAAGATAGCCTGGCTAATGAGGGTTATGAACCCGAAACCGGTCCCAGGATGCTTGTTTCCGGTCCAGGGAAGACATGGCTTGGCAGTTCGGGCTGGACTGTTCCCATGAGGCACAGGGTCAGACTGATTTGCATATGGCCATGTCTGAACTGGGGTGGTGGAGTGAGCTAAAGAATGATGATGGATTAAACCCAGATCAGTTGACTGGGGGTGAGTGTTTGATTTGCTCTAACGCTCCGTCCATCATCCCCTTTGGTATCGCTTTTTATTTTTGCAAGCACATGCCACCTCTGATCCTCTTCAGTTTTCTGATTGTGTTATATTCCATATAGGTACCCTGATATAGGCCCAGGTAACTTTGTAACCCTTCACCTATATTCTTCCCTACATTACACTTATAACAGTTTACAGGGACTGACCTTTTACCTAGATACGACACAGCATTCAGAATGCGGGTTTTCCCCAATTCAGAATCTCATACATTATGCATGAGGATTCTTGGAAGCACAGCAGGGCTACCATCTCCTGTATAATATCTATGTATAAAGTTCATGCCCGACGTTATCCTTAGGCCGACACAGTAATACAGCGAGGTAGGACCCCTGGGGAGACCTGTGGGTATATATACATCACATCTTGCTAAGATAGACAGAGGAGACCAGAACTTCCCTGCCGACACACTGATGCGAGACGCTGAGTTTCCTGCCTGCAGACACTCCAGCTCGCAGTGGTCTAACATCCCTTGCGGGGTGTCCAACCCGAGACCAAGACGGGGTCCCAAAGTCTCTCACTTCAGGTAATGGGGTTGACTTTATCCTAGAGGGATTCTTGGCTTAACACCTACACACATGCTTGGTACACTTAGGTACATCTAGTTAGGGAGGCATCGTAGGTATATGCATCTTTTATTTGACATGTATTTTATATACTCGTATGTATTCATGATTATCGCAAGATGGTAGAACTCTATCATCCTTTTACTTTCATAGTGCTTCTAATCATCTATATCTGTTACTGTCTAGCGGTTGTTGCAGCTCATCTATTTTACACCAGAATAACAACTGTTCAATAAATACTTATTGAAAACGCCCAGCCTGTTTATTCTGTGTATCTCTCTAAGACAGACTACGTAAGCATGAATGACTGAGCGAAAAGTGGTATATTGTTTCCACGGTCCTGAGGGATCAGGGTTGTCATGTTCGATGGTTGCCAAGAATTGTTCTCTCCTTGGTAAGAGGAGATTTTAGTGGCACTGTGAGCTAGCTGATACAAAAGGCCAACATACCCGGTGGGGGTGTTCAGAGTCAGTCTGACACCAATCCTACAGTGTATGCTGTCTGAACGCGCAGATCCTGTATAGGTTTTATAGGAACTACACGACATGTCGCCCAATGTTGGTTGGGTACTTATTTAACAGTAGAATCTGAGTAGTTCAGTCGTGCTAGTCTCAGAGACCCCTACTCACAATTCCCCAGAGACGTCTGGAGTGGGTGGGCACAAACTCCACCACAGCTGAGTAGGCAAAAATTCTATTTATTGTCTGTTGGTTAATCTAGCTTGAAGGACACTATGTTCCTAAACTGTGCAAAACACCTTATCTTAGTTCCCTTGAAAAGCTCTTCTTCTCTAAAAAAACAATGACTGCAGAAACAGTAAACTTGGATAGAGTGGTGCAAGAACTGCATCTCTCAGCAGACGAAGAAGATGCAGATGCAATTCCCATTGCAGAAAATGTTAGGAATGCCGTTACCATAAACTATGTGCACACGGTCTAACATCCAGGGGTGGACCGGTAGCTTTCGTGATTGAGGCACACGAATCATATAGAACAGAGGTATTCTATTCATGGGTTACATTCCCAGTTGCAAATACAAGAACAAAAACATTTCATTTCTACACAGAAAGTGGAATACCGGACGAATATTGTCCCTAAGAGGACATTGGATTTCGTCCGTTGGATTAATACCTGTGACAGGAACCTGAGATTCACGCATACACTGGACCCGACTAACATGGTATTCCTGGATGTCACAATCACAAAAGGGAACGGAAGACTGGAGACAAGGACATACCAAAAACCGACTGCCAGGAACAACTTGCTCAGTTTTGAGAGCTTCCACCCTAGGGCCTTAAGGGAGAACTTGCCCTACGGCCAGTACCTTAGATTACGACACAATTGCAGCAAAATCACTGATTATCATATTCAAGCAACAGACCTCACCAAAAAACTATCTGAGAGAGGTTACCCAGATAGGATACTTAACAAATGTCAGAAACGTGCTCGGAACCAACCCAGGGATGCCGTTCTTGAAAACAAAGTGACCGCAACAGAAGACATACCATTGACATGCGTCACCACGTACAGTACTGTCTCCAACCAGGTGACGCGTTCCATCAACAAGCATTGGAAAATCCTGCAAACGGGCAGCCTAAATTGGGATAAGCCTTTATTCTCCTTCAAAAAAGCGAGGAGCTTGAAGGACACACTAGTGAACACCCGCCCTAGGAAAACGGAACAAGACAACACACATACTGTTCTAAATGCATGGGGCTTACCCAAGATTGTGGGTCACTTCCCCTGCGGCAATTGCAGTGTGTGTCATTTGACAACCGCGATGAAAACACTGATCCTAGAACCTGGTGGAATCTGGACACAAAGGGCACACACCAATTGCAATAGAACCAACTTGGTCTACCTTATAACGTGCCCATGTGGCTTACAATACGTTGGTATGATGGGAAGGAAGATCAAGCAGCGTATATGTGAACATCGCAGCACCATCAGGTGTAAAAAAGCAGCAACTAGACTCACTGAACACTTCCTGCAGTTGAACCACACCCCCAACGACATGAGATGGACAGTAATAGAGCAAGTGCCAATTCGTTACAATACCCAACAGCGCCTTTTTGAAAAAGAACAACGCTGGGTTTACAGACTATCGACTCACAGGAATGGGTTAAACGACAATATCCCCTGGAACTCAGTACTACAGAAATAAACCCAAAAATCTATATCTCCTCCACTAAAGTGACAGAGAAATTAGACCCATTATTACATCTATAGGATATAACTTCTCCGTAAACGCACACCTAAAATTTTTTTTTAAGTGAGTTCATTCTGGGTTTCTAACAACTTGAGAGTAGAGTTGTCACACTAACAACCATTATTGCATCTATTGCAATAAATCTTTTCCCTACACGTTCATATAGAAGACTTTTCCAATGAGTCCCCTTGGGCTTTCGAATATCTTAAGAGTACATAGAAAATACTACCAATCCTGATAATCAATACCGATATTCCCAGTCATTTAACATTAGTGCAATTTTTAACATCATTATTATGTTCAGTGAACATATCCAGAAAATTCCCCCAATTTAATCAAGAAAATTTGTGAGCACACACTTGTTACGAGAAAGACATAGCTTCCTTTGAAATTGAACCCTTCGGTTCCGATGACATACGTTGGGAGGCCTGATGCCGCCCTCTGACGTCATCCCGCTAACACGTGACCGCGTCACGCGTCATGAAGCACTACGTCCCGCTTCCGGGTTAAAAGACCATGGGAACGCTGACACAGACTCCGTGTAGGATGAGCATCCAGGTTTAATTGCGGGTGGCATGGTTTCGCGCAGTAAGTACAGATTTCAGGCAGGTGGGCTCCGCCCAATCTCGAGACCAAACAATGAAGGTATGGGCAAACAAACTGTTTTTTGACGATGTATTTTACATCCCCAGAGTGTGACTAGAACCAGCGCCCTTCCCTACGGTGTCCATGGGGCACGACTAAAGCGAGGTTCTAGTAAGCCCGTTTTCCCTCATACATGTCTCAGCAGTTATTCCAATTTTAACTTTGACAATGCATACTTATTTTAGACCACATGGCTAGTTCTTTTTGCATAGCTACTATTAAAATCAACGCTCATTTTCAATGAGCATTAAGACACCTACACACGCTAATGAGCACATTGTAGGTTGACTATTTGGAAAAGGGGTGAGTTTCCCACCTGTTTGTAAAGGCGCACGACCGCCATTGAGATGTGAATTCACACCAAAAAGACCTCATGCATGATATGTATGGAGCATGGTATGTACCACGCTAAATAGCTCATAACGAAGCCACGAATGAGAGGTCATTTAAGGTTAAGACACACTAATAACCATGATTATGTGTGTTTGTTCCCTTACTTTCAGATTGTTCCTTTCACAGAAGGCTGGAAGGTTGCCACACTGTAAGTACACGGTGTGGTTCGCGATTGACCCAGAGTAGGGTGCACCTTAGCGTGTGCATACCGCTCGGGCCATTGCATTAGGTCCTGATGAAAACCTGGTAATATCACGCACAGGTTGAAACATGTAGACCACCACGATCACTATTTTAGATATAGTCACCACAGGTCAATCTAACCTAATTTGGTGTCTCACATTTGTTTTTAAGCATTGTCTTATTGCTCCATATTAAACTTTTAGGGAGTTAAATAAAGACGATTTTTAACCTCACTTTTGCACTCACTTACACCACTGTTGTGAATAATCCTGCTCCACTGTAATCAGGTGTTGAAGCACACCAGGGTGGAATTCGGCTACTCGGGTGGGACCCCAATGATGAAGCATGTCACCAACTAGGTTGGTGAGTGAGGGGTCTTTTTAGAAAAGGAAGTCTTTCCTTTTTTTCTATAGGTACCTCCTCATCTCGTAGATAACCTTTATCCGCGGGGTTACTCCTTTATTTGTTTTCTGATTCATATCCCAGGGGGACTGGGAGTATCCCTTGAGAAAAACCCTCACTCTCTATTTGTTAAATGACATTGAAGTTCCACCAACTTACCAGGAACATTTATACTGGTTTAAAGGCACCCTCCCCCATACAAGAAATAAAGTAAGACTCGGTCCGCTCGGAAGAGAAGGAGCAACATGGCCAGTATTAGCGGCCTACACACCACATCCTGACATTGAAACAATGCCAGGAGGAGACTTACTTACACTTCACAAAGAACTGATAAAACTTTACAGAAACATGACACAGTTCGTCATGAGGACACTTACGGTCCAACCAGCTTCGGCTACAACAAACACAAATACAATTAAAAATACAGCAACTAAAATCACACCACAAACCTTACATGCAGTGATGGGTAAAATGCTTGCAAAACGTGAACAAATGCCATTCTGGGTAGCTCAGAAAATAACACAGCTAGAAGCAGTATTCCCAAATACCAGCCCTTATGAAAAGCACAGAATGCTAACAATCTGCTTGCCCATGGGGATAACACCACAGATAGAGGATTGTACCTCTTGGGGTACAGTTTTCGCTGCCATATATACCAGAACACATGGTATCCTGTCATTAGCAGTAATACCAGATGTATTAAGACAAATACAAAATGAGTACGGAGCAGAGCCTGCTCTGAACTTAGGGATGACATCACTAGGTAATTATGCCCAAGTATCAGCTATAATATTAGCAAATATTAAAGGGGAGGCAGCATCAGTGGCAATCCGTCAACGCCTAAGGGAGTTCAGTCCCTTACAACAGGAACACGAATTACTTAAAATAATTGAAACTGCGTATGCAGAGTTAGGCAGAGACAGTTTGGGTGGGAAAGCATTAAAATCACAATTGATGGGTAGTCCTGAAAAGGACACCGTAAAGCAGGCACCTGCTTCTTCAAAGAAGAAATGGGACAACAACAAAAAAAAAAGAATAAAGAAAACAGATCTCAATTCAGAGGTAGATCTCCTCCACAGGAGCCCTCCAAAGAGAGGTACAACCTTAGGAATAGGGACAATACTAGGAAACCTGACCGGTATCAGGATACTGATACACGTTCCTCTCGTTCCTTTCAGGGTTCAACGAAACACTCTGAGAGGGAAGGACGGTCAGACAGACAAGAAGAGCGAACAAAGTCCAGAGACAAGCAGCACGCTCAAGACTATACTTCCAAAAAAGAAGATAAAGCCAAACCAAAACCTCAGTTCAAAAAGAAGAAGGTTGCAAGTCTAAAGATCAGACATGCCCAGAATTCTGAGGACTCAACTACTGAACGGGGAATGGGCTCTGACGATGCTAGACAGTGCAGCAGAAGTAATGATAGCTCTCCAGAACCTGATGGAATTTCGGGTGACAGCGGACTTGAATGATTATATTACGGTGGAAACACCTGATACTAGGGTAAGCGCCCCACATACGTTATATGAAATAACACTCCAGATGGAAGGGGACAAGCCCAGGAAAGTTAGAAGTCTCTTTTGGGAGAACTTAACGTTTGGCTATGACATTCTTTTAGCTGAACAAGAGTGGCCGCCAGCATTTGTTATGGATTGCCCTAGGGGAGAAACAGTAATTTTACCAGCCTTTTCCGACCCTGGTCCCAAATATCTAAAATACACATATGCACGGGAGTGGGCGGTAGCCCTAGCACCGGCATTATGTAAAAACCATGTTGGATGGGATGAGGATTCAACCCACCACTTAATTCCATTAAAAAATACTCCAACTCCACAGAGGCAGTATCGAATAAAGCAAGAAGCTAAAAAACAGGTCAGGGAGATCGTAGATCAACTTGAATACCAAGGGGTGATTGAAACTTGCACCTCTCAAATGAATAATCCTTTGTTTCCCGTAATGAAACCTGACAACTCATATCGTCTAGTTTTAGATTACAGATATTTAAACACCTGCACAAAGACATTTGCAGTACAAAATGCACACAGTGCCGCACTAATTAATAACATTTTGCGGAAAAAATACAAAACAACACTAGATATTTCAAATGGATTTTTTTGCCAAAATATAGCGCCTGGAAGCAGGTATTTAACCGCATTCTCCGCGTTAGGCTCCCAGCGGCAATTTTGTAGACTCCCCCAGGGGTATAAGAACAGCCCGGCGTTATTTTCGGCCAGAGTAACTGAATTACTTCAAAATCTGGATGAAGAGGCATTGTTCTACGTGGATGATATTTATCTAACGGATGATGACCTGGAGGAACACTTGGACAGAGTAAACTCCATAATATTGGGATTTGCCTCTGAAGGCTACAAATTTAATTAAAAAAAATTAAAGATAGCCTACCTCAATGTCTTTTTTCTGGGATATGAGCTTTCAAGTGAAGGGAAAAGCTAACTTATTAGAAAAATGTGCACTGCTACAACCTCCAAAATCATTAAAAAATTTACAATCAATACTGGGATTCCTGAACTTTGGCAGAACATACATTTTGGATTACGCAGAAAGGGTTAAACCTTTCTACGATTTGATAAAACCTGATTTTTCAGTAAGACAATGGACACAGGAACACGCAGATATTCTTCGTTCCCTACAAGCTGACATGATAGCTTCAAAACACTTACAGACATGCGTAAACGTACGCAACCTGGTGATCCGTATAGTTGCAGGTCAATCAGGATACACCTACCTAACATATAATGAAGGTGAAACAGTACCAATAGCATACAAATCACATTTGTACACGAATGCTGAAATGTGCTTTGCATCAACAGAAAAGATTCTTACAGCGGTACAGACTGCTGTAGTGAGAGATCCACTTCCGCATTGCTTGAACGCTACCGGTCACCCAAGGAGAAGAAAGGAATTATTGTGATTCATTCTGAAAGAAACGTCGGTCTGAAAATCACACGAGTCACACCGCAGGAAAGGATTCGATGAGTTTCATTCCATAAGACACGCCGGTCTGCCAAAGGTTAGGAATTAATTCCAGTTCGTTTAACGATTGCCATTCACGGACTACCACAAAGAGCAGAATCCTGCCTCAACACATATGGAATAGTTGTACTTTTGAAGAAACCTTTACGAACAGAAGTCACTGCGTGCTCCAGTAGTGAACAATAAAGAAAAAGCATTGACCAAGTCCTGGTCCTGAGGAGAACCCCAGAAATTGCGAAGGGTCCGAAACGCGTTGACCCAGCCGGTTGGGGGAAGACAATTTTTGAACAGACTAGTAGAAGTCAGGAAACACGGCAAATTGCCTGTTCTTTCACCATGAAACCCCAACTAGCTCCAACTGGCAGGATGTATAACATGATTGATTTTTAAATGAGAATTCCGCCATGTGTTTTGTTCTTATATTGTAGGACTGGTCTACTTCACAATTGTTTTGTTTTTTCATTTAAATGTTAATGTTTTCGTATGTTTAATTATCACTGTGAAATGTACATATGTAAAAAAGAAAAAAAGTTGTCCTAAAAAAGACATGCTATGAATGTTTAAAATTGTTTTCAAAGTAAATAAATGAGTGTGAAATAAATCACTAAGGCCACTATAATTGCAAATGTGGTTTTTATAGAGAAACATTACAATTTGACATGAGCACCTAGACACTGAAATTGTTGATATTACTATATAAGAGGCCCAGTCTGGGTGCTAGTAACAGGCCCAACCTCCCACTCTTACAAGTAGTGAGAGAAAGAGCACTGGCTCAGGGGAAACGAATAATAGTTGTAACCCCGGTACTGGCCCTAGAGGCTGCTACAAAGGCTAGCGTTCCTAACGCTAAGGCCTTACATCCGAGATGGATACAATGGGCTAATTCTCTCACTGCTACAGATGTAGAATACAGGTACGACCCAAGTCTAAAAACACAAGCATTTCTGCAATACGAACAAGAATATCCTCTCCCTAATGAAATATTGCCTCTAGATCAGTATGAATATATAATTTACACTGACGGATCTGCTCAGCCGGCCATTGGGAATAAACAGCAATACAGCGCCGCATGCGCAATCATTAAAGGACGCGTGCAGGATGGAAAGTTTCATCCGAGTTGTACAAAAACCCAGTCTCTAGGAGTCTGTACAGCGCAGCTGGCAGAATTAAAAGCCCTGCTACTGGCACTGGTAAATACGGATCGAGAATTCCCCACACTAATCGTGTGTGATTCCTTTTACTGTGTACAGTCATACAATGAATATTTACACCACTGGGGACAAAATGGGTTCAAAGATGCGAAAGGTGGCACAATTAAGCACAAAACGCTATGGGAACAGGTAGTGGAGTTGAAAAACGAACAACCAAGGACTCAGGTGATACATACACTGAGTCATCAACGTGATGGCGTTCACATTGAAGGGAATTCATTGGCTGACGAAGCCGCCAAGGGGGCTGTACGCATGGCTTCTGTAGCTGCAATCACTCGTTCAAAAACGAAAATAGACGGTGAGATTATGGTTGCAATTATTGCTACACGCAATAAAACGGCACTACCGAAAAGATTTCCACTCAAGTACTCCTACAAGTTAGATGCAAAAAACGTTCCATTTACTCAGATTCCTGGAGTGAGGGATAGAGTAATACCAAATATGGATCGCAGGTTAGGTTTAATTCTAGCAGCACACGAGGGTATAGGTTCTGCACACGCAGGGGTTACGGCAACTGTTTCTTTACTGAAACAACGCTGCTGGTGGCCAGGATTAACAAAGCAGACTAAGGACTATGTCTTGAAATGCGATATCTGTCAGCAGATGAAAGGCTCCACGGTAACACGTCCAGCGCAGACACCATTGCGAATATCAGACAAACGACTTTCGTGTGTTTATTTGGACCACTGCAGCCCTCTACAAACACATGGGGCTTACAGGTATAGCATGGTTGCAGTGGATTTCTGCTCTAGATTCCTATGGGTGTGGCCCCAGCGCTCGGCTGACGCTCAAACTGTTATAAAAGATTTGCGAGTCTTTATAGGGACATACACAATTGGCAAATTACATTCTGACCATGGCCCCGCGTTTAGCTCTAGGGCTTACAAGGAAGCCATGGGAGGTTTGGGTGTAGCATTGCGGTACTCCGCTCCGTACCATCCCGAGGGAAATTCGGTAGAGGAAAGGAAAAACTGGGACTTAAAGCAGTCTTTAACAGCTAGGGTATTAGGCTCGGGTGAGAGTTGGGTAAAAAATGTGTATGGAGATTAACGAGCATTGAATAATATGCCAAGAAGTTCTCTAGGGGTGTCACTCCTTATGAGGTCCTATTTGGGATGAAAATGTGGGTACCTGATCTTGATTGTGAAGGCACAGTAGCGGATGAAAAACCTCTTGACATCCATAAACGTTTGGCTGTTTTACAGGAGCTAAATGAATCCAGGGCACTACAAAGCAATGTCCAGGTAAAGCAGACCGCCACTTGGGAAGTCAAGTCAGTCACAGCAAGACCTGTCTGGGTCCCTAAAATTAGGGATCTGGTCAGAGAGAAAATAGCGCACAAAAAAGAATTTGGGCCATCATACAGAAAGCCTGTACCTGTCCTGGCCGTTGAAGGAACAAGAACTGTCCTTCTGCTGCCTCTTGCCGGAAAAAAAGGAGAAAAGATTTGTCTCAATCGACTTAATCAAACCACACTATGTGGCTGATACTGAATAGTAGGCCTCGTGGACTCCGGAGTAGCCGACGACCTCCTCTCGCTACCATACAAGAAGTTCAGACAGAAAGACTAATCATGTTTGAAGAGTCCCCTGCACGGAATGATGGACTATGCAACAATGCCATGGAACTCGTTCCTCTCGAAACTGAAGTTCATAATCCGAATCAAAATCAAAATGAAAGACAAATTTCAATTCGACCACACACAGATATCTACATCAACATGCCTCAATGAGAGCAAACTACAGTTTCCACAGGACCTGCGGAAATACCGAAAATTGATCGAACTGCATCTGGCTATTTCATCGACTTTGATACCTTTTCATTGGATCCAAGTGAACCTGAAACGATGCCAGCCCAAAAAACACGCAACCAGCAAATTAAAGACTTTCTGCCCTTTGTTAAAAAGACTTACCTGGTATCACCTTGGATAGAACTCCGGGTAATTACCGGGATACTTTTCTTTCTTTTCTGGATAGGCTTAGTAGCTGTTTTTAGCATGTTTATAAATGGAACTTACCTTCGACAAAGCTCTGCAGCACAAAAAGTGAATCTGGTTCTGAAACCTCACCTATCATCACATCGTGAACAAAGAGACCAGTCATCAGTGGACATTACAGCAGTTCCTATACCTGATGGTATAGTGTGGGACAAGGTTGACTACGGTATATTTGGTCTGACCAAACTTTTAAAAATTCCACATTTATTTAAAATATAATTGAGTGATATCATTACCTCCAGTACATTTTCCGACGATTGGGATAATTAAACTGTAAATAATATGTTGTCTGATTTAGAAAAATCTGCTGCCTTTTCTAATAGTGAAATGTTGGAAGACACACCAGATTTTGAAACAATGTATTGCTATCAACATTATAGTCATCATTTTCTGCATAAATCTGCTAATCCCAGAAATGTTTTTACCTACCACCAATGGGAACATTGCCCTACACCGCTCGAAAACCAGTTCAAAGACATTTGCACAGAAATTTCCATATTTTACAGGGTATAACACGTCAGACCCAGCTTCATATTATTATATGATTGCACCAACACCAGCACAGAAAAATATGTTGACAAACACCAAACAGATTTATTCTGCTTCCTTTATTGCCCAGTTGTCTGAACAAGGTTTTGACTTCTGGAAAGACACTATAGACTTAAAATCTGTCTGGGGTACTAGAGACTGGCAGGTCCAGGGAACAGAAGCGCTATTTCGAGCATGTCTCAGTCCTCAGCAAATCATGTTTTTAAATGAAACTGTGCAACAAACTACCTGTCTTGGAATAGCCAAGAACAAAGACTTAAATACACCTCGGATGCCCACACCATCACACACCGAGGGTAACATAACATCACAAGAAGGGATTACGTTAGATGAGATCATGCAATACAATAGATCAGACCCCGATTGGAAGGGATGGTTGATTTGGTCCACAGACACCAATAGATGTCAGGAAAGATTCATGGGTAAAACCAAAGGGTTTAATATTCACAGGCCAGATCCACGCTATGTACAGAGAGAACATCCAGGGGTAGTGACATCATACAGTGTTGGGAATTTATGCCTCGATTGGCTACGAACCTCGACACTGGCACAGGTGAAACAACACTTATCCTTACTTACAAAGGATGTGGATCTAAGGGATTTCTTATTGGGTCCTAGAAAGCCACGCCAGAAACGTTTCTATTATGCTGTCTATAATGAAATCTGGAAAATATCCCAACAAGAGGCCGCGGAGAGATTACGAGAAATAGATCGTATAAACCTGGAGAAAGCTCTAGCCGTGGTTGACAATGGTTTAACTACACTAACCTCCAGGATATATTCACTGGGCAACATTGTATCTTCTGCAATAGATATATTAGAACAGGATTTGTCCATATTACAACACGGGCAATCACAATTGCGTTCTATTATGTTATTAAGCTGGACGCTGCAATCTTTGCATGCAGGCTATGTGCTGTGGCGTTTTATCAACAGAACATCTCTGTTTTCTTCATACAACCTAACAGAAAAACAGAAAGAAATGGCACAAAGGGGAGAAAAATATACAATGCTGCGTATTGAAAAACTGGATAGATTAGCCTTTACAGTGGCAGAATCACCGTCCACAGAATGGTTAACCCATGGCCACATAACTCTACCGGTCACTACTTTTCAATTTCAATATTGCCTTGAACATAAGCAGGCAGGAAGTTATGAAGAAATGGGTAGGGAATTCATCGAGGAATCTTGGGAATTACCATACAGATTTCGATGCCGTAGTGGGGATAGAGAAGTGTTTTTGAGCGGTACAAACTGTGAAGACACTTTAAGTGGATCACTCATATGTCAGGATATAATGCTGCATGGGGCATGTAACGGTTCAGTAGCGAACCTGTCCTGTCAGCTGCCGTGATCACTCCAGTGTTCGGGCTACTTTCGAATGGGAGTTACTTGATGCTGGACGATCAAGGTTGCTGTGGGATGCTTCCGGGCATCGCATATTTGGTAACCGTGAACTCCAGGGTTTCTTGCTGTATGCAAGTATTGTTTCCACCAACACATACAGTCAGGGAGTCGCCGTTATGGCCTTCGCTAAATGTTTCATTAATACGGTTTGATGCTTTGAGCAGAATGAAAGCCATGCTTTTACAGAAGTCCGTGTCCTTAACCTCCGCTCGAGAGACTTTTGATCTCCAGATTGCAAGCTCTTCAGCAGAGATACAGGCGCTCATACGTACAAATTGCCCCTTCCATTTTGCAGAAATGGTAAATCGTATCTTTAACATGTCTGATACGACAGGCATCGTCCACCTATTTAAGACCATAGGTTCTGGACTATTAAGCACCTTTTCAGACGGTCCTCAGAGTTATACCGCACTTTATACACTCCGTATTTGGAAGCATTTTTGGAGGACTGCCGCTGATCCTGTTTCTATTTAGCAGGTATCCTGATTGTTATTTTTCTGCTACGTAATGGACGTCCCAGACACCAAGGAGATGGAAAAGGCACTCCAGGAACGTAAATACCTTGATCGCATGGTACAACATCTAGGCACACCTCGCCTGAGAGAACTAAGTGCGTCTTGGTTTCGGTCATTTAGACCAGTCTGGATGGACTGCATCTTACCTGTCCTCCGATGCCTGTTTTGCGGAGAAGAATGCGTGTTGGATCTCTGTCTGACACTCCCATCATGTGCGCAACCAGACGTTGATGCTTTACTGGACCCGATAACGGCCCATGTTCTGCAGTGTCCCCAGCGTATTCCAATGTTGATGGCGGCATTCCTAGAGCCACCACAGGTAGTATCGGCTCCTGTTGGTATGGACATCGGCTCCTCCTCTAACACCCAGGCCTTGGATGGCGCACAGGCTGCCCCAGCATCGGCTGTGGACAGTACGAAAGATCATCAATTGACATAATCTGCGAGGTGTTACAGGGACCGTCGTCTGCGGAGGCAGGCAACGATAATGTTGCGTCTACCAGCCAGGACACATAAACATTTGACTCATTTGGCCCGCTGTGTGCTGGGAGAAATTCGACTTTTTGAAAAAAAAACTAAAAATTGGAACTCAATAACAAAATTAACATTCTTTTTGGGCATGCATGGCTTTCAAATGCTTGTAGTAGTTCGAACTATATCTAACGGACACATTAGAGCTATGGCTTGAGTGACAGTTCCCCTTTTAAATTTTTGAAAGATTTTTAGAACTTCTGTTTTTTAAGCGAAAACTAATGTTTTTGTAGCTATTAGGGTACCAGTATCTAGTAAACCTAGTAGTACGATGAGAATTTAACTATGTCGTCCATTCGTAAGAGGAGTGGGTGTTATATTCCATATAGGTACCCTGTAATAGGCCCAGGTAACTTCGTAACCCTTCACCTATATTCTTCCCTGCATTACACTTATAACAGTTTACAGGGACTGACCTTTTACCTAGATACGACACTACATTCAGAATGCGGGTTTTCCCTAGTTCAGAATCTCATACATTATGCATGAGGATTCTTGGAAGCACAGCAGGACTACCATTTCCTGTATAATATCTATGTATAAAGTTCATGCCTGATGTCATCCTTAGGTCGACACAGTAATACAGCGCGGTAGGACCCCTGGGGAGACCTATGGGTATATATACATCACATCTTGCTAAGATAGACAGAGGAGACCAGGACTTCCAGGCCAACACACTGATGCGAGACGTTGAGTTTCCTGCCTGCAGACACTCCAACTCGCAGTGGTCTAACATCCCTCGCGGGGTGTCCAACCCGAGACCAAGACGGGGTCCCACAGTCTCTCACTTCAGGTAATGGGGGTGACTTCATCCTAGAGGGATTCTTGGCTTAACACCTGCACACATGCTAGGTACACTTAGGTACATCTAGTTAGGGTGGCATCGTAGGAGTACGCATCTTTTATTTGACATGTATTTTATATACTCATATGTATTCATGATTATCACAAGATGGTAGAACTCTATCATCCTTTTACTTTCATAGTACTTCTAATCATCTATATTTCTTACTGTCTAGCGGTTGTTGCAGCTCATCTATTTTACACCAGAATAACAACTGTTCAATAAATACTTATTGAAATCGTCCAGCCTGTTTATTCTGTGTATCTCTCTAAGACAGACTACGTAAGCACGAGTGACTGAGCGAAAAGTGGTATATTGTTTCCACGGTCCTGAGGGATCAGGGTTGTCATGTTCGATGGTTGCCAAGAACTATTCTCTCCTTGGTAAGAGGAGATTTTAGTGGCACTGTGAGCTAGCTGATACAAAAGGCCAACATACCCGGTGGGGGTGATCAGAGTCAGTCTGGCACCAATCCTACAGTGTATGCTGTCCGAACGTGCAGATCCTGTATAGGTTTTATAGGAACTACACAACAATTGTTCCTCGTTGTACCTGCACCCCTACCTTATACTTGGACTCCCAGTCTTTGTGGTGAGGGTGGATGAGTGATGCAGAACATGACTATCACTGCAGGCCAACTGATGGCAAAAAAAGCTGATTCAGCCTTTCATTCTTCCCAGATTGTTCAATTGAGCTTGGTAGTAACACCACTTATGAAAAACATTCAGTAGCGGCTATTTAGTTGGCCACAGAGTAAATAGTGCATTATCTCTGCTTTTTACTTGCCAATTGCCTAACTAGTAGAAATTATTTACTATTTAGACAGTGGCCTTAAAAATAGCAGAGAAAGTTTGCTATTTACCCAGTCGCTGGCTAAATAGTAGAGATTCTGTACTGTTTACCAGCAGCCATGCAAATAACAAGGAAACTTCACTATTTACCTTGCCAATGGCTAATTAGCAGAGTGTATGTACTATGTTGCCAGTACTCAAGCAAATAGCAAAGAAAGTTCAATCATTACCCGCCTGCTGGCAAAGCTGCAGACCAAATTTACAACTTGGCCATCAGCCATGCAAATAGCAAATAAACCTAGATATTTTAGATTATTTTAGTAGTAGTCAGGCAAATAGCAAAATAACAATCAATATTTACCCAGCCACTGGCTAAATAGCAGAAATGATGCACTGTTTGCCTGGTGACCGTGCAAAAAGAAACAAAACTTTATTATTCACCTGGTGGCTTGCTAAATAGCAGACAGTGTGTACAACTTGGCCAGTAGCCATGCATACAGCAGATGCACTTCACTATTTACCTGGCAAGTGCCTAAAAGCTTACATTTTGCGTTATTATTCCTTATGTAGATTTCAACAGGTACTTGCCACCAGGAACAACTGCAAACAATGAGTGAATATAATTGCCATCCATCTACTTATAAAAGTTAGAGTCTTGATATATTATTATTTCATTCACAAAATGTGGTCGTAAATTGCACACATCATTTTTGTAAATGGAATAGCATTCTACAAACCAACCTATGAACTATTAGGGGGTTTCAGAATGACCTGCCTAATTAATATTCATTAGGTAGGTGCCAATTTGCGACACTCTGTGATTGTCCGTATTCACTGCGATGGTGGCCTGCAAAGGACTTTACGTTGCAATCCCCCCACTGCATTCCAAACTGGAAAACACTTTGGGGCCGATTCAGGCCGGAAATCTCTCCGACCGAGCCGGACCCGGAGAGATTTCCGACCGAATCGGACCCTAGCAGTCCGACCGAACGAGTACGATGCGTTCGCATGCTATCGGACTCGATTCGGTCGGACTCCCATTGAAGTCAATGGGAGCCGGTCGTACAACGCGTACGCGGGCTCCCATTGACTCAATGGGTGCGAGGCGAACGAGGGCGCCCCCTACAGCGGGTACGTGTCGATGCGGTTCGCGCCGCACACGCACATGTAGGGGGGACCCATGGGTCCCCCCTGTGTGCGACTCGCACGGCTACGTGTACAGGGGGGTCCGACACGGACCCCCAAAGTGCGGCTCCGACTGCTCTTTCGAGCCGGACGGCGCGAGTCGGTCGGACTGCTCGAGGCGCGCATCGTACTTACCCGGCCGGGGATCGTCTCCATTGCGCGGTGCGAGTCGTGTCCGTGCGAGTCGGTCGGAGCGGTTGGGTCCAGCGAACGAGTCGGTCGGCGATTTCGCGTACGCTCGCATCGTACTCGCTCGCCCGGACGCACGTCCGAATCGGTCGGGAAACAGGGCTCCGAATCGGATCCGGTAATGCCGAATCCGATTCGGAGCCCTACCGGCCGAGATCGGAATCGGCCTCTTTATCTTTTAAAGCAGCCTGTGCTTCTTAAAGGAACCAGTGTTGCTTTTAAAAAAACATATTAAAAAATGCTTTCCGTTCTATATGTTGCCAACATGATTCCTAAATGGAGCTCCTAAGTGGACCATTTCCTTTGCAAATTAGTTACCACCCCAACTCAGGAGTCGGTAGCTCATCAATGGTTTGTGACAGCAATTGCAATTGTAAACTATCAATACATTATTTTCTGAATTGGAAAGGAGAGGGAGGGAAGACCCGTTTCATGAACCCTCCTCTTTGTAATTCAGAAACAGAATGATCGCAAAAGTCCTTTTACAAGTCGAATGAATTTTTGTAAAAGGGATTTTGTGCATAATGATAAGCCTTTTTGTTGTCATAAACCCTGTGACTTTGTCACATGAAGCCCGAAGTGCTAAAACTGGCTTAGATGTGAGCACAGACCTATAGGTAAGCCTGTGCTAAATTTTTATTACACCATAGTAATCAGAGTAATTTCAGTAATACTGCATTACTCTTGCGATGCTAAATTACCGAAAATTACATGATTACTCCCACTAGTGTAATGAAGAGTAATTTAGGGCAAACAACCTACAGCAGGGACAAAGGAATAACCGATTTAGAGAGTGTAATCTACGTCTGGCTGCTGCTGTTCCTGTTCTCCTCTGGCCCATTTTGGGTGTGAGGGTGCAGTGCTAGGAAAATAGTTCTAAATGCTTGGTTATAGTTCTCCTGTAATTCTGCGTAATGTTGCTATTATGTCTACAGCAAATTACACACACCCCTACTTATGGGTCCCAAATGTTTTAATGTTTCCAAGTAATTTTGACAGACATGGAACTGTTTGCCGTTCCATTGCACCTTGGGCCAAGAAACAGTGACGTGGGAGGATCTTTATAGAGCTTTCTCATGCTCCACAATGCTTCTACTCCTTTAAGCTTACCTAGAGATGTGGCTAATGGTATAGATGATTAGAACATTTGCAAGACTAGTTGAAAAGACTAGTTGAAGCTGTTTAATTTTCTAAAGGTATGTTCTCGCTTTTATTACTAAATCCATGGGACAGATCTATGATTACCAAAAGGCAACATGTTATCAGAAAACCTCCTTTTCTGTAGCAAATCAGTGCATTCTGAAATTATTAACTCTGATTCAGTTCCATTAAACAAATCGACTAAAACACCAGAAACAATGATTTGTAAAAGCAAAAGCCAGAACTGCTAATGTTATATCCCAGTGACTCGGGCCTGATTTAGATCTCAGTGGATGGGTTACTCCGTCAGAACGGTGAAGGAGATCCTGTCCGCCGAAATACAAGTCCCATTATATCCTATGGGATTTATATTTCAGTGGACGGGATATCCGTCACCGTTGTGACGGAGTAACCCATCCGCTGAGATCTAAATCTGGCCCTTAGTGCCATCTGATAATTAGAGTGATCTAATCAAAATAGGAACAGTTGCATAGGGGCTCTTATGAAGTCAGCGACAAAGTATAATTGAGAGGCTTCATTACAATCTCATAACGGAAAGAAGAAAAACTATGGGACTGATTTAGAGTTTGTGGGATGAATTTAACTCTGTCAGGATAGCGAGGGACAATACTTCTGCATTTCTGAGGGACCTAGGCCAGCCAAATTTAGGGTTGTCCACTAGCCCTTTGTACAACTCTCTACATTGACAGGAACTGTTCTCACAGCTGTTCCTTTTTATCCAGGAACACTTTGATGGACAAAACCATATATGAAGGCCTGCCGGCCACCCAGCAAACTTTTTGTTTTTTGTTTTTCAAAAGCAACCTTGCAAAGCGGGAGTCTGTTTTGGCGAAACAGAAAAATAATGGCCCCCCTCATGCTGGGAGTTTCTGACATGGTGTCAAGGTCATTATTTTTTTCCTGTCCTTTACAGCCAGGTTTTGCCCTAAATAGGGTAGACAGAGTAAAGTCAGTCCACCGATGACCCCCTACTCTGTCAGGCTGCCATAGGAAGTATTCTGTCGAGGAGTCACAAGCAAAGGAATGGAACTGTAAATAATTGTACTGAATGTCATTGGACTATGAATGAATGTTCCCAGTAAATCAGAGAAAAACATATAGGCATCAAAGACACAGAAAAAAGAAACTCACAGAGATATTTTATTCATTGACTTTATTACAAATATTGTAAGAAAGAAAACACTGAATAAACAGACATGTTTTGTTACCTCCATTCTTGTGACATACGGATTGATCATTTCACAGTTCCACTTTTATACTCATTTTCCAGACAGGGGATGTGGATACATTGTTGAGGTTTTAGAACTGATTTGGGGTGATTCTCTTTTACATGTAATTTTCTGGCTGTAGCACAGACACAGTCTTTGAGATAAGTGATGGCTCTCACAGCAGTAGCAATAGTGCTGGCTTCAAGCAGGGGTATCCAAAAAACAGAAATATAGTGTAGGGTGAGTTCTCAGTACCCTCCTGTCTAAGCATTCATCAGGCACAGACAAAAGGGCAGCCCTGCTCAGAAACATTGTCACTTTTAACAAGAGAAACCTCTGACTTACTGCTCACTCCTAACATCTACCCTATGTTGTCCCTCAGGAAGAACTACTCACCAGCCCTTTGGACAAGGACTTCTCAGAATTCTGTGGGTAGGCTTTTATCCATCCTCCCTCACTCAAGTGTCTGTTTCTCCACCCTCCAGCCACAGGAATGCACTCAACTCTCCAAAATGTCATGTGAAATTCACCCCACTGGTCCATGCACTTAGGCTTTCACCACACAGTCCTACTACTACACACTTGCTACATCCACCACACATTCATACACGTAGAATGTCAACTCAAAGGTCTGGGAGTCACACAGACTATTCTACCGGTCTTGACACTCTTTGCTGGCTTTCTAAACACTTCTGCCACATATGTATATCCAGTACCCGTCATTTAGCCTTTAGAGTTTCACACACCCCTAGTCTTGTGCTGAAGCTATCACTGCTGGCCTTGGTTTCTAGTTCTATCACAGCTGGCAAACAGAGCCCTTTGTTACTCAGCATCCATCTTTAGGCCATCTGACATAATGAATCTGGAGCCTCTCACCCTTTCTTCTGCTCATCTGGGCCTTATTATGAACCTGAGCTCCCCTTTGCAGATTGCCATCACCCTTTGACCCCCTTTGTTAGCCATTAATCATTTTTGCTGACTTCATTCTTCTGAGTTTCTCAAACCCTTTCTGCCAAACTTCACAGACAACACTCCTTTTCAACCATCCACCTTTAGACTCCTCTGACAATTTGCAGTCCCTCTGCCACCATATCCACCCTCAGACTACTAGACAGAGTCTGCTATCACACAGAGGATAGAGTGTAACAGTCTTAGCTTTTTATTCCCTTGCATGCTCTGATTTTCAGAAAATAGTTATCAGTTCTTTAGATGGGCTTAAAAAAGGTGGAGGCTCCTGTAGGTTGATAGCATAAGAAGCATAAATAAGAATTGTTTAAAGGGCTACCCTAATGCAAGTGGCGTAAAATCACAGAGGTGTCTTCTTCTTCCCAGTCTTCTTCCTTCTCCTCTAGGAGCTTCTGTGCTGTCCGAGTTTGGTTCTCTTCCTGGCTCTATTTCAAGGCCACCTTTTCTGGGTTGTTTTGGTCCTCCTGATCCTAATCCTGGCCCTGGCCCACTATTTCTAGTCACCCTAATACTGGTTTCCAGAATCTGGCGCTCCTGCTTCTAGTCCTTCCTGACTCTCATTTTCCTGCCTTGCTTCTGGCTCGTTCTTGTATTAGCCCTTCCTGGGCCTCTTGATCCTGATATACTGATCCTCACCCTGATCCTGCTGGTCTGATGAGTCCTTCTCCACCTAACACTGTTTTCCTCATTCACCTAAATCTGGCACTCCTAGTCTTCCTGGTTTGGGTAATCCTGATTCTCCTTGCTCTAGTCCCTGTGTTTGTGGTACAATTGGTACTGCATCAACAGGTCCTGGTACTTCTTATTAGGTCATCTTGGGATGGGCTTGTTTATCTTGGTTCTGGTCTGATCCCACTAGTCCTTGAAGGTCTGGTTGTTCTGGTCCCCTTGATCTTCACCAGCCAACCTGCTCCTGATACCCCAGGTCATGGTCCTCCTGCTCTACTTGGTACTCCAGGTTCTGTCCCCTTGTTTGTGACCCCTCTGGTCCTCCGAGCCCTGTTCCTGGTCCTGCTTATTCTGATCCTTCTAGTCCACCTAATCCTCCCTAACTTTCCAAGTCTTATTGGCCCTAGTCCACCTGCTCCTGCCCTGACTAGTACTCCTGGTCCCCTTCCAACTTGTCATGATACTGTTATCCCTGGTTCTCTTGTTTTTTGTCACCCTTATTCTGCACTAACTTGTCTACTTAGTCTTGATACTCCTTGTGCAGGCCATCCTTTTTTTAGCCATATGGCTTGGTCATCCTGGCACTTCTTGTCCTGGTCTTCCTTTTCCTCCTTTTCCTTCTAGTCCTTCTTGTCCTGTTATGCTAGGTCCTGATACAACTGAGTCTCTGTGACTTGATCTTTCTTGGTTGTGGCCCCACTAGTCTTACTTGCCCTGCTGGCTCTGGTTGCCGGATCATCTCTTTATGATTCTCCAGGTCCTGTTCTCATAGTCTTCCTCACTCTCAGTCTGGTTTGCGTAGTTCGGGTCTTCCTATTCCTGGCAGTCTGTTTTCTCATCCTGGTTTAAGGCCCACTAGACTTGAACATTTTGTTTCTAGTTCTCCTTGTTTGGGTCTTTCTATGCATAATCCTCTTGGTTCTGGTCCTCCTGGCCATGCCAGGCCCCCGTCTCCTAGCTCTTCTTTTCCTTCCCGATCCTCTTGACCCTAGGCCCCTTGACCATGTCATTTTGATCCTTCTCACCCTGCTCATCTGATTCCTAGGTCCTATGGTCATCGTCCCCCTGGCACTCCTAGGCCTCTTCCTGGTCCTGTTAGTGCTCATCCTTCTAATCCTCCCTGCTCTGAATGTGGTCCTCCTGGCTCTAGTCATGGGTATTGGCTCCCCCTTTTATTCCATGCTAATTGTTGTCCCCTGGTCCTATTGGCTATAATCTTCATGTTCCTAATCTTCAGAGTCTTTCAGGATCTGGTCCAGATTTTCCTGCTTTTTGTCCTAGTGCTTTTAGACCAACTGATCGTGGTTCTCCTTGCTCTGGTCATCCTATGCCTGGCCATCCAGTTCCTCATCTTCCTTGTTATCTAGTACGTAGCCCTGTGGCCTGGACCTCAAGGGTGTGATCATCCCGGTCATGATATCCCTGGTCTTAATACTTCTTTTCCTCCTCAACCTGGTCCTCCTGGTCCTCAAATTCCTGGTCCTCTTTTCCACAGCGATCTTTCTTGTCCTCCTAGTCCTTTGTTTCCTCGTCCTCTTAGAACTTTTCCTTCGTGCTGTGGTTGACTGTGTACCTGGTCTCACCTCCCTGGCACTCCTGGCCATGGTTGTGCTATTCATGGTTTGCATAGTCCTTGTTCTTCTCAAGATTATGTGCCTGTTGGCCCTGAATCTCTTGTTCCTCATCCTTATCGTTTTTTTCTCCTGAGCCTAGTTCTCATGGACCTTGTTGACCAACCATCCTAGCCTTTGTCTCCCTGGTTGGCCTGGTCCTTCTTGTCCTATTTTGCTTGTTATCGTATACCTTGCCTTTTGGTAATCCTGGCCCTTCTTGGTTCCCCTTGGTCTTGGCCCATCTAAATCTGTTCTCTTCTGGTCCTTGGCCCTGGTCACCTTGCCCTGGTTCTTCTCACCCTGAATCTCCTACCCTGGTACCACAGGTCCTGGTCCATCTGACTTCTCATGTCCTGGTCCTCTTAATCTTTGTCCTCCTGGTTTGGGTTGTCCTGGTCCCTTCTGGATCTTTTCATGTTCCACTTAGTCCTGCTGGTGCTGAAGCCATTGATCCCGTTCCTCTTGATCCAGGTTCTCTTTGTTTGGATCCTCCTGAGCCTGGTCATTTTGGTCCTTGTCCTCATGGCCACCAATGTCCAGTCCCCTTGCTCTGCCCCATTTGAAAATTCGAGCCCGGGTCCCCTAGGTCCTGATTTGATCTCCATGGCGCTCTTAGCCTTGTTTCCAGTCCTCCTGGTCAATTTAATTTTAGTGCACCTAGTTCTCCTTGCTCTGGTCTTCTGCGTGCCCTTGGTATTGATCCCTTTGGTCTTCCTAGTCCCTGTCCTGATTCTTGTTTCCTGGTACTACTGGTCACTGTCCTCCAGGTCCCGGTCTTTATAGTCCACTACAAACAATCTGGTCCTGATCCTCCGGGTCATAGTCCTCCTGTTCTTTGACCTCATGGTTCTGCAATAACTTGTCCTGGCCCACCACATTCATCCTAGTATTTCCTAGTTCTGGTGTTCCTTGACATCCTGTTCATGATAGCCTTAGCAATTCTTTGTCCTGTACTTCCTAGTGTGTCTTGTTGTCATTCCCATATACTCCTGCACCTATTCTTTGTTTCCTGGGTCTCCTGGTCTCCTGTTTCACAGGCTCTCAGTCCTGGACCTGTTTATCCCCCTCGACCTAGTTCTTATCCGTCAGTCCTCTCCCCTGGTGTATCTATTGCCCTGGTTTGTCGGTTCTAATCCATCTGCTTCTGGTTCTCCTGATCCATGTAGTCCTGGTTTTAGCTCTGGGACTCTGTTGTTTGGTCCTCATGTATCGCATCTTCTGGTGCTGGCCCCTCTTGTCTTGGTTTCCCTTGCCCTCCTAGTCCCTTAGTTTTTCTGATGCATCCTAGTTCTACTAGTCCTTCTGGGTTTCCTGTTCCACCTTGTTCTTGTCCATCTGACCCTAGTCCCAACTATGATGGTCCACCCAGTAATGGTCCTCCTGGGTCTGATCTTCCTCATCCCTCTGGCACTGGTTCTCCTAGTTGGGGCCCACTCTGATTCATGTAGTCCTTGTCACTCTGATTTAGGATCCCCTGAATCTGACCCCCATGGATCATTTCATCCTTATCTAACTGGTACTTTATATCCCCACAGGTCACTCAAATCTAGGGTCTCCAGGTCCTGCTAGCCCTGGTCCCCTCTGGTCATGATCTTCCTGTTCCTGGTCTATTTTCTTCTGGCCCCTGGGTCCTCCTTGTTGTGATCTCTGTGACCTTGGCCCTCCTGTCACTGGTCCTTCTTTCCATTGCTCTCCTTGTACTTGTCCTCTTTGATCTGTATACCTGGGTCTGCTACTTCTGGCCCTGGTTGCCATAATATCCTCGTGGTCCTGGTCGGTGCACTCAGGCCTTACTAGCCCTCCTCATCGTTATGGTTCAGGGTCTTCTATTCCTTCTACACCTGGTCCTTCTATTTCTTGCCCGCTAGGTCTAGATCCCCCTGTTCCACATCCCCCTGACCCTCCTGATCCATCTCACTCTCTTCCTGGTTCCCCTAGATCTGTTTTTCCTTGTCACGTTCCTCATATCTATTTGTTCCTGATTCCATCTAGCATTAGTAACCCTGAACGTCATATATTAGGTCTCCCTGGGTCTGGTTCTTCTTGTCCTAGTCCTCTTAGCTCTCGTTGCCCTAACCCTCCTGGGGGTCCACCTCCTGGCTCTTATTCTCCTACTTATCATGATCCTCCTTCTACTGATCCTACCCCTTACATCCCCATCCTCCTCTCCATAATCAGTTTAGTCAGGTACAGCCTCCAAGCCTGTCAATTAGATTTTTGTTTTCTGGCTTCCAGATTTCCTATTGTGAGAGCATTGTGAAGAACAGAAATGAGGGCTCAGCAAAGACAAGACCTTGCCCACTTAAATATACAGCTTGGCATGATAAAAAACAAAACTACCATTCCCAAGATACAGTGTGCAGGTGACTAAAATGTCAATTTAGCTGAAGGGGCCACTCATAACCATTAAGCGTCTAAGCCTGAAACCCACTCTGCTGGGTGAATAGTATGAAAAAGTGTGCTTATTCTTTGAACACTGCCCAAGTTATATAGGAAACAAAAATGGCTTTTCAATGGAAAATCTGACCTAAGAATAACTAAATGCTGGCTTTCACCAGTGTGTAATTTATATTTGTACTGCTCCTCTGTAGTTATGGTTAGGTCAGACAGACCTCCCATTTTATTTCCAATAGATAGCTGTTGACTCAACATCAAAAATATAACTGCTGAACAGAATACCAAAGTTAGTATGAAAGTATGAAAGTAGAACTTTAGTCAAATGGTTTTGCTTGGTTTGCTGTAAATTGTTCATTTGCTTTCAAGAATTTAGTGTTAGAAAAGAGGTGTTTGCAGACCTTAAGTTAAGTTGACATGTCACTCAAGACAGATAAACCCATGCATGGTAAGCATACCCTGATTCATGAACCATCTGCAGACCTATATTTTGAAAATAAAAATATGATTATTGGATTTATTTCCTGTGGACATCCCCACTGTGCTTAGCCAAAGGCTGCGAACAGCAGATAAGTGTATACTCGCATAGAAGCTCGATGTTGTATAGGATCAAAAATGCTGAAATTGACTGTTAAGATAAGGTAAAGTTATGGTTAGGTTTGGTTATGACAATTACATTTAAAAACAAATTCAGAAATTCTCCTATAAAAACACATCTAAAGTGCAGTTATGTTTAAACTCAAAAAGCACTGAAATTCACCAATTATTGTCTACTGAGTTAACTTGAACTCGTGCCCCCACCATGCCCTATGTTGTTATCAATGACGACATTTGAGATGCTATCAGTGATATCATCAACGATGTAATTGAACTTGGCATGGGTGAAGCACACTGTAAGGTCATAAGCAGAGCATAGTGGGTGCAGATGTTCTAGTTAGCTTAGTAAATCACAACTGGTGAATTGCAGTGTTTTTTTGTTTTCGAAATGGCAATTTTTAACTGACTTTTTCACCTAACTATAATGTCATTTTAACCTTTGTTTTTTTTAGTAAATTTCTGATATTTAATAAAAATGTAAAGTAAGATATTATCATATCTAACTATAATGTTACTGTAAGTTTTGTTTTTTCCAGTGAATTTAAAGAGTTTTTAATATAAAGAATGATCTTATTACCATACCCACCTTCATGGGTGACCAAGACCCCACCATGCATGGCTTATGGCTTATGTGCACATACAAATGATAAATTAGGAAAAAAACATTTTTCGCGAATACTAATAGTTAAAGATAAAAATCGTCTCACTGAAAAACAGACCAGCTAGGAATCAAGCATCATTAGATATAATAATGCTAGTCTAGAATGCACAAAGTTGACTCTTTTTAAAATTGGAATAAGATACTTTCTTTATGGTACCACATAAAAACCACAGAAGAACATAAAGATCATAGTAGATTGTAATGATGCATTATCACAGGGACACGGTATACCCATAGAGCTTCGTCCTAGAGGGAAGGACAAACAGTAGTGTTCTATCCCAAACCGGAACCAAATAAGCAAATACCTGTCCCAGCAGCTGTCATACACATTTGACAGATATGGTTTTAAGGGTTCACTGATAGAATATCGATGTAACAAACATCGATGTTCTAAATATCGGAAAAAAATATCGACTGCAAAAATATCGACTCAATACCTAAGGTAAGCACAAAAATATCGAATCAAAAATATCCAGGTAAAAAATATAGATGTAAAAAATATCGATTTAAATGTATAAATAAAATAAAATAATATATAGTAAATATATTAAATATTAATATTATTTTTAACAAAATAAATTCAATTTAATATACATTTTAACTAAATATAACAAACTTAATTAAAAAAAATATAAACACACAAACGTAGATTTATACATATACATATATTTACTGAATAATAACTATTATCTTTATTTAATTTTTAAACTTTAAAATGATATAAAAATAATATATATATATCAATAATTTTTAAAAAACATTCTATAATAAATTAAAACATTAAACTATAAAAAAAAAATTTTACTTACATTTCCCAATACAATAAGTGCAACAGTAGGGAAAGTGTTGGATAGCGGAATAATAAAATTTACTATTCCAACTCCAGTGAGTGCAACAGAAGGGAAAGTGTTGGATAGCGGAGGGGTAAAAATTACTATCCCCACTCCAGTGATAGCAACAGTAGGGAAAGTGTTGGATAGTGAAGGGGAAAAAATTACTATTCCCACTCCAAAGAGTGAAACAATAGGGAAAGTGTTGGATAGCGGAGGGGTAAAAATTACTATTCCCACTCCAGTGAGTGCAAAAGTAGGGTAAGTGTTGGATAGCGGAGGAATTAAATTTACTATTCCAACTCCTGTAAGTGCAACAGTAGGGAAAATGTTGGATAGCAGAGGGGTAAAAATTACTATTCCCACTCCAATGAGTGCAACAGTAGGGAAACTGTTGGATAGGGGAGGGCAAAAATTACTATTCCCACTCCAAAGAGTGCAACAGTAGGGAAAGTGTTGGATAGCGGAGGGGTAAAAATTACTATTCCCACTGCAGTGAGAGCAAAAGTAGGGTAAGTGTTGGATAGTGGAGTAATTAAATTTACCATTCCAACTCCAGTGAGTGCAACAGTAGGGAAAATGTTGGATAGCGGAGGGGTAAAAATGACTATTCCCACTCCAGTGAGTGCAACAGTAGGGAAAGGGTTGGATAGCGGAGGGGCAAAAATTACTATTCCTACTCCAGTGAATGCAACAGTAGGGAAAGTGTTGGATAGCGGAGGGGTAAAAATGACTATTCCCACTCCAGTGAATGTAACAGTAGGGAAAGTGCTGGATAGCGGAGAGGTAAAAATTACTGTTCCCACTCCAGTGATTGCAACATTAGGGAAAGTGTTGGATAGCAGAGAAACAACAATTACTAATAACACTTAAACAATAGGAAAAAAAAAATTACAACATTTTAAAAATTATAAAAATAAACAATATTTTAAAAATATAAAATTATATATATTAGACATATAAAAAGAACACATATCATAATATTAATTACATATAACAAAAACCTACAAATAATATATAAAATAAATTAATAAATACATTTATAAACAATAATTATTTAAAAGTAGCAAATATTAACAAACAAATTATTTAAAACATAAATATATTTCTTTTATTTCCTACCCTATAACATCACACCAATAACAAAACACGTCAACATTTTTAACTAAATTTATTTCCATAAATAACATAATTAATATTAGGAGGGAGGCGCTGGTGAACGCGCTTATAGCGCTGCCTCTCCCCCCGCAGCGCGGGACGCGGCGCCCGGGCCAAGGGCGGGCCCATCCGCGGGCCCACCCTTGGCACCCGTCAGAGGCCGGAAGAGGCTGGGCTGGGCCACCCCCCTAAATTCCTGAAGGGGAATAGGACAGGCTCAGGAAGTGGACCCCCTCAAATCCTCACCAAGGCCAGTGACACAAGGCCCCCTGTTCATCTATACTTGAATTTTAAATGAATCCCTCCTGCAAATATGGGGAGGCGAGCAGGGGCGGGAAAGCCAAATGTAGCCCCAGTAGAGCCGGCCTCTTCTATCCAACAGACATCAATCGACCGGATGCTCCAGAGAGCTATTGGCGTAGTGGCCAACGAGATTGAGCTAACAGAGAGACGACTATCCCTTACACCTAATCTTGTGGCACCTCTTAGCCCACTTGACTTAACTCATTCTCCTTACATTACGGACCAGGAACTTGTTACATGTGATACAGGCCCCTCCGCAGAAAGTAGGGTGGGTGTTGTACACCCAGGGGGGGCCCGCCCAAAAAATGTGAAACCGCCCCCCCAAAAAATGTGAAAACTAAAGCCACTGCATCTAGAGGGCCAAAACGAAAAGTTCCAGTCTCTGAGATTCCTACCGCCGCAAGGCCTAATGTTCACAGCCCCCTATCTAATGGAGGCCCAGAACAGCCAACCTGGGACATGGACGTGGTTGTTGACATGCAGGTCCAAATAAGGACCATACTGAGGGACGAACTAAAAAATGTATGGGATCGGGTTGACCACCTCGCAAAATTAGTAGAACGGTGGGTGGATAGGTCTGAGGCGATTATGAAAGAAAAGGAGCCGGCCAACACATTGTCCCATACAAGACCCGGCCCCCAGCACATAAAAGCTAACATGTTCCCTCCTAACAAAATAACACAAGTTAACCAAGAGAAGGAGGGAGAGAAACACAGTAGTCCTAAGGGGGTGGAGAAAGGAAAAATTACCTATGGGCAGGAGCTCAAGCAGGGAGGACAGAAAAAAAAGGACAATGTTGGGGGGGCTGTTGGAACTCCTGATAGCCCCACCATTGGCGCAAGGGTCCGGCTTAAGAGCAGGCCACAGGAGGGATCCCATGAGGTAGGGACAGCACTTCCTTGCATCAATCTACCCCCAGCATCAATCCCCTACGTAGTCGTTTTAGCTGGAGTTCCTGACTTAAAGAAAGGCACTAGGGAATCCTATTTTGATCTGAAGAACAAATGCATTCATTGGTTAACTAATAACAAACCGTTTTCCATTAGAGACAGTGAGGAAATCATTATGATTCGTAGGGTAGGGTGGGTAGGTTGGAGGCCCAAAGATATCGCTGGCGACTGTATTGTTATTAATTTTAGGAACAGGGGGATTGTAAATCATCTCTTAGAATACCATTACCCAGCCAGGCCAGGAAGATCTACCAATCTATTGCCCCTAGGTTACTTCTACCCCATTGGTCAGCATCCACAAGAGTATAGAGGAGCACGTTATCCGAAGTGGGCAACTAACCAGAATTCCCAACTTTTTACACCCTTGCAGGCCCAAACAACTCCATTATTTTTAATATCCCAGTGATCAACAGGTTTAGTCCTCTTGAGGCAGTAGACTGACTAACGAAAGTGGTAGTCCCCACACAAGGTAGAGATCAATCCTGCATGCATACCACACAGACAAGAGGGACCGCTCAAAGGAGTGACCATTTAACACTAGCTAAGACCATAGTTCAACCTTTAGAGGCGGGGAAAAGCAGTTTACTAGAGGATAAACCGAATTTTGATTTTGAGGACATACCGAATCCAAATAGACCCCTTGCTGTCTCGCTTCCAAGTAATTCAATAAACAAGGATGGAAAACTTTCCCCATTAGCCAGAAAAATATCCAACTTAAATGCCAACCCAAGCTTACTTCATCATAAAGAGTCCACCTTAGATAGTACAACCATTGACCCTCCCTTATACCCCACTTCAGTGCACATCCCAAGTGTGAAAATATTGTCTTGGAACATAGCAGGATTAACATCTAAATTGAAGAACCCTGAATGGGAACTCTTCATCGAACATCACGAAATCTGTATTGTCCAAGAAACATGGTCTAGGGATGAATTGAGTAGGCAGGGGTACGTGGTCTTTAGTATTCCAGCGATCCATACGGGGAGAGGTAGACCATCAGGAGGATTGTCTACTTGGATTGGAGTTCATCTAGGCTGTGAGGCAAAATCTATTGAAAGTTCCTCTCGGGATATTCTTTGTGTTCTTTTAACTTTTCAGACAAAACAAAGCATTTTGCTTATAAATTTATACTCACGCCCGACGTATAGGGGCCAAGAGTCTAGTACTCTAGACCAACTTAATACCTTTCTCTCAACGATCCCAATAAATAGCAGAGTAATTATTGGTGGCGATTTTAACTGCCAATTTGAGCCCCTGGACGGTTTGGTAACAGGTCAACTAGATGAGGAGGACATATACTGGTGTATTCCTGAACCTAATATTTCACCAGTAAGGGTCTGGACCCCGTTAGCACTCCAAATACAATGTCTAACATTAAAATTTTCTTTAAGAGCATGTAACGGACGTACTACATCGGATAATCCGGGGAATCACACTTTTAATAGAACGGGCCACACCTCAATAATTGATTATATTATGCTAGACTTACAGTCCTGGCATAAGGTGTTAGACTTTAAAATCTGCCCGCGACACGATAGTGACCATGATGCCCTTATCTTAGAAATAGTTACCCCAGGTAATATGAAGGCACAGGTTAAACCCTCAATATCAGCCCAAAGTATGATCCTGACCAATGGAGGGAGAAGAGTACGTTGGGCCGAAATCTCCAAATCGCAAGACAAATTGGCCAACCTCTACCATCAAATAGTCCCTCATCTCCTAATCACATCTCAACTAACTGAGAGTATTGGAGCCCCCAATACACTTTCAAAGATCTCACAAAATCATCAAGATCTGGTTGATATTATGGCCACTTTTTTTAAATCAAAATAAAGTACAGAGAGCGCCCAAAAAGACCAAGCATAAATGGTTTAATGCCAACTGCCGAGCTGCTAAAACTGACTTAATCATAGCCATTAAAAGTAGCGATAAAATAAAAACCAAAGAATCCAGAGCAGTATATAAACGCGCCATAATTAAAGCAAAACAGCACTGGGTTGCCCAAAAATGGGAAGACCTCAGAAATGCATTAATTTCACATGATCTGAGGTCCTTCTGGAACATCTTAAATACTGACTCCCAGGCTGGTAGATCGGCCTTCGAACCCAACTTAGATGAAGGTGTTTGGAGGGCTCACTTTGAAATCCTCTATAGAAGGGATAAGGAAGGGGATGATAGTATGGCACGAGCTCCGCCGCACCCGGGTTTAAACCAGGATGATGCCCCCCAATTACGGTAAGAGAAACCACCGACGCCTTAGGGAAAATCCTACCTGCAAAGCGGCTGGTTTGGATAGGATCCCTGGCGATCTTTACCGATCTGAACCAACCATCTGGGCTCCTTATTTGGCTACTCTGTTTAATGCCATATTACAAGGCATGGCAATTCCCACTACTTGGGCGGGAGCCGAAATCATACCGATCTATAAAAAGGGCTCCCCGCTCTTGCCTGCTAATTATCGCCCGATTAGTCTTAAAGACGTTGGTCAGAAAATCTTCGCCCGAGTTTTATTGGGGCGTCTACAATCCTGGATAGAGGAACACAATATTTTAACCCCCCTCCAAGCAGGGTTTAGAGCTAGGACATCCACGATCGACCAATTATTTAGACTGCAGGCGATATACTGGAAATCCGTTACCATCGAGGGGGGTAGCCTTTATCTTATATTTGTAGATTTAAAATCTACCTTTGATTTGGTTCCGAGGGAGAAATTATGGGCAATTTTAAGAGATATGGGAGTGTCAGAATACCTGTGCCTGCAGTTAAAACGTCTCCATGAGGGTAATTATGCTTGTGTTAGATATGGAAAGTGTGGTGAACTTTCAGCCCCTTTGCCCGTGGAGAGAGGGGTTCGCCAGGGCTGCGTCCTGGCTCCCACACTTTTCTCCCTCTACATTAATGGCCTAATAGACCTTCTGAGCGCCGGAAAGAACATCGATGCCCCCAGGTTGGCGCAGCGCAAGACCCCGGCCCTGATGTTTGCAGATGATACGCTTCTCCTCGCAAAATCACCGATGGGAATTCAGAGGACTCTCGACAATTTTAGCGACTTCTGCAAACAGCGGGGCATGGAAATTAACCTGCAAAAAACAAAGTACATGGCCTTTAATGTAGGGAACACCACCCGCCCCAACCCTTGCTTGGACGGCAGACCCCTTGAAAGAGTAACCATCTTTGAATATTTGGGACTGACGTTGACTGAGAAAATGGATTGGGGTGCACAAATAAATAAAGCAGGGCTGAAACTTACCCAAAAAGTGGGGGGTATTTTAAAATTATATAGGAGTTGCCCCGAAAAAACACTTAGCCCAGTGATGGAAATCTACAAGGCACAGGCCAGGTCTGCTGCCCTCTATGGAGCAGAACTCTGGGGTCATTGTGCATTGGGCATGTTAATGCGAACAGAGAATTATTTTATTAGACAGCTTTTGGGCCTACCCACCAGTACTCCATTAACACCACTCCGTTTAGACCTAGGGGTTAGACCCATTGTGGAAGAGGCGGCCCTTAGGCCCCTCCTCTATTGGCGTCGCCTTTGGAGTACCCCGGAATTATCCGCCTATAGGAGGAAATAACTGACATAATGGGTATGCGAGGTTCAGGGAGGATACCTTGGTTGTCCAACATTAAGAACATTTGTGAGGGCTTGGGTAGGGGCAATCTATGGTACAATGCGGAATATACGTCTCAAACAACAGCAAGAAAGACCCTGATAGAGAGCTTCAGAGAGCAAAAGCTCAACGAGCTTGAAAGAAGAAATACCGCTGGTCGTTTGACGGTGGAATTTTTGGCAGTAAAAAATAGGTATAGTTTAGAACTGGTGCTGGATGATATCCAGCCACTTCTCGCCCAAAAACTTTATGTCCCGTTCAGACATGGAGTCCTCCCATTACGCGCTTTTACTCGCAAGTGGGAGGGGGCTTCAAACGGGGGTTGCCCGGCCTGTAACTATACGGATGAAACGGAACTGCACGTGCTATTTTTCTGCAAGGGTTATGGAAAGGCCAGAACACGCTGGCTAATCCAACTTTGCAGAAATTTGGGGTCAAGACGCTGCTCTGAAGTGTACAGGATATTTAAATCGAATACACAAATGCCTATTGTTTACTCTATCTCACGGTTCCTATTCAATATGTGGTACACCCGAAGGGCCATTCTCAAAAGAACGGTCCAGCAGAATGATATTGCAGGAATTGTATGAGTGATCATTATATTGCATTCCTCTGGTCACATTTCGGGTTGTGTGAGGTGCTACATTAATTTTATCAATTGGATTATTGGTCAGCATTGTATCTAATTTTCATACCATCTTTTTAAATTGTGTATATATTATGAATTCACCGTATTTTATTGCTTGTTTTTATTGATGCTTTTATGGCAATTGATTGCCGAAATAAAGTTTTTATGATGATGATAATCAATTAATAAAATCTTATTAATAAAATAAAAAAACATTAATTGAGTACACATGCTTTAACACTATAATATCCACAAAACACACCTACATTAAACTATAAAATAATAAAACACAATTAAATATTATTTTTAAAAGAAAAACTATTACTATTAACAACTAATAATTAAAAATTTAAACATTTATTTAATACCCACCTTTTACCCCTTTAAAAGTAAAAACAACACACACAAAAATAAACAATTACGCAAAATAAATATCAAATAATTAACATTAATTAACTATATAATAATTAATTAAACACAAAATACTTACCACCCTTTGCTCCTATGAACACCACAACATACACCTAAAATTAATTACACAATTACCATAATTAATTACTAATTAATTAATTAAAATTAATTAATGACTAAGGGCCCGATTCCGATCTCGCTCGGAAAGCCCTACGACCGACTCCGTCCCGTAGAGCTTTCCGACCGACTCGTGCTCCGGGGCTCCGAGCGACAGAGTACGATGCGCTGCAGTGCTGATTGACTCGGGTCTCTCGGAGCCCCATTGAAGTCAATGGGAGCTTGTTGTACATCGCGTACATAGGCTTCCATCGTGAAAAATGTACGTCTTGGAAAAGGGCGCCCCCTGTCGCGTGTCCGTGTCGGTGCCCCCCGCAACGTGCATGGGTGAGGGGGACCCCTGGGTCCCCCCGCTGTCCGAGTCGTAGGGCCCCGGGTGAAGGGGGGGCCTGGCGCGGACCCCCGAAGTACGCTTCCCGGATCTTTTTCGAGCCGGAGGCTCCGACTCGCACCGGCTGCTCTCAACGCACATCGTACTTGGCCGGCCGGAAACCGTACGCATTGCACTGTACGCGTCGGACAGATTTGAGTCGCTTGGGAGGCATCGCTGAAGGGTACGAGTCGGTCGTAGCGCGAGGCTTGAAGCGCATCGTACTTGCTCGCTCGTACAGCTGTACGAGTCACACGGAAATCACGCGTACGACTCAGACTCGCTACTGACGGATGCCGCTAGGAGCCCTTCCGAGCGAGATCAGAATCGGGCCCTAAGTATTAATTCATCAATTACAAATAAATTACTTCCCACCCTTTATACCTATAAACACCACAACACACACCTAAAATTAATTACCAAATTAGCATAATTAATTACCAATTAACTAGTTAAAATTAATTAACCAATTATTAATTAATTAATAATAAATTACTTTACCCGTTTAACACTATAACATCTCAATTAAACAGATAATAAAAATAAAAAAATTCAATAAATTTAATATAATGAAATTACTTCCCACCCTGTTCCCCTATATACCCACAACCCGCTACGGAACTAAAAACACAGAATTCAAATAAAAAAATATTAATAACTACAAAAAAGAATCAAATAATTTTATATAATTACATTTCTTCCCACCCTAATCCCCTATCAACCCACAACCCTCTACGGAACTAAAAATTCAACTATCAAATAAAACAAATTAATAACTACTAAACATTTAACACATATATTAAAAATACAAACAAATCTTATACAAAAAACATACATCACATACATATAAAATATATACTAAAATACATAACATTAATAAAAAATCGATATTTTTAACAAATATATTTGTGCAAACAATATTTTACACTTCGATATTTTTAACATCGATATTACTTACCTAAATTCGATATTCTTGACAACGAGAATTTGTCTGCCGATATTTCTGACCCACAATATTTTTAACTCGATATTTCTGTAAATCGATATTTTTGATTCGATATTCTGTCCCTGCACCAGTTCTAAGGAACAAGTCATTTTTGCCATTAGCTGTGATTTGACCATAGGTTTAGTCAACTCATGGCTTTCTCTCTCCTATCTTTTTAGTTGAAAAAAGGTTTCTTTTGCCAAAGAATGTCTTTTTTGGTTAAGAAATTTGGTGAGTTATACCAGTCAGCTCTACCTAAATAGATGCTTGAAAAGGTAATACATCTGAGCCATTTGGACTTTCTATGCTCCTCCATAATTAAAAGATCTTTAACTATTAATCTGTTTAAAGATGCAATCAGATTGCCCCAGATGTAAATCCACAATTACAGGTGTGCAAGTTGGATTCTATCAGATAGGACATCCCTAACTCTTCATGACAAGAATAGTGTGAGCAAGACTAGAGAACAGTCAAAAAATATCTGCAAAACTTATTTTCTTTGGTTTGTAGAAGGCTGGAGTCTACATAACCCAACCCCCTGCCCCATAGTAAACGAGAGAGAGACACATTGTGACTGATTTAAAGTGAGCATTGATGGAACATGTTTTTCCCAGTTTTTTGGGAAAGGTTAGGACCGGACAAAGGATCTTTTTACTTCCTAACAGCCCCTTCATGATGAGCGGCTATCAAATGCCAGGCCTGACTAGGAGAAGGCCATAGGGCCTGATTACGATCTTGGCGGACAGGGTTACTTCGTCACAAACGTGGTGGATATCCTGTCCGCCAAATTACAATTCCATTATATCCTGTGGAACTTGTAGTATGGCGTATGGGATATCCGTCACGTTTGCGACATAGTATCCCATCCACCAAGATAGTAATCAGGCCCTTAGTTTTTTCAAATCTATGACCCTTTATCATAAAATCTCTGGACTTTGCCAATTTATTCCCACACACCATGATAAATGACTTGCTAAGGTTTGTGCCAAGATCCCTTTTGTTCATGAAGGAAATAAATCCATCAAGAAGCTTGCTATGAGCATTGGTCGTCCTTCCTAATAAGATGGCATAATCTGCATATAATAAACTAGGCAAGGGAAGACCCTCAATTTGATTGACATCTTTGTATCCAGATGCTAAGTGACATTCTAAGCCATTTATATATAGGATGAATACAACCTGGACTAAAACACACCCTTGTCTAACTCCCTGAGCTAATTTGAATGAATCTGTACAATCACCTTTGGTATTGTATCTAACTCAATGTAAATATTGCAAAAAGGCTATTATGCCCGAATCAACACCCATTATACAATAAAAATGAGTGGATTTTAAGATGAGAAATATGGAAATATTTGCCATTAGCGTAAAGGTTATGATTAACCACAGTGACAAATGATTCGTACCAGTTTCATGAAGTGATAACTCTACATTCAAAGTCAATATCTGCAGCTCTGAAACGTACATTCTCCAACAATAAGGGTGTCCTTTAGAGTTGAGTAGTATCAGGAGATCTGTCAAAAAGTAACAAACGTTCCATCAGCCCAACTCTTGGTCCCTCTGATTCATTTAGAGTCCAGGGTACTGATTTGTTACTGATGGTGAAAGTTAAACCAGCCCCACCATCAGGAACATTCTGCTTGTGGGCCAGAAAAATCAGTATGGGGGGGGGGTGGGTAGGCCTTCTAACACCATGAAAATAGTGGTCCTGCTGGTGGGCTTGCTGCAACATTGAACACTATTTTCAATGAGTTAGAAGCCCTACCCTCCCAAAGTTCATTTTCTTTTTCATAACCATCACCAAAACATTGTGTTTGAAAAACAGGAAGAAAGCAGCAATGTCCCTCACGTGCTGGGAAAAAATGCCAGTGCGTCAAGCAGATTTGATTGCTGTTGTTCAGACCCTCAGTGTTTGATCCTGAAAAGTATAAGAACAGTTTCGCCAAAAGTCCTATGTTGATAATGACAGAAGCACTTAGGGCCTGATTACGACTTTGGCGGTGTGGGAGCGTGCCTCCATGCCAGCGCCCCGCTCCCACACCACCAATGTTGACTGTCATTTCGTTGACTGGCGGGCGGGCGGCATGGCAGTCCTGCAGCAGTGCAATTCAAAGGCTCATATGTGAGACTTTGAACTGCAGCGCCGAGTGAGCGCCAAAGCAAGTTCCTGCACGGCATGGACTATGCAGTCCATGCCATGCAGGAACTGGTGTGCATGCGCACAGCGGGGCACACCATGTGCCCCCATGCACAGGGGCACTAGGGGGCCCTGTTGGACCCCCTTACTTTTCTTACCACCACACTTTTCATGGCGGGATCACTGCCATGAAAAGTGTGGAGGTCAGGAAAGTCATAATATGCTTGGCGGTGCTGCAGCAGCACTGCCAGCATATTGTTGCCCCAGACCGCCGCACCAAATCTGAGGGTTCGCGGATCCCTGGCGGTTACGGCGGTCTCATGGCAGTCCTACGGACAAAGTTTTAATACAGCGGTCGCACCGCCCGTGCGGCAGTAGCCACCATGCCACCACGGGTTTGGCGGTCCTATTGACTGCCAAACTCGTAATTATGCCCTTAGTTGACAGAGAAGTAACATTGAGGCAACATATAACTTCTAACTGCGTGTAGACGCCAGTTCTATTCTTCCCATGCCTTTTGGCGAGAACCCGGAGCACCAGTTTCTAGGATTCTATTACCTGACAGAAGACTTTCTCTCAAACGTTTTCCATTTTGCAAGTATCATGTCACCCCCCCAAAACTACAGGTTTTAAACACTGTTATAACAGCAGCAAGCAGATGGCAGTGACAGACTCCCATGAGTTCTGCTTCTGGTGTCTAGACTGCTTGCATGACTCCAAATCGTGCAGGGACTGCACGTTCAATTAATTTGAGGGCCATCCGGGAATGCAAGGCCAATCTCTACATCACAGTCCATCACAGAAAGCTCATAATGCCCAGTCCAGTTGAGGGTGAGGGTTGAGGGTGTGTTCTCCCTCCTGAGGCTGTGCCCAAGAGAGATCGGCTTCTCTGTTCAAATCTTCAGTTAAGTCAAAGCAAATACTTGAGAAGTCGAAAGTGACCCCCCCTTTCTCCCTGTCTGTCATTCTCATCAAGAGAGTTTGTGTGGACAGCAGGATATCGCTCCTTCTTGATCTCCCACCACAGACCCAATTCCCAAGCTAGACCAAAATCAGCCTAAGTTCCCGTGTTCATCAGTCATGCCGCCACAGATGCAAGCCTTCAAGGAGGCTATGTTGTGCATTTTTGGTACCCTACTTGATCTTTTGGGCGTGCCTTTGGGCCCCACGAATTGGAGGAGGCCTCCAATTGTTTTATTGCCAGCAGATCCATCCCATGATGCTGATTGTGCCTCTTTACCTCACTCCAGGTTTCTTCCTGACCCTGGCATCGGTGCCTGCCTCGACTCTGCATACGGAACCAAGACCCGTTCCGTACCCTTGTGCGTCAATGCTGGAGAAAGAGCCCATGACCTATCGGGCCCAGAAGTGAATCCAACGTGGCCTCAGCTGATGTCACTCCCATCTTGACCTTAACCACAGTCAGACTCAGAAGGAACACTTCCACTGCCACAGCGCTTTAGAGACCTGCAGCCACACTGCAATGATGATGGCACTGATGACGGCAATGACCACTCACAACTTTATGATGAGGAGAATTTATTATTGTACCTCCAGTAGGCTCTTGGCCTGCACACTTCTCCTGACACTGACCTCAACTCTCCATCTGGCCCCTCCACAGAGGAGGCTCATTTGCTATGGTCATCAGGAGGGTGACAGAAGTCCTCGACCTCCAGCTATTTTCATTCTAGGGTTCCTGCAACTAGGGCAAACTTCCTCAAAACTGCTCTTCCAGTTCAATTAAGGCATTCACTCTTCTAGGCACTTGGGCAAAACCAGGATCTTGAGCTCCATCAGTAGACAAATTGCCAGACAACACAGGCCATCTTTTCTCTTACATCACCCAAAACTGGAGCATCTAGTAGATGAATTCTCCACCTGAAAGCTAAACCCTAATGTGTTTCCTCCTACCCCTTCAGACAGAGAGGCCAAAGCATGGAGGGATTCGAGAAGCACATGTTCTTTTCTGCCAGCCTTGTCCTCAGATATACAAATTGAAGTTGCCTTCTGGGGCACTACTTGCAAGCATTGTGGGACATGATGAGCAGCATTTTCCCACAGTCCCGGATGATCTTTGAACCAGATTCCAAAAAATGATACAGGGTGGCTAAGAGACAGTGCAGTACGCAATTCGTTTAGGGCTAGATCCTACTGATGGGGGTAGGGCAGTTGGTACCAGCGTGGTGCTTCAGCACCATTCATTAATCCGACCTATGAGCTTTCTAAGCCTTGCCCATGCATCACTAATGAACATGTCATTGGATGCAGACTCAGCGAAAGTGGTGGTGGAAGTAGCTTTCCATTTTTGATTGTTGGGAATAACAGTCTTCCCATTCTTCAACAACTGGTTTCTGATGGCGGGCTCGCCTCAGACAGTCATCAACCACCTCAAGACAACAGCCAACCTATTAACATCTCTGGGATTTTTCACCAATGTGAAGAAGTCAAACCTGACTCCTGTACAGAAGCTCCCCTTCATTGCAGTCATCCTGGATATGGTACTATTCTGAGCTTTCCCTCTTCCTCAACGAGTCCAGGATATTCGGGCTATGATCCAGGTATTTTTACCTTCGACTTCAGTCCAAGTGAGAGTGGCTCTGAGGCCTCTTGGTCCAGTGCATCCTGCTAGTGGGCCAAGCCAGGTGAAACATGCAGGTTGTACAGTGGGATCTAAAGTTTCAGTGGGCTCAGCACCGAGGGTACCACTCAGGGGGTAGAGGAGAATGTGAAAGATCTGCAGTGGTGGCTGCTGGACCCCAATTGGACCGGTGGCAGACTCCTAGCCATGTCCCACCCAAGCTAACAGTTGTGATGGATGCATCGTTGCTGGGTAGGGGCGGTCACCTGGGAGAGATGGAGATCAGGGGACTGAGGCCTCTGCCATAGCCCCGCCTCCACATCAATCTGTTGGAGTTGCGAGCGATTCACTTTTCTCTCAAAGCCTTCCTCCTGTCCATCATGATGAAACATGTGCAGGCCCTCACAGGAAACACCACCACCATGTGGTACTGCAAAAAGCAGGGTCGAGTGGGGTTGTGGGTCCTGTGCAAAGAGTCTCTGTGCCTCTGGAATTGGCTAAGATGTCAGGGCATCTCCCTGGTCGTTCAACCACTCGCAGGATTTTTAAATGCTAGAGTGTACAAACTCAGCCAGCATTGCCTAGTGGATCATGAATGGTGGCTGCACTCAGAGGCGGCTCAGGGCATCTTCCAGCAATGGGTAGAACCCTGGTTTGATCTTTTTGCTTCCGCTCCTGCCCAAATTTCTGAAAAAGATGAGGAATAGCTGGGTCCAACTCATCCTAGAGACTCCGGATTTGGCCAGGAGTGTGTGGCATTCACAACATCTGGCCATGAGCATCTGTCCTCCAACCTGTTCCTCTCTGTCACATCAGCTGGACAGGGTCCTACACCCAAGCCTGTACAACTTACACAGCCATGCTTGGAGATAGAGGTGAGAGTTGACTGCTTTTGATCTCCCATCAAAGGTAATAAATATCAATCAATCAATCTTTATTGTATGGTTGATAAAAAAAGCATTAGAATGATAAATATATAACACTTAACGTATAAGACCGTATAAAAACAATGATACATTTTAAAAAGAAAGGGAACATTATTAGTTCTGGACAAAACTGAAGGAGTTCGTGGAAATGTGCAATTGTGTCAGAGAAGCAGGTGGGAAATTGCCAGTTCGTGCCTGGATTGTTGCACAGCCATGTCCGAGATGTGCTTTGTAATGTCAGTTTTTGCTAGCTTCCCCAAAACTACATTAAAATAATATTAAAAAAAGCTCTGGCTAATTGCATTTCCACTGTATTAAAACATTCCTTGAGTGCAATGAGCAGGATCTGATGTTTAGACAGCTAAACGATGGAAGTAAACATTTGGACCGTTCAATTAAAAAGCCATCACAGCAACAAATTACAGTGGGCTAGTGGTTCTGTCCCGTAAGGACAGAAATGGCAGTTCATGGATTGGCGGGTGTATTTACAATTTTGCCTAATCTGACCCACATCGAATAGGCCAAATCTAAGTCCCACAAGGCCTCGTTTCACTCCGATTTATAGTGCCACCAGCAGGTAAGTTTGTATTTCATTTTGGCAATATAGATTCAGTACAGTGACAATGTGCTTTATTGGGGAGCATTAGGAAAGGTGTAGGTTAAAGGAGCATTGCCACTGTTGTTTTCTGCCTACAGTTTTAGAGTGGCACCTAGATGTTGTGAGGTCCCAAAGGTCAGACCTCTTCAAGAGTTCCAGTGATTTCATCGTGGCATGAAAGTGAGTTTGTTTTATTTGTTTGTAAGACAGGACTTCATCTCATAATGTAGACCTAAGCTTAAGATACCACTTGATTGATATGATTTGTCATGTTGAATCCTTAATGGACTTGGGCTTGGAATGAGGATGGGGGAGGCTAAAAAGCCGCCTCAACAATTTGCAAGGCGCTGTTTCTAGCAGCCTGATCAATGGTTCTGGAGAATCTCCACAGCCGTATCTTGGCGCTGACCGGCATTTGGCTTTGATCATGTCAAATAAAGGCTTTAATGATGGCCGGTTAAAATCTTAGTGGTTATGCCACGTTGGGACCGCCGACTCTGTCAGGGCATGGTTTCCTGGCGTTGGTGCGGCTGTCCAGAGTGTAGTATCCGGCTGGATACGGTCTAGTGTTCCAATGCTGATGTAACCCACACTAGACACCCACCCACCACAGGCGTCACCAGTCAGGTGACCCTGTCAATAAAAGGGGGCCGGGCGCACGTGCCTGGGCCCAATTACTGCACCAGACTACTCTGTGTCAGTGTCCATCACTTCTCCGCATGTGGGCCTGAGGCCCAACACCACAATGGCGACGAGAGGGTCTTATCCCACGTGTGTGGTGGCGACCGCTTCCCGGGTCCTGGTGGGGGAAGTGTAGTTTGACCCTAGAGGACCTGCAGCGGCCGAAGCACCGGGGCTGTGGCTCGCCGAGGCACGCGCCCTCCAGTTTGCCCCTGTGTTCGACTGCAGCTGACGCGGTTGCAGCCCGCCGTACTGACTGGCCCAGCAGCGTGAGGTCGATGGAAGGTGGCGGAGCGATGTGCCCGCACCAGGCTCGAGGTGCCCGCCTATGAGGCGAGCAGCGCTACCGGAGGCGAATTCCCACACCGGCATCGCCCACTCTCTGACTGTAAGAGTGCCCAGGTGAGAGGAATCTGGAGCGACGCTGCCCCCCCGGCACACGCCACCTCCCCGACTGAGTGTGCAGGCTGCCCATGCCGACACCCGCTACCCAGCGTGACTGCTTGTTGCCCCAAGAAGCGGATACGGCGCGGCAGCGCAGAGCGAAGGTCCATGCCTTCATGCCTGCTCAGGCGCGTAGGGAAGAGTGAGCTCAAACGCCGGAGGTCCGCGGGAGTCCACCCCGCATCAGCGCCAGAAGATAAGCCGAAAGCAGGAGAGTGGAGTAGCTGACCACTCCTCCGCCCCCGCGAAGAAGAGAGCGCACGGCCGGTCGGAGCGGCCAGCGTGCAAGGAGGCCAACCCCTAGAGGCCAGCAGCGAGGCGACCCACACCCCGCTCTGACCAAGGTCAGCAAGAGTGCGGCGAGTCAAAGTAGTACCGGCAAGAGGAAGGCTCTGCAGCCCCTACCGTGACATCCGATCGGCAGGAGGAGGAGCCGCTGTGAGGTTAGCACCCGGAGGCCAGCAGGAGTAAAGACGCAGCAGAGTGAAGCCCGCAGCGGGGGTGAAGCTGCTCACACTTTCTCATGAGTGAACTTGCTCATAGGGTGCAAAACAAATGAAAGCATCTACCCGGACGGCGTGAGTGACGGGACGAGGGGCACCCGGGGCGCTGCTGAAGGCATGTGTTCATCCTAGTGCCGGAGTCCCTGCGGAGTGGATTCAGGCAGCGCCATCCCCTAGCACGAGGCCATGCACCATTAGAGTTCGGCAGAGACTGAGACTCGAGAATGCAGCAACACTGCCACCTAATGGCCAAATGGAGGTACTGCGCCCGAAGCCAAGGCACGGACTGAGGGCCTACAACACGACAGAGGTAGGAGATGCCAAATGCTGGCACCGCGCCTGGGAGACCAAAGCAGCAATTAGACTCAGGTCTTAGTGGAAGAGCCCCAGCGCCCAGAAGCCTGCAGCACCGCTGCTCCTATGAGAAGCTCTGCCGGAGAACAGAGTCGTACTGAGACCCAAGAGGCCAATACCATGAACGAGGAGTGCCAGCAAGCATCGACTGCAACAGCCTCTGGAAAGTAAGGGTAGTGCCACCTAGTGACGGTGGGTGGTACTGCGGAGACTGAGTTGCACCCCTACCCCGGCCTCACAAGAAGTGGCCGCTGCCCCACGAGACGCAGGTCACATGTATAAAAGAACGGACTGCCAACCCTAGCAAGGAGCGACCAGAAGCCAAAGTGCGACAAAAGCCTCACAGCTCCATCAAACGCACGAGAAGCGTACACGCAAAGTCAAGATAATGCAATAAGGCAGTGGACAGCCGACCCACATGACGACGCAAGGAAAATGCGCACTGTACGTGCTACCCCCAGTGGCCCACCGACGCCACCACAAGGTCGTTGCCCGCCCCCGAGGAAGCAGTAGTGCTTCAGCCAAGGCGGCTGAAGCCCGCAAGTCCCACAGGAAGTTCAAAGCTGCCCGCCAAGAGACGTCCAGTCAAGGAAGTGGACCCAAAGGCAGCCAAGCTTTGGGTGACCAAACACAATCCAGATGAGGCAACAAGACCAAAGGCATCCGAGAAGAAGACAAAGCGCGTGAAGTCAGAGACGCGCAGAAAGTCACGCCAGTGACCCTGGCAGCACGGACAGGTGCCCGGGAGATAGAGCCATCTCCACGAGGAAGCACTGCTGAACGCAGTACAGAGAGCCACCACATCTCTACTGCACCGAGGTGGGAACAAAGAGCACTAGCAGAAAGGAACCCTGAAAGCAACACCGCATCCACCCCAGCGAGGAGTGTGCAGGACACTGGCAAGAAAGGAACACTGGACAGTGAGGACTGCCAAGTGCATACAGTGAGTGCACAGTAAAGCTGCCATGCCAGAGTGGCGCCAAGCCATCACACAGCCTAAGGATGGAAAGACCATGCGCTGGACCGCGCCAGGAGTAAACGAAAGCACCACGCCAAGCAGGTGCGCAGCAGCACAGCAACAGCTGCTACAGTCCAGGTGCGAAGGACGGAAGGAGATGCGCAGCAAGTGCGTCCTATGAGGCAAACGAAGGGCGCAGTCAGAAGCGCGCCGAAGCAGTGCGACTGCGGAGAGAAGTGGTTGCGCAGAACACCAGAAGCACGAAGACCCACAAGAAGGAAGAAGCCAACCAGCCAGATGGTCGCAAGGAGGAAGAAGCCGACCAGCCAGATGGTCGCAAGGAAGAAGTTGACCAGCCAGTTGGTCACAAGGAAAAAAGAGAAGCCGACCTGCCAGATGGTCGCAGCGAAGAAGCACTGCTGGAGGGAGATCCCCTACATCTCCACCGCCTCAGCGAAGCCCCGCAGTGGGCCGAAGGCAACACAGTGTCCTCCCTTGCACTGCCTCGAGACTGAGTCGGCGGTGACCCAAGACGGGCAAGAGAGGAGTCACACACTCCATGTGGCAGGCCGCCACAGCAACAGGCACTCCGCCAGCATGGCAACACGTGACCGGACGTCATGGCGCACAGCGAACAAGGAGCCCATCACGCAAAGTGACCAGTCCGGACAAACGCACCGGAAGGAAGGAAGAAGTAGACGCCACGACGGCGCAGCCTCGAGGCGCAAGCACGACGCCCTCGAGCGAAGAGAAGAGGGACACCGCGAAATCCGGAGGGGATGGTGCCACTGGAAGTCCCCAAGAAGCACATGCAAGTCCTACAGACAGGACAGGCCTGCAACAGGCCCGCAAAAGGAAGGAGAGAGACCGTCACAAGATCGACGCGAACAGTGAGATGTCCATGTGGCGCAAACATGAGACGGGTGGCAGGACGCCACATCCAAGGAAAAACCTGGTCGGAAGAAGAAGAGCGTCGCACGATGCCACAGGGCAGACAACCACCAAGGCGCGCAAGATGGAACAGAGAAGAGCGACAGGACCAAAGACTCACATCAGCACTGAGGAAGGTGTTCATCCACACAAGCCAGCCACCGGGGTGCAGAGACGTCACTGGAGACAGCTCCGCTGGAGGACCTACCGTAAGCCGCTAGCAAGCGCGATCTGCGTCCTGGCCCCACGCTTCGCAGTTCGACCGTCCTCTCACCTATCACCGGCTGCTTGGTATCGATAGCACCACACCTCGCAGTGCACCTGCCTGAAGACAACGGAGCGGTGCCACGAAGTCCCTCAGGTCCTTCTCACTCCCTCAAGTCACCCCGACAGAAGATCACCGCCTGTCTGCCCACTGAAGAAAACTAACATCCTGTTACCACCGTCCAGGTGCATCGTCACCAAGGAGCATCGCACCACCCGAGTGAATCCACACACACACCCGAACAACCGGAGCTCAAGGAGGCGAATCACCCAGGAACAGTCTGTGCACCCCAGTCAACCTACAGCCTGCCGAAGTCGAGCGCACCCGGCCATTGGAAGATCCGCCCTTGGGGACTACACAAGACTTGGCCGTGGCCCTGTTGGGAGTTCTGCAGCGACCCCCTAAGTGTGGCCTATGCAACGGCCCGCACAGCCCACGCGGTCACGTGGCAGTCCAGGGGACAAGGGCCTCGACGGAGTTCCCGTGCGAAGGGAGTCCGAGTAGGAGAGATGTGTCGGCCGCAGCTCCACGTCAGGCGCAGGAAACACGAAGATCACGGCTGAAGACTGGTCACCCACAAGATCGCCAGAGGAAGGGGCAGAACCAGAGTCCAGACGGCGAGGACGCCCAGACAATGACACCACCCTCGGAGGCTACATGAGCGACTTAACTGTGAGTCCGTTGGCAGTTCCCCAGCGACGCCTTCTCGTGGTTCACACGAAGCCCCGCACGGTCCACACGGTCCCATGGCAGCCAGCCGGAAAGCCCTCCAAGAGGCTCCAGTGGCAGAGGAGTCCAGGCGAGAGAGGCAAGTCTAACGTCGCTCATCAGTCAGGAGTAAGGAGAGTCACCGGAAGGCCTCACTCACAGAGATCGTCTCCGACGCCAAAGTGGATTTCACCACAGATCCAGATGCATCGGCGCTGAACTTTTATACATAGACTTTCTGCACCATGAGAGCAGGCCCGTCTAAAGAACATCGCCAAGGCGACAGAAGGCATCTCGACCATGCAGTCCGAGGCTCCTGCGCTGCCTGGCTGACGGCCTGTATAGACTCATTTGGGGCTATGTGTTATTTAGGTATTTTTATTACAGGTTGGACTTTCGTTTGTTTTTCATTAAATTTTGGGAGGGATGTAGTATCCGGCTGGATACGGTCTAGTGTTCCAATGCTGATGTAACCCACACTAGACACCCACCCACCACAGGCGTCACCAGTCAGGTGACCCTGTCAATAAAAGGGGGCCGGGCGCACGTGCCTGGGCCCAATTACTGCACCAGACTACTCTGTGTCAGTGTCCATCACTTCTCCGCATGTGGGCCTGAGGCCCAACACCACACAGAGGTATCTATATGCCTGGCTGGACTGCTGCGGTCCCGCCAAGCATGTAACGACTTTCATCGCCGCCACTGCTTTAATGGAGGTCTTTCCTCCATGAAAACAGTGGCGGTCAGGAAAGAAGACCCCCTTTTGCCTCACGCCTTGGGGGGGGCACAACATGTGCCCCCCTGTGTGCATGTACAGACGTTCCAGCACGGCATGGACTTTTCAGTGCATGCCGTGCTGAAACTTCCTTTGACGTTCCCATTGCACTGCCTATTTTATAGGCACCGCTGTAGGAACGACAAAGGAAATGCCCGCCAATGACTTAAAAAGTAATTAAAGGCTGGGCGGTACTTACGCGGCTTTAGCGCAACTGCGCCGGCGAGAGCCGTTGCAACTGCGCCAAAGTCGTAATCAGGCCCTTATTGATTACTGTGGCCAGGCCCTTCAAGATGTAGGAGCTTTGTGGGCTAATAATCCAGTTAACGTGCATACCTGGCTGAGGGGACGCTCTATCATTTGTGGCTCCTTTGACTGATTTTTGTAAGGAGACCAGTCTGCACCTTGAACTTGAAGGCTGTGGTGGCTCACACGGCAGTAAAGGGGTTGGGTATGGTTGCTTCACTATTTTTACTACACTTATTCCCCAGTTTGCATATTGTTTCTGTGCGGAAGATCAAGTTAGCAAGCCTGTGATTGTTCCAGGCCACTATAATTGTTTCTAAGTTTCTGTTGGCTGCTGAGGTGGTGAAGCTTTCAATATCATCTGATTTTATGAAACTTTGCGAAGGATGAGCATTGAAGAGCTATTAAGATACTATAAGATATAAAAATTTCCTTTGGATGTGAATTGGAGAACAAAGAGAAACACAGAATTCCTTGTTTCCTTGTCATTCGCTCCGAACAATTGGGGGAAGTCTTGTTTTATTGCCTTTTCTTGCTTCTGTAGTTTCATGAAAGTAGTCTAGGGTTGCTGCTGTGGTTCTGCTTTTACCGGAATCTGACATTGACTTCACTAGCATTTCGAGAGTTGCTTTTCTTGTGTCCTTATTTTCCCTCTGAATTTGAAGCGGTGCTGTACCTTTAAAGTCCCATCAACAAATGGAGAAGCGATTTTTAATGTTCCAGCATCAGTATGGCTTAGACGATTTCCATCTTGAAGCCATAGGCCTTGCGCTGTGGTTAACAAAGCACCGCCGATATTTAAGTGTCTATGGGTTATGGCAACTGTTGATGACTGTGATATCGCTTGTTGAATGATATGTTGTGATTTGCAGAGTTTCAGAATGAAAATCTCAGGTGATGGTGCGTCTTGAGTTTGCTCTTCTTGCGCTGTATTTGTAACTGCTGCGTGTGGTGTGACTCTGCTGTTCTTTTGTTGAAAATTCTGGCAGGACAGTTAATGTCCCTCGTATATTTTGTGAAGTTTTTGTTTTTTTCACTTCCGAATAATATCTTCGCTGGTTAATATTAGGGTTAAGGTTAGAGCTGGGAGCCTCGTTGTTAGCCATCTGCAGATTTGGCCTTTGTGTCTCAGGCTGGGGGTTAGGGTATGGGCTCAGAGCCTCGTTGTTAGCCATCTGCAGATTTGGCCTTTGTGTCTCAGGATTGGGGGTTAGGGTATGGGCTCAGAGCCTCGTTGTTAGCCATCTGCAGATTTGGCCTTTGTGTCTCAGGCTGGGGGTTAGGGTATGGGCTCATAGCCTCGTTGTTAGCCATCTGCAGATTTGGCCTTTGTGTCTCAGGCTGGGGGTTAGGGTATGGGCTCAGAGCCTCGTTGTTAGCCATCTGCAGATTTGGCCTTTGTGTCTCAGGCTTGGGGGTTAGGGTATGGGCTCAGAGCCTCGTTGTTAGCCATCTGCAGATTTGGCCTTTGTGTCTCAGGCTGGGGGTTAGGGTATGGGCTCAGAGCCTCGTTGTTAGCCATCTGCAGATTTGGCCTTTGTGTCTCAGGCTGGGGGTTAGGGTATGGGCTCAGAGCCTCGTTGTTAGCCATCTGCAGATTTGGCCTTTGTGTCTCAAGCTGGGGGTTAGGGTACGGGCACAGAGCCTCGTTGTTAGCCATCTGCAGATTTGGCCTTTGTGTCTCAGGCTGGGGGTTAGGGTACGGGCTCAGAGCCTCGTTGTTAGCCATCTGCAGATTTGGCCTTTGTGTCTCAGGCTGGGGGTTAGGGTACGGGCTCAGAGCCTCGTTGTTAGCCATCTGCAGATTTGGCCTTTGTGTCTCAAGCTGGGGGTTAGGGTACGGGCTCAGAGCCTCGTTATTAGCCATCTGCAGATTTGGCCTTTGTGTCTCAGGCTGGGGGTTAGGGCATGGGCTCAGAGCCTCTTTGTTAGCTGTCTGCTGCTTTTGCCTTGGCGTCTCCGATGGGGCGTCAGGGGATTTCCTCGTTCCAACAGGTAATGTTGTGGATGTAGATGTGAGGGTGCCAGTTATTAACCTTTGTGCGCTGGGACTGTAGATTCATTTTTGCCCTTGTGAGGATACAATTTGCCTGGTTTTATTCGAAGCTGCCTCACATGAGAACTTTGTGACCTTTTTTGTTTATTTAATTGTTTTGATGTTATGGTTTTTTTTTTTTTAAGTACGGGCTCAAAGCTAATGGAAGTTTAAGGGCGTCTGCACCTTGGTATTTCCTTTATAGTTGTTGACCTTGTGTCACTGCTCACTATACCAGAGGTATGGATCTGAGGCCTCAGTTTTTTCTAAGGTAACAGCACAATTTGTTATTGGATTTGAGAAGCGTTGGTCAATGCCTTTCTCGAGGATAGCATGATTACTTCCTCTGTGAGGTAGAGCATTTGAGTTCAGTGTTGTCATTGTTGCAACTGTGTTCCTTATTGTGGCACATTTATTGTTTACACTGGAATTTTCGCAGATGTCTGGTTGAGGCCCAGTGTCTGATTTAAGGACAGTTGACAATACTGCTTGTTTTAGATCGTCTATCAGTATTTGCATTACATTTTGTAGAGTCTGGATTTTGCTCAAGATAGGGGAGCAAAAGCAGTCAGTAATGTGTTGGCTGGTGTTTTGCAACAGGGTGGCTAATTGTGCCTGACACGGTTGTGATCTTGTTGTCTAGTCTAATGAATAGTGAGGCAATTGCTTGCAAGAGATCAACTTGAACTTCCATTTTGAGAGAGTGCTGTATTATGGCAGCAATGTTTAATTTGAACATTTTGGTTGTTTCATGCCATCGCATGAATTGATTCTGTGAGTAGAGTAGGGCTGGTGAGTCAATTGCACTCTGTGACTTGAAGTTTGTTTCTAGAGTGCTTAAAAGTTTAGCCTCTCATGTGACTTGTGATGTCTCTCCAGCCAAATCTTGAGTGAGAAGTGTATTTTTTGTGATGGGTGAATATGGCTTTGATCTAGGGAGCAGGATCTTTCCCCTAGTGTAAAGCGTATTTATAATTGCATAGGTGACACTGCACATGATTTTCGGATTAGATTTGCATAGCAAGTTAGTTTGAGTCGTTGGCCGAGCCTGTCTGTCATGGTTTCCCCAGTAGGCGTCGTTGAGACTTGATTTCATTCTTCTGATTGTTTCTTATAAATACATTGTGTTGTCTGTCCCGTCCTTTGGGGAAAACTAGCCTTGATACGAGGTTTGCTTTTCTGCAGCTTGATGGTCGAGATATAATTTCTCTATCTACTCATCCTGTATTGTTCCCAACCACCCTGTGATCTTCAACTCCTTGATGGCACTAGTGTAAGTAGTGGAGGTAGGCGGTGATGGCACCCTTAATGATGCCGTAATTCTCAACTCCTTGACATTGCCAGTGTTAGTTATAGCAGTAAAGGTGGTGGTAGCGGTAGAGGTTACTAAGAGACTGAGGTTGTTGGTTGCAAGGGTGGTTACCACTGAATGAGCATAAGAGTGCACTAAGGTGTGGAATAAATAGGGAGTATGGGCTTGAGGTCCAGTAGGGTGGTCTCAGTCAAGCTAGCATCCAGAGCCTGCAGTGTTCGCTGCCCAGTTGCGCGAAACTCACCGACTAAAGGCTCGGGGCTTGGGGGTTTTGGGGCTCAATCAATCAATCAATCATGTCACTTATAAAGCGCACTACATACCCGCGAGGGTCTCAAGGCGCTGGGGGAAGAGGGGGGTGGTGCTGCTACTGATCGAAGAGCCAGGTCTTGAGGAGTCTTCTGAAGGCCAGTAGGTCTTGGGTCTGCCGAAGGTTGGTGGGGAGGGTGTTCCAGGTCTTGGCGGCGAGGTGGGAGAAGGATCTGCCGCCGGCGGTCGTTTTCCGGATGCGAGGGACTGTGGCGAGGGCGAGGCTGGTGGAGCGGAGCTGGCGGGTGGGGGTGTAGAAGCTGAGTCGTCTGTTGAGGTAGGCTGGTCCGGAGTTGTGGAGTGCTTTGTGTGCGTGGGTGAGGAGCTTGAAGGTTATCCTCTTGTTGACAGGGAGCCAGTGCAGGTCTCTCAGGTGGGGTGTGATGTGGCTGCGTCGGGGGATGTCGAGGATAAGACGTGCAGAGGCGTTCTGGATGCGTTGCAGCCGTCTCAGGAGCTTAGCCGTCGTTCCTGCGTAGAGGGCGTTTCCGTAGTCCAGCCTGCTGGTGACGAGGGCCTGGGTGACTGTTTTTCTTGTTTCGGTGGGGATCCACTTGAAGATCCCTGCGGAGCATTCGGAGGGTGTTGAAGCAGGATGAGGAAACGGCGTTGACCTGCTTAGTCATGGAGAGGGTGGGGTCGAGGATGACCCCTAGGTTGCGTGCGTGGTCGGTGGGTGTCGGGGCTGTTCCCAGTGATGTTGGCCACCAGGAGTCGTCCCATGCTGAAGGGTTGGAACCAAGGATGAGGACCTCCGTCTTGTCCGAGTTCAGCTTCATGCGGCTGGTACTCATCCATTCGGCGACGGCCTTCATTCCTTCGTGGAGGTGGGCTTTGGCGGTGTGAGGGTCTTTGGTTAGGGAGAGGATCAGCTGGGTGTCGTCGGCGTAGGAGATGATGTTGAGGTTGTGCTGTCGGGCGACGTGGGCGAGGGGTGCCATGTAGATGTTGAACAGCGTTGGGCTGAGGGAGGAGCCTTGGGGTACGCCGCAGATGATCTTGGTGGCTTTGGATCGGAAGGGGGCGAGGCGGACGCTTTGTGTTCTGCCGGAGAGGAGAGCTCAGGAGATATACAGTCTCTAGCTGTGAGCCACAAGTTGCATTGGGGCCACCATGGTTGAAGGGGTGGCTGCAACTGCCACCAGCCTGAATGCCCTGCTACTAACCCTGACCTCTCTCAGTACCCAAGTCCAGCTCCCTGACTTGTGGCATGTGGATGAACTGCAGGGTGCTGGGGGTCGGCATGCAGCTCTCTCCCCCTCCCAGGGGCCTGCTTCTGCAGTGGCCTGGGTGGCCAAACTGCAATTTATGTGGAGCAGTTACATACCCTGCCATGCTCTGCTCGTGCATCTTGCAGTGTTTCTGGCCCACTGGCCTCTGGCTCAGCCCCACTTTACCTCCGCTGCACACTACAAATTACACATTCACCATCTTAAACCCTGTAAGCTTTGAAGAAGATGTTGGTCCACAGTGCATTCTTAAACCTTTTGTAAGCATCCACGGCCAGCAGGTAAGAATTACGCCTTCGACGGGGAATGATGTGAGGGAAGCAAATTAAGTGCTAAAGGGATTTTTAATGGAGTTACAATATGGAACTGCATAACTATCTGTCCTTTGAAAACTGTCCTTTTGGTTAAATTGTCTTGTTTTTCCATTTTAGTACCACATTACCTCATATGCATTGCCTCCTTTCCCATTGCTTTACTACGTTACGACTCAATGTACACGATTAAATATATTGTTAAAGACGTCTGGAAAACAAAAATGAAACTGTCTCTTTAAAGAATTTCTATGTATTGGAGCCTGATGGTAAAATAAGAAAGAATTGATATGCTGTACTTTGATTTGTTCTACAGAGAAACACTGCACAGACAGATGGCCCGTGGTACCTGCAGACAAATGGATTGGAGGCCTCCTCGCCTGAAACCCTTGGAAATTATGTTCGACATCGCAGCTTCTACGAGAAATATAATCCAAGTTTACAGACAATGATTCCAGTCCGCCGGAAACCAAAGTACGTCAAACGATTTTATGCTACAGGCAAGAGTGAGACGAAAGTAACAGGTTGTTTTGGAAGGAGAAGTGGCCTGTGTAAAAGAGAGAGCAGAAAAGAGAGCAAGAAAGAGAGAGAGAGAAATAGCTGAGAATGGAGTTAAGGAATGGTAGAGAATGGAAGGAAGAGACACATTGAGAGAGAGTACTGAAAATGAGAGGTACACTGAGAACAGAAGAAAAGAGAGATTCACAGGCGAGAGAGAGGTACAGGTGAGTTAAGGACAGAAAGAGAAGTGAATGGCAGTCTGTTCAAAGTCAGGGAGAAGGTGAGAAACTATGTAGGGAGAAAGGATGGAAAAGGTGAACCAGTGTAACTAACTAGATCAGAATAGAATTGTCTGTGTAACGTAGTGTAAGTTGTTACAAATATATCATTGACCATGTATAAAAAATTCTTTCCAACAACTCAGGATCATGTCGTTAAATGCCCTTTTCATAAGTTAGTGGCAGTGGGTATCTCTGTTAATTATTCCAGAAGTAATTGATCGAGGACGAAACTTCGCTCTACTAGGCTCTGGTCTGACGTACATTTAAGGCACGCCCATCTTTTTCTGAGTATACGATCATCTTTTCCCATGCACCGGTACTTAGCATGGCCTCGGGTGATGCTCCAGGAGAACGTGGCAGTAATTACTATGGTCAAAGGATATAGTAAATCAGACACAGACGACATCACATACAGAAAGGGAATAGAAGTGCTGAACTGCATTGTTTACTTAAATGATCCCCTCTACTTTAATATCTGCCACGTACATTAAGGAAAGGATTTTTTTCTACTATGTTTATTGTTTGATAGCCACAGAAGGTGAACTGTCTTTCGCTTTAGGAGCTGGAGGAAGCCTTTGTATATTTTCTCTTGCACAGCATACGAGTGGAGCTGGCAGCTCCTGTAGATCCACTCAAACATTTTTCCATGAGTCTGCAATCTGTTGACTCTGCTTTCCCATGGAAATAATGGATAGTTTTTATTTCTACAGATAAAGGTAGCCGTCGCCCTCTGTGTAATGTATATTAAACATAGTAGGAAGTCTACCTTTTCCTATAGTCATGAAATATAGCCCTTCTGCCATTATATTGTAGGATGAATAGGACACGTTACAACGCAAACATTTACAACGCATGCCTTTACAACGCGGTTTTTACTTCGCAACATCCATTACAACGCATGATTTTACAACGCATGCCATCACAACGCATTTTTAGAATCTACATTTACAACGCATTCCATTACAACGCATACCACTACAACGCATACCATTACAACGCATAATACTTTTAGGGCAACAGTACGGTAAGTGTTGGATAGTGTAGGGGTAAAAATTACTATTCCCACTCCAGTGAGTGCAACAGTAGGGTAAGTGTTGGATAGTGTAGGGGTAAAAATTACTATTCCCACTCCAGTGAGTGCAACAGTAGTGTAAGTGTTGGATAGTGTAGGGGTAAAAATTACTATTCCCACTCCAGTGAGTGCAACAGTAGGGTAAGTGTTGGATAGTGTAGGGGTAACGTGTTGTAATGGCATGCGTTGTAGTGACATGCGTTGTAATGTCATGGGTTGTAATGTCATGCGTTGTAGTGACATGCGTTGTAATGGCTGCGTTGTAATGGCATGCGATGTAAAGACAGTAGTGTTGTAATGACTGCGTTGTAAATGTAGTGCGTTGTAATGGTTGTTTCCCTGTAGCATGAATGCAATCTTTTTTAAGCCTGCGTGCCCCCATAATTCTTCAGAAAGTCACTACTACAGGGGTATTCGCTCTGTTAAATTGAAGAAAGATGAAACACCCACCTATAGAGCCTCCCTTTCAATGTCAAAAACTTGAGGTAGGAAATCAGTCAATCCATTGCCATACAGAGGTCTGCCCCCCACTGTCCAGTTGGGGACTGATCTCAATTATAGGCCTTTAAGCAACACTGTAATTCGTGGAGGGGCACTCTCTGATGTAGGGCACAGGACCGGATTGGAGAATAAAAAAAACATCCATCCATTCTCTCTCTCTCCTTCTCCCCACTTTCTCTTCTACTCTCTGATCACTTTCTCTGCACCTTCTCCCCCACCCATCTCTCTCTTTTGAAGCCTCTTGTGTTTGCTACAATTGACATGGGGGTGCTGGGGAAAGCCACAGAGGCACCAGCAGTGGCCTTGGATTTTAAAAACCAGCCTCCAAGGGCTCCAGTCCACCGGAGAAGTGCCCTTTAGGATTAAAGGTCTTGGCGGGGAATTGCAAATTCTAGCACATTCCCTCCAGAACTTAAAAAAATATATACTCTTCTGTCCTGCATGTGTCTGCCTGCACACTCATGGCATTAAAATAGACAACAATCGTATATGTGTCCCGCAGGGCAATATAAAAAAAACAGGTACAGTACTGCTCTATGGGAGCTTTAAATAGTTTATGAAAGTAGCACTACCCTATTGCTCATCTTATGGCACTTTTTGTTTTAAAAATGAGATATGTCTCTATAATAGCCTGGCCACCCTCCCTGTCCTCCCCTCCCCTGTGATTGATGCTGTAGAGGAGAGCCACAACTTTGCCCAATGATTTGAGTGAGGGGCTGAGGGTATAGGGGATTTAGTATTCCAAACTGGCCTTCAAATATTTAAAGCCCCATGAGTTTTTGAGAAAGACTCCCATATATAGTTGACTCAAATTCAAGGAATATTACCCAGGCCTAGTTCGGGGAGTATAAGAATATAAATCTCACACAAACAAACTCATACAAACAAGGCAGACTAAAACTGAGACATATATCTATCATCCTCCCCAGACAGCTCCAGTGATCTGTTAAACAATACTTACCCTTTAAAAATTCAGACTTGGGGCCTGATTCTGATGCGGGTTGGAAAAGCTTCCCGACCGAGGGCCTGATTCTGATGCGGTTAGGAAGGCCTCCTAACGGCATTTGCTCCTTCCAAATCGGATCGGGAACGTGTCTTCCCGACCGAGGGCCCAATTCTGATGCGGTTAGGAACAAATGTTCCCATTGAAGTCAATGGGAGTTCAACCAAATCGTATCTGGAAGCATCCGGATGCATCCTACTCCGCGGTCGGACTTTCCCGATCCGAGTGGGTCGGACACCATTTCCCAACCGATTCGGTCGGGAAGCTTTTCCAACCCGCATCAGAATCGGCCCCATAATCACTTAGAGAAAGCTTGGTTTCTTTGCCATGTTATCTGTGGACCGCAATTCTTGAGTATGGGCCTGATGTACAATCCTTTTTCAATTTGCAAAGCCTGTTTTTCAAATGGTATTCTGACTACGAAAGGCAAAGTCTTAATTGACTAAACATGTTGGAATTAGTTATCTGGCTCACAATGTTTGTTTGTAACTAGTTGCAATTTAGAACGAGGAATGGGCATGTAAGGTGCGTCCTCCTTTTCCGAATCGCAATGCAATGTATCAATGACCTGTGACTCCAGTTGTGGTTGCAAACCACTAATTGGATACTGATATTTTGAAAGGATTGTTATCCATTTGAAAAGTGAAACCTGCCCCTGAGAGACAACTTCCGCTTTGTAAATGTGGCTGTCAGCATTGGGAAGAGCAGATTGCGGACAAGGAGGACCATTACATGCTCCCCACAATGCCATTCACAGAATGTCAACTTTTTTGCGATTTTGCTTTCCAAAAAACTGTTTGCAGTCAACGAAGGGAATTGCATGGATGTCTTTGAAGGCCTCCACCATGCATTTGCAGCACTATCATTAAGATTTATAGATACAATCTTGCCTCGGTAATACTAATGTGTAAGATTTGGTAACTCTTAAAGAAGAGTCATTTTGTGCTGCAATGGGTTTGTATCCCCGTCACAGCACAAAGTCTCGGTTATGTCACTAAGCTAAGCAGTTGGTGAGCAAAAAACACCAAATGCATCCAGCCTTATTTTTTGCTTGCTTTTCATTTAAAAAGTAAGCATGAGCACTTAATGCCATAATAATCAATGGATGGTTGACAACTACCTAAACACATCTAACTTATAATTACTAATGATTTGATTGATCATTTGCTTAATGGCGAAAAGAAAGTCCCCACTCTAGCTTGACATTTAAGACAATTACCAAACACAAGATTTCAGGGTCATGAACATCAAATCTATTGAATGAAACATATCAGAGACTATTTCAGCACCACCACCACCACGAGAAACATTCAGAACAACGCGGGCAGAGCTACACGTGTTCCAGCTTCGCAAGCGCTTCCACGCTTGCCTTAACCATGCATATGCCTTAACCACGCATATGCGTGGTTAAGGCAGTGCACGGTCTAGCTGCTGGCTGGCAGAAGCAGGAAGAATTGGGAGAGGATGCGGTGAGGTAAGTGGGGCTGGGGTTAGGGCCGTGTTTTGGAGGGGTTAGTTTGTATGGTTTTGAGAGGGTCGGGTAGTTTTCAGGGCTGGGGGGTCGGGGTAGTTTTCAGGGCTGGGGGGCGGGGTAGTTTTCAGGGCTGGTGGGGTCGTGTAGTTTTTAGGGCTTTGGGGAGGGCGGGGTACTTTTTAGTACTGGGGCAGAGAAGTTTTTTAGGGCTCAGGGTGGGGAGGGTTGGTGTCAAGGGGTTAAGAATTACCTATCAAGTCTTAACCAGGGATATGTCTTTACCATACATGCCTTAACAATGCATAATTCATTGTAAAGGCATGCATGGTAAAGGCATATCCGTGGTTAAGACTTGTGTTGTTGAGACTGCGTGGAACTGGCATGCGTTCTTAAATGCATGCGTGATTCCATCACACAACCCCACTACCACAACTACTGACAAATGTTAGAAAGTGTCTCTTCATGGATGGTCACCCCAATTTTTTGTGGACTGAAGCTGCTGGTTTTTTGACCCTTGCACAGGGACACTGCTAACCAGGCCCTTGTGCATGTGCTCTGTCCCCTAACACATGTCGAAATTAGCTAACTTTTAATTGGTATATTTAACTTTCCTATATGGCCATATAAAGAGTGTTCAAAATACACCCATGGCATTGAAAGTTAAATGCCACCTACAGAGTGCAACAGTACAGCACCATTCACTAGTGTGACCAGTTTAAAACCTGCAGCCCCACCTCTCATAATAATGCTTTTTGACAGAAGAAAAACCTTATTTTTAAATAATGTTCTCCCCTTATGTAAGGCTTGTAGCCCACAAGGCAGGGTGTATGGTATTTGAAAGTAGGACATGTAGAAATTTCAAGTTAACATGTCCTTAAAGTGACTAGCAAGCAAAAGCTATTTTTACTGTAGGAATGCTGGTTGGTCTAAAGAGAAATACTGGGAATTGATATTAAATATTAATTCTGCTATCTCCGGTTAGGGACCAGCTAGAAAATAATTCATCAGCTTTTTAAAATATTTATTAAAATCCCACATCCATGGTGAAGTCAGATTTTTAATCACTATTAAGGAAAAGTAGCTTTTAGAAAGTTACCTTTTTTCCTGCATGAAGCTCCTGGAGGATAATTTGTATTAGCTCTCCAGCTGTAGCTTGGTGAGTAATTTGCCCAGATGAGGTGTGTTAACTGCTCTCAAAGCAGTAATAAAGGCCTGGGTGTGAGAGGGTGTTTTTGTTTCTCTGATAGGAAGAGGGATTGGGCTGTGCCAGGCATAAATGTGATGCTCAGGGCACTTTCTTCAGAACATTCTGGACCAGTGGGAGAACAGAAAAAGGACTGCACCTGCTGTATCAGATTTCTGACAAGACCTGAAGGACTGGACGTGCTGGCTCTTAAACCCATGAAAAAGACGTGGGCTCCAAGGTTCCGTTGACTGATGTCCTGAGTAAGCTACACATCCATAAGACATCAGAGACATCCCGAAGCATTGCCCCGCTGGTGGGTTCCGAGCTGCGGAAAAGAGACTAGGCCCAAAAGTAAAAATCTCGACCTGCCAAAGACGCCAAAAGTATCCAGCCTGCAGAGAACTTTCCTGGGCATGAAATTTACACTCAGAGCTTTTCCCACCGAAACCAACGGCTTCAGCGGTACCTTGTCCAATGCTTAACTGAGCCCAAAAGTAAAACCTTCGACCTGGTCGAACCTCTTTGATGTATCTGACCTTCTCTCCATCACAGTCGGCCTAGGATCATGCCTAGGTCCCGGTCTACTGTGACCATAAACTATCATTTGCGCTTTGTGCTTTTTGGCGCTATTTTTATTTAAATCCTTTTTTGCCATTTTGGTGTTATTTTCTTCTTAAATTATTGTCTATTTTGCTAAAATAGAGTGAGATTTCTTTTATGTAGGTAGTTCTAAATGACTACCGTTCTGTAAGTTAAGCCTGTTTGCTCTGTGATATAGCTCCCAGGGGTTGAGCTCAGGTTTAAATTACTTAAACATTTAACTGGGCCTAACAAGATAGTGACCTTATTACTGGTGGTAGACTGCCATCAAACCCAATGAATACTTCACTATCTAACAACAAATTCAATAGGTTTGAATTTGTGTTTAAGATCATTAATGTTTGTATTTTGAGCATGAATATTTGTGCCAATATAGCATATTTATTTCCAATAATGTCTAATCTTTTTATCAACCTTAGTTGGTCAGTGCTTAAATAAATCCAATCAAACTGTATCTTCATGTTCAGAAGATGTGCTCAGTGAGTGAAATTGCCCACCATACAATAATACAGCAGATAAAGTAAAACAGCACTACATGGTAAATCCCAATTAAATAAATGCTGAAATGCATTTATTGAATTGATTTTATTTTAGTAGTACAGACAGGGGCTTTGAGCTCAGCTCTTCTTAGCTATTGGTTGTTATGTGGTTATTCAACTTCATTCATCCTCCATTGATTAATTGTAGATTTTATTCATGGCAAGTGATTGCCATCACTCTAAGGAATACGGTCATTTTATTGTTGTAGCAGTGAAATTACTCTATACAGGGAGATGTATGGAAGACCTCATGTCATCCCTATTTTGAAAACGTACAAGAAGAATGTAGAGAGAGAGGGAGTGGGCGTTGGGCCAGCCCCCTTCAGCAATTGACTTTCATGTGGTTTTTAGGTCTTTTTTTTATGAGTCGAAGAAAAGCACAAGCACAGAAAAAAGTAGTTGCTTGACAAATAACCAATAATAAATGTAAGTTCATGATTATACAGTTCGTCAATTAATTACCCTGACCATGTAAGAATCATTGCTTAAACATTGAAACATAGGGGGCTTTACACGATGGTAAACTTGCACATGAGTAAATATAGACGTGTAAATTTATTCTTATTCTTTTTAGTAAATGTACTATTTTTGGCTATTCAGCTTTTCCGAGGTTACATTTTCTGTAAAGTGTAGACTTGCAATGCTCCACCCCCTCAGTTTAAGGATGGAGTCATAATAAATGTATTTTATGACCATAAACTAACTACTAATGACTTTACAACCGTATTTTATGTTCCGCACACTTTGCAGGACCGTTAAACTCAGGGCAGAAACCTCCGTACAAAGAGACCTCTAAATGGAATGGGGTAGGAGAAATAAATACACCAGAAGCAAATCCTACACACATGCCACCCATTACTGTGCAACAACATAAACACTGCCCACACAATATGATCTGCTTTTTTCTTCTTTTTCTTGCTGATTCTGCAGCCAACACATTCAGTCAGAATCATGCAGGCCACACAGCTCAAGGGGAAGAGAAATTTCACTGAGAAGGAGGGAGCCATTGTAGTTAAATTTATGGCAAAGTACTGCAGACAACTACAGGGCCTGCCTCCCTCAGTAGAACCCAGAAGGAAGCCGTATGCTAGGAGGTTATAGGCTGCCTCTTTTCGCCAACACTAACGTGGTGCCATCTAAGATTCTAAACCCCTCTCCACCTCTCTCTCTCTCTCTCTCTCTCTCTCTCTCTCTGTGTGCCACTCTCACTCATTACAGTCATATACCGATATCTGTTCTTCACTCATATCTGCATTATTATACACACATCATGTGAGAAGTTGGCCTGATATATGCTGTCCACTAATTAAAGTGGGCACCTTGTACCAGTCCAAACAACTCTTATGGTGATTTAAGAGGTCAAAGATAACCTTAGAAAGCTATCCAAGTGGTAGCTGTGGAGAGCAGCCTTCAGGCTTAGTCTTGAAGGAATGTTAAGCAGCTTGTTTTACCAGAATGCAACCTTATAGTATTGGTTAAATGAAAGGAGAACCACACAGTAGTTATAGAAATATGTATTTATTAATATAACACTCTCTAGTATGACACAGTACCTTCTACATGAAGATAATCACAAAGCACACAATACTGTAGCACAGAAACAATAGTAAATAGCACTAATGCACAGTGGGCTCTAGGGGGAGACCAAACCAAATACTAAAATAGTGGTATAAGAACCATGACTCTAGTCAAGACAGTGTCTAGAGGATGTAGAATCGCTGGGACCCCAAGCAACCACCCAAGGTGAGTAAGTAGGGACCCCACGGAGGACGAGTGCAGTGTGGGAACACGACCGCGTGCTCCGTACAATTCTATGGGGAAGTCGCGGTTGAAGTTTTAAAGTTTAGGGACCCTTCCCAGTGGACTTCGAAGTAACCCTGTGGAAGTTAGGAGGTTGGAGAGCCACCCCACCCGTGGATACCGTAGTACCAGAGTTACCTATCCCAGGGAAGCCGGGTGCATAGGTCTGAAGTTGCGTCGGAAACCGCCGTCGAACCCAATGGAGGACTTCGAAGAAGAGCCGCTGCTGGAAGGAAGAAAAGTGTCCGTTGGAATCCAAAGGTGGATTCTTGTCGGAGAGTACCTGAAAGCAGAGGGGACAGAGTCTGGGTCAATCAGGAGTGACCAGGGGCTCGGTAGACGAATGCCCACCGATGTCGAGTGCTTCATGTGAATTGAGGGGGTTCTTGACTCTGCAGCCACAGGGATCAGGAGACGTCGAGGATGACCAGGAGCTGGATGTGAGCTGTCCCACAAAGGATGTTGAGTGCTGAGGGGTTGGCGTCTGGCGGGAGAACCAACAAGCCTTGGCAACAGCAACCCACGCAGAAGGTCAAAGAAGGTTACAGTTCGGACCAGCAAGGTCCAGGAGACTCACCAAACACAGGGGAGTCAGGGCAAGCCTGGAGCAACCAGGGGAACCCAAGAAAAGCAAATTGGACTCTCAAATGGACCCACTGGCTGGAGGCACAGGAGTCGCAAGAGGACCTCAAGCAATTTCACCAAACAGCAGCCCACGGAGCACTCGATACAAGGAGGCCACAGTTCTTGGTAGGAAATGGAGCCAAAGGATGGGGCTACTCGGAGCCCAATGCACTTGCTCAGGGAACGCCAACAAGCATATGCATTTGCAAATGAATGCTGTGCACAGGGGTACAGGTATTTGAGCCCCCACAAGGGATTCTGGCCTCAAACTTGGTAAGAGGGCAGCTCAGACCTGGAGGGACGTAGAAACTTACCTCCTGTGTTGCTCGACCCTTCGGAGTCTGTAGGAGCTCAGGAGCAGCAGACCGGTGATTCATGATGTGGTGCCTGCAGTTGCAGGGGAGTGACTCCTTCACTCCAAAGGAGATACCTTCATTTGTCCGTGATGCTCCACAGGTCCTGCACTGAGCCTGTATGGTGCATGGGCACAGACAATGCTTCAGTCTGAGAGGGAGGCGAAGTCGGGCCCAAACGAAGTCCAGCGAGGTCCCGAGTGTCCAGACGGTCGAAGTTCAGTGGCTTCTGGTTCAGAATCTTGTCCACGTCAAATCTAGGGTCCTACAGCCAGGTAAGTCCTTTTCTACCCAAGGGAGAGGGTTGGACAGACTCAGGAGACCCTCCCAGAGGAGGGTCTGGACAGTGGGGAGGTTACTCCAGTTTCGCGCCAGAGCAGGAGCCACTGGCTCCCAGGACTGGTTTGAACTGAACTATGCACAGGGACACCAAATGTGCCCCTCATGCAGACTTTCGGTCGCTGGCAAGCGCACCCACCCAGCCCTAATACACCAAATCCTGTCTGTGAGGTGGTCACACCTCCCTGTGACAGGATGCCTATTGTGCCACCTTCATCTGCTCAAGCTTGGCTCAGCAGCAGGAGGGAAGAAATGTGTCTCTGGTCGGCAGCAACCATTTTGTGCTGCTCGGGACTAGAAGGCTGGTACTGGGAACACCAGGGACCCAACAAATCTTGCTTCTGAGGGGTGGAATCACGGTGTGGGGGTATGATTCCACAATGTTTGACACCAAACACGATAGGGTTACTTTCAGCCGTTTTAGAGTTGGTCATCACGCTGTCGCATAATGCCACTCTATATGTCGTAAATGGCTGCTGCACTATCAACCTGGGAGAATGGACTCTGTAGGCTGCAGGGGTGTCCTGCTCATGCAGAGGCACCCTCTCACTTAGAACTAAGCACCCTGCCTTCAGGATTGTTAAGGCCTGCTATAGGGGTGACTTATAGGTTTTAAGTGTAGTGACCCTTAGATATAGTAAACCTATATCTTAAGTATGTGGTGCATGCACCAACCTACACAGGCTGCAATGACAGACCTGTAGTTCCATTTTGCATGGCCTCTCATGGGTGGCATAATACATGCTTCAGTCCATGGGAGGCCTCTGGGGTACCTATGCCCTGGGTACATGGGTACCATATACTAGGGACTGACAAGGGTACCCCAGTATCCAATCTGGAGTATACCTGAGTACATGACATAACAGTTTAGGGAGAAAGCAGATAGACTGGGGTCCTGATTAGTAGGATCCCAGTCAGACTGGTCAAAAAACAGCTTGGCACCAAGCAAAAAGTGGGGGTATACATGCAGAAGGATCCTACCTTCCTACAAATCACATGTATAAACCTCAAAAACATCCTCTAACTATATACATTCTGACTAACACACTGTAGAGGATTTCTATCACTATATTTCACAATGTGTTTTGGAAGGACTTTTAATTGTAGTTAAATGTAACCTCAACATTTATAGTTTTACTCTATTATATACTCATACTTTTATCCTTACCTTTGCATTCCCTGTTTTGTTGCCCCATTGACCACCTGCCACAATATCAACTTCTGCTTCTAGCGTGCACCAAAACCCATATTGGCATCACACAGCAGACGGATGGTAAACATGGACATGGTCACTTGTGAACCCTAGCACTGCCTTTGCAACCCCTGGCCTCAGTGGTGGCAAAATCAGTGCCAGGAAAATGTGGGGGCACTATATTCCTTATTGTCTGCCAGTTTTTCATTATACTAGTAGTGAATAATATTCTGTTATTCACTATTAGTGCAATAAAGATTGCAGCACACTTAGAACCTAAGGTGACAACTGTGGTAAGTAAAACTGGTTTAAAATATATGTTATATGCGTGCTTGAGGGGGGATAGCGTGTTTATGTGACAGAGAGCGTTAGTAAGTGTGAGAAAATGTTTCTATATGCGTAAGCATGTGTGTGTGTGTGTGTGTGTGTGTGTGTGTGTGAAAGGGAATGAGAGTCAAGTGACCGGTAGTGAATGAGATTGAGGCCCAAATTTACTATTCTTTGATGCACTGCAACGCTGCACCAAAGTTGCTGCGCTGACTTGCGCCAAAGGGGGAGAGAAAAATGCACCATGTCTAATAAGACACGACTCCTTTTTTTCTCCTCCTGTGCGCTGAGGTTTTTTTTGGCAGACATGAGCAAACTACACATACCCTTATGAAAGAGTGCATGGTGTGTGCATTCTCTAAAGCATAGGTTTTGTACAAGGTGTGTCCCACATTGCTTGTGTGCTGTTCAATACTGCACTCCGGCAAAGAGAAGAAATGAAAAAAAAATCTCCTTGTCCCATCTGCCTCTGGTAGGCATAATATATGTCTACCAATGTTTGTAGACAGGGATTTGCGTTAAAACCCATGGGTGGTTTCATGGGAACTTCCATGACCATCCATGGAACGCCTCCTTGATACTAAATAATGCAAAGCAGCGAATAGCGCAACTTTGCTTTACTTTGTTATACTTTCCAACTCAAATCATCAATTGTTGCAATGTTAGTTTATGTGACATGTCTTCCTGGGAACAAATCTGGGTCAGTGGTCATATGATGTCACTTCATGTGTTGTCATTGAGGTCAAAGGGTATGTGATGTCACTTCCGCTACCCTTGGCATTTTGGTGACTTGACGCCCATGATGGCAGACACTGATAAGATAAATGTCTGCCCTTTTGCGTTTGGACCTAACTTCTTTATTTAATAATGACAGGGTAGATATATGTATTTTGTCATATATCAATAATGGCACCTTTCTCAATATGTAATATTATTATTTTATATATTATATTGTCTTATAAATTTCCTCCTAGACTTGCCTTAGCAAGACTAGCGCTATAAGGAATGTGTTAGGTCTTTGTATGTCTCAAAATGAGTATTGAAACTAAGATTGTGTGAAATTTGAGTGATTTATGTGAAATGTAAATCTGTCTTCTTGCACTATAAATTTAGTGTGAACTGCGTCCTCGTGTCAGTTTATGATTATAAGACACAGTTTATGGTAAAAAATAATGCGAAAAAAACAAGTGGCGCAAGCAACAGATTCTCATGTTCTGGCCGTAAATGTTATTCGCACACACTCACCATAAAATGTTACACCAAACTGCATGTAATTATGCAGCACGGTGTGATGGCGCAATTTTAGAATTTTGGGTGACAAGCATGACATTAAATTCCCGAAGTTGCGCAAATGTTGCCGGCATAACATTTCACCCAGACCTAATTGAAACCATATAAATGGCATCTCCTTGTATGATTTACAAACTTTGTGTGTCTCAAAATTAGTATTGAAACTAAGATTGGGCGAAATTTGAGTAATTTATTGTGACAACAAACTGCATGTAATTATGCAGCATGGTGTGATGGCGCAATTTTAGAATTTTGGGTAACAAGCGTGACATGAAATTCCTGAAGTTGCGCGAATATATATATATATGGACAACCAATCCTGCTTCCTCAGACCCAACCAACGAAGTAGGCACGGACACAAGGCTGTGAAAATATGGCTTCTTTAATGGATCAGGTCACCCTCAACCCGAAGACACGAGAGACGTGTTTCGCCTGCGCAGCAGGCTTTATCAATCTGAATAGCGCCCTCCTGCAGTGAATATAAATAGTATTTCCCTCTTGAGGCAATAATAAACACTGAAAAAATACTTTTCAGATAAATGGCATACATTTACATAAATGTGCACAATATGCTAATTTCACAGCTATCATAGCAGGTAAACACGACATCTATATGTATATGATATGCAAAATGCTGAAATCATACAATGTGGTTTCACCTTGGTACTAAAAGCACAGGTACAAACAAATGCACATTAAAAAATGTCTAACATCCGCCTCAAAGGAAACATACTGCTATAGAAACATGCAGCGCTAATCACTCGTGTAATTTTGCCATTATCTTCAACACTCGGGGGCCGATTCCGATCTCGGCCGGTAGGGCTCCGAATCGGATTCGGCATAACCGGATCCGATTCGGAGCCCTATTTCCCGACCGATTCGTACGCGCGTCCGGACGAGCGAGTACGATGCGAATTCGCCGACCGACTAGTTCGGGCGTCCCAACCGCTCCGACCGACTCGTTCCCGGGTCTAACTGCACCGACCGACTCGCTTGGACACGACTCGCACCGCGCAATGGAGACGTTCCCCGGCCGGGTAAGTACGATGCGCGCCGCGAGCAGTCCGACCGACACACGCCGTCCGGCTCGAAAGAGCAGTGGGAGCCGTACTTCGGGGGTCCGTGTCGGACCCCCCCCCTGTACGCGTAGCTGCGTGAGTCGCACACAGGGGGGACCCATGGGTCCCCCCTACCTGTGTGTGTATGGCGCGAGTCGCTCCGCCGCGTACCCGCTGTAGGGGGCGCCCTTGTTCGCCTCGCACCCATTGAGGCAATGGGAGCCCGCGTACGCGTTGTACAACCGGCTCCCATTGACTCCAACGGGAGTCCGACCGACTCGAGTACGATAGCATACGGACGCATCGTACTCGTTCGGTCGGGCTGCACGGGTCCGATTCGGTTGGAAATCTCTCCGGGTCCGGCTCGGTCGGAGAGATTTCCGTCCCGAATCGGAATCGGCCCCTCAGTGTGTAATCGTAGTTAAAAACAAAAAGACGCTGCAGCAAGTCATAAAATTGTTCAGACCCAACCGTTAATGTTGTTTAGCCCAGATCGTGAGAAGAATCCCCAGTAGTTGAACACCGTCCTCAACTCTCCAGAAAGTGACCATAATTGCTGGCTAAAGATATTGAGAACTGCCATAAACCACCCGAAGACAGGACAAATGTAAACGTGCCACCAGGACTGGACAGAGGTTGAATCATAGTTGAATGCCAGAAATATCACTTCTCACAGCGCGTGCCTGTGTTATATTTGGGACTATCACTCCCATGATGCATCTGGGCCATAACATGTGGAGTAGCGGATCATAGGCAAAAATGTTCGTGAGAGAGACAGGGTTATCAGCAAAATGCTACGGGGTCCAAAGGCAAAACATCGATATGACGAGCAATACAATATCATATCCTAAAGATTAGGGTCTCAATGTCAATAATGTGCCAGCAGCGCCGGTCATGATTCAATCAGGCACATAGTCAGGGTCGAGGGGGACCGGTAAATTAAAAAGACACGAATATGCCCAACAGTCCTCACCGCTTCTGCGTCGGCATCCGCGGTGCCCGGTCACCAGAGGGCACCAGTCTTTCAGGCAAGGCATTTCTAGCAGGGGAAATGCTGACCCCGTGCTGGCAGTTGAAAAACCGCCCGCTCCAGGATCATAAACTCCCCACGCTGTCATCCCTGTTCCTCTTCCTGGTTACTTCTCTGGGGGCTCACCCTCAGCACTTCCGTACTCCTCCATTCAACGCTGAATTGAATGGACAACCAATCCTGCTTCCTCAGACCCAACCAACGAAGTAGGCACGGACACAAGGCTGTGAAAATATGGCTTCTTTAATGGATCAGGTCACCCTCAACCCGAAGACACAAGAGACGCGTTTTGCCTGCGCAGCAGGCTTTATCAATCTGAATAGCGCCCTCTTGCAGTGAATATAAATAGTATTTCCCTCTTGAGGCAATAACAAACACTGAAAAAATACTTTTCAGATAAAATGCATACATTTACATAAATGTGCACAATATGCTAATTTCACAGCTATCATAGCAGGTAAACACGACATCTATATGTATATGATATGCAAAATGCTGAAATCATACAATGTGGTTTCACCTTGGTACTAAAAGCACAGGTACAAACAAATGCACATTAAAAATGTCTAACATCCGCCTCAAAGGAAACATACTGCTATAGAAACATGCAGCGCTAACCACTCGTGTAATTTTGCCATTATCTTCAACACTCAGTGTGTAATCATAGTTAAAAACAAAAAGACGCTGCAGCAAGTCATAAAATTGTTCAGACCCAACCGTTAATGTTGTTTAGCCCAGATCGTGAGAAGAATCCCCAGTAGTTGAACACCGTCCTCAACTCTCCAGAAAGTGACCATAATTGCTGGCTAAAGATATTGAGAACTGCCATAAACCACCCGAAGACAGGACAAATGTAAACGTGCCACCAGGACTGGACAGAGGTTGAATCATAGTTGAATGGCAGAAATATTACTTCTCGCAGCGCGTGCCTGTGTTATATTTGGGACTATCACTCCCATGATGCATCTGGGCCATAACATGTGGAGTAGCGGTTCATAGGCAAAAATGTTCGTGAGATATATATATATATATGTACTACAAAGGACGCAGCACTCCGGAGTTGAGTTTGAAGAATTTATTCATGGCAACACTCCACCAACGCGTTTCAGCCCTCCCACGGCCTTGATCATGGTTAGTGAGTCCTTTCTCTATTGCACTCTATAGACCCATTTAGCCTTCATGTGGCATTATGGGAATTGTAGTGCAATTCAAATTGAAAACTTTATTAACACTATTTACAAAAAAAGGATTTCCACTATTGTCATTTCATTTTCATAATAATGGAATTCGCGCTTCACTTCAATATAATTCGATAAAGTATTGTGCAGCATTACAATTATATCGCGAGTCATTTGATTAAGTGATGCTATAACACCCTCTGGTTATAATACCCTTATATTTTTTCTGTATAGTACATATTTTGGAGATGGTATTTCACAATGCATTTTTATCAGGGTATAGTACCCAGTTCAAATATTGCAGACAATTGATTGCCACAGTTTTCATTCTTTATCCAAGTTCTCGTACTGAATGTTCAAAAACTTCCTATTTCAGTTATCACAATTATGTTCTCTGTCAAAGATTTTATTCTAGATGTACAAAAAGTTCCTCATTATTATTGATCCCCCTTGGTGTCTTCGTCCTGAGTCTGATGATGTAACGGGATTCCATTTGGCGTAATTTTCTTTTCCTGTCTCCTCCACGCTCATCGGGTGTTATTGCATGTATGCCGTAATAACTCATCGCCTTCCAATCTCCATTCTGACATTGTGCCATATGTTTCGCTGTGGCGTACGTCATGTCCCTGTTTTTTACTGTTCGGATATGTTCTAAGATGCGTTTTTTGAGCATGCAAATCGTACTTCCAATGTACTTTAATCCGCAATTACATTCAATAATATAAATCACATATTGGGTGGTACAGGTGATCCTTTGATTGATATTTATGATGTTTGTTAGACCTGGCACCATTGGTGTGGGTCTGCCTTCCATTTTTTCACTGTGCCTCCTATGTTTTTGCTATGTTTTTGCTGGTCTAGATGCTTTGGGCACTTTGCCACTGCTGTTCAGTGCCAAAGTGCAAGTGCTCCCTATTGTAAATTGTTGTAATGGATTAGTGACTCCATGATTGGCTTATTTGATTTACTTGTCAGACCCTAGTACAGTGCACCATGAGTGCCCAGGGCCTGTAAATCAAATGCTGCTGGTGGGCTTGCAGCACTGATTGTGCCACCCACAGAAGCAGCTTGTAAAATATGGCTCATGCCTGCCATTGCAGAGCCTGTGTGCAGTCTGGGACTGCCATGTCAACTTGGCAAGTGCTCACACTTGCCCGTCCCTAAACCTTCCCTTTTCTGCATGTTAGTCACCCCTAAGGTAGGTCCAAGGTATCCCTGTGGGCAGGGTGCATTGTATGTGAAAGGTAGGTCATGCCCTGGTGTGTGTGGCATGTCCTGGTAGTGAATTACAGCCAGTTTCGTTTTTCACTATTGCAAGGCTATCTGTTCCCGTAGGCCAGAATAGGCAGTGTGATTATAACATCTTATAAACATAACTGACCCTAGGAACAAGATAGAGAAATAGAGTTTAGTATGCCTGAACTCAGAATGTTAAAATACATCTTTTAGTGTGGGTGATTTTTACATTCTGTGTTTGAAAATACCACTTTTAGAAAGTAGGTATTTTCTTGCCTAACCATCCAGTATGCCTGTGCTAGGTTTGTGTATTCCATGTCTGGTTTGTGAGTGACAGGGGGCTGGAGAGGGCTTTGGCTCCAACAGTCTGATGAGTCAGGGCTGGTCTGAATAGGACCTGGATTGAATAGAGAGTAGGGGAGGAGATTTCCTTTCACATGCCTGAGCCTACATAGAATAGAGAGTAGGGGGAGGAGAGGTTGCCGTCGCCTCACTGGAGAAGCATGTCGCAGGGCCTGTCGCAGCTCAAGAATCCACCGAGTTCGCCGCACGGCCGTCGGGCGTGCACGCATCGCATCCAAGTTGTCGCAGTGCATCAAAGACGCCTCCACCGAAGCAAGGAACTGACGCATCGC